>OW679199.1:20474355-20626998 GCA_940337035.1 Agriotes lineatus | reverse complement strand
CACCACCCGACGATTCTGCGAAGAACTTTTAATCCAATAAACGTTATCGTATTTATAAATGCATCACATTTTCGAGAAGGCTTCTTTATCCTACGCCATCATACATAGATCATGTCATTAAATAACTATTTTTGACGGCGTATACTCACTTCAATTAGGATTTAATAAACTTCGTCCGAATCGATTCCAAGCGCAGTTATTTTTGCGTATTTATAGCATAATGCTGCGACGCTAACCTGTTTAATTTATTTTGCATGTGTGTATTTGGTGTTTGAATTTATTGAGTTGAAGCGAATTGGTGTACATTCTCTGGTATTACATTTTAATACATTTGTTTTATTAAAGTGTATTCGTTTTAATTTAAACTGGTATTGCCGCTGTACGACAACTATCAACCAGATCACTAGTAGTGATCAATAACTATTATAATTACATTTCTATTACTGTTTTAACGAATATTCGGCTGTGTCTAGCAGCAACAATTTTGTTGACAAAGCAAAGTACATAACAGCGACAGCAAGCGACCCAGATCTTTTTACTAAATTAGTCGGTAATACAGGCACCACCATCTTAGAGACTACATATGCTTTATCTAATAGACGTGTCCGCCCGGGACGCTGTTTCAGCAGCCAAACCGTAAAAGATAGAGAAAAAAGTTATTAAAGTTATGTTTGGAATGGTCATGCCAGGTCAGGAACCGAATTTCAGTCTCTAACACTAATTATTATCGTAATTATCCTAATCCGAACTTTTTAGGTTAGATTCTAGGCAAATTTTATCAAGGCGAATGCGACTGGTAGTTTGCTACCAACAATGACGTCATATACGTACGTGTGGTAAATACGCGTTCTATTTGCAAAACGGTCTTTTTTGTTTTATTAAATGAGACATTTGTCTCACTGGACTGCTAGTCCTTTATCTAATAGACTTGTCTGTCCGTCCGGGACGCTGTTTCAGCAGCCAAACCGTAAGAGATAGAGAAAAAAGTTATGAAAGTTATATGTTTGGAATGGTCATGTCAGGTCAGGAACTGAATTTCAGTCTCTAACACTAATTATTATCTTAATTATTCTAATCCTAACTTTTTAGGTTAGATTCTAGGCAAATTTTATCAAGGCGAATGCGACTGGTAGTTTGCTACCAACAATGACGTCATATACGTACGTGTGGTGAATACGCGTTCTATTTGCAAAACGGTCTTTTTTGTTTTATTAAATGAGACATTTGTCTCACTGGACTGCTAGTTAACATATAATAAATTTTACAAATAGTTAAGAAGCTGTTTTCACCTACGAAGGTTATAATTACAGAAGTTCTAATTATCTATACTCTATTGTTTAATGCAGCTTGGACCTCTTAATCATCAATTATTTATCTGTAATTTGTATGTTTTTCTGTAGTAATACGTCTAACTGAGATTAATTTAATTGTGTTTTTTCGCTCAGTGAATAAATAAATGTGTGCCTAACATTTTTCTTACAATCATTTTAGTTTTAGTAAGAAATACATTTAAAAAATCTTAAAGGTCTTAAAATTGTTTTACGGCATGTTTCCCTTGCGACTAATTCAGGAGCTGATTAATTTGAAATTATCACCAAGATCGGCAGACTTACTGACCACAAAAGGAGCTATTAATTACGAAAACAGCGCTCGGTTTAGGTCCAATAAGTAATGCCTTATCTGAAGTTAAGGTATTTTTTTCTTCTATACCTGGCCATATCTGTGACTTCTCGCCCTTATTATTTTAAATATGCATGACGTTTTCCTTGGATGTAGCATTTAGGAAACTTGAGAGGTTGTTTCATTTTCATTCGAAATACTATCTGCCACTACTCGTTTTATTGACTGGTCTCTCCAAAGTCCTAGGTTTGAAGCTACCTTCATAATTGTCTTATTGGATCTTAATATTATGTAAAACGAACATTTTAGTTTAGAAAACAACTGAAAATATTAAAGTTATCCAATTACTATACAAAATATGCGTTTCCCTTTCAGATTCTATATAGCTATGAAAGTATCTTAACCTTACTACAGATTTTCTTAACGTTTTAATGCTGCAACGACTATGCTTTTAAATTCTGCTTAAACTGGCAAAAATTCGATTAAGTGCATCTACGTTATGACAAGATTATGCAAATGCACATTTTAATCCTACTGATATGGTAATGTAATGCTTTTGCGAAATTCTATTAACTGGCGCTAACAGACTTTTGCATATTTTTTTGTTGAAGCGCTCACTTTATCGTTTACAACACTTTACTTTAAGAATGGAAATTAAAACATCTAATTATTTGCTTAGAATTTTCTTATAAGCTGCGAAATAAATTTAGTCTGTTAGAATATTTAAACCTAAACAGTAAAACTCGAAGGGTAAGCCCAAATTAAACAAAATATTTATTTACTGCTAATTGCAATTTAGTCTACGATCAGTAGCTTTCAGGCTCTCGTTATTGGAACATCTATTCAAGAATAAAGTTAAACAAAAATGAGTGATAACGACAATTGTTCTGATGATGGGAGAACATATAAATATAACACGATGAGCGGTGAAAGATTATTACCGATACTTAGCATACTGTTGGCATAGAGCGGATTTTAGTATGATCTCTCTGTGAGACGCACACTCCTTAAGACACATTCAGTTTTTGTAAGCTGTTGAACCGGTGCTTACTGTGTGGTATGGCTGTTATCATGTTACCACATGATCGCGCCATATGTGCTACGACTTCGGCAAAAGAGAATTCTCAAGGAAGACAGCGGGTAGAATCGAAATGAAACATACATATAATATCCAATTTCTACCGGGGTCAAACAGCAAAAGTAGAGGTAAACAATATTTATGGGATGAGGCATAAATAGTAAAGGGTGTAAGACAGAGTTGCCTGTTATACAACTTTTCGTGTCTATTCTGAAGTAACATTCCGTCTTAGCAGAAGAATTGGCAGAACATGAATAGACCAGATAGCCGACCAGCTACAGTGGAGACAACGTGCTGTTTTTTTCGAAAATAAATAGATAGTGTTAAAATTACTAGGGGGCGCCAAAAAGTGTTTCAATAGAATCGGTATGTCCATTACTTTACAAGAACTTTTAAGCTTATTAAAATTTGTGTAGCCAAATTTACGACGACCTGAAAAACTAAGAAAGGTTTCTAACATAAATTGCTTGCATTAGCTATACATAAACCGAGGTTAATCTGAACATAATTATATTCGAAGCAGTACAATAAATTAAAACTAATGCTAGTAAATACAGCCAGTTGCGCTAATTACAGGAGCTTCAAGGCACCAGTTTTTGTTTTCAAGAAATCGCGTAACTTGCACAAACAATTGCATTAGCCCAGTATGTCCACATATACAGTTAGACACTTAAGCTGCTAAAAAGACTAGTAGTAATTGGGCTGGTAGGTTCTTTAGTGAATAATTACAAGCTCATGACGATAGTGACACTACGATACGCGGAAATTTAGTTCGATAAATAACAGTAAAACTTGAACAAAGCTTTTAGATGATTCCAGTTTAGCTGGAGAGTTCAGACTTCGGATTGAGCAATACATAGAGGTCCGTGTTTACCTTGAAGGATGTGCGTAGATACACGTAAGATGATGCGAGGCTGCAAAAGGCATCATAACCGAACCCAAGGCACTGACTACACCCATTAAACCACTATAAAACACCAAACTAGAACAAAAGGCATATCGAAAATGTACGTGCGTTTGATATGAGAGACAGTAGCAAAAGAGGACCCGCTCTAGAACAAACGCAACGCCGTGCACACATGCAAATAAGAACAGTAACAGAAAGGTGTGACCTGCCTGATTACCGGTCTGAAGACGGATCTATGATTCGCTTCGTAAGAACTGAAGGTCGTCAATCAAGTTCAGTGACCTCAAAATCTAACGAATAAAAGCGCTAGAACGGAGTCAACTAGAATAGCGCGCGATGAATGACAAAAATAATATGGATCCAAGGGTGGCTCGTTTTGACCGTAAAAGGATTACAGAACGTAAAAGTAGTGAATATGGATTTAGCATAAATGTCAGCACAGACAGGATACATTTTGACGTGTCGAACGTGCCACGTAGATCAACCTTTTCACATGGTATGAAAATATTGACGTAAATAGTGAATCCGAGTGAGTGTAAGTTCACTATTCAAGGCTTGTGGATGGGTATTATTTATCTTTTTGTACTCATGAGCGACTTTTCGTTTAACATGTAATGCAATCAACATCGTCTTATTTGTAAATGGGCAGTGCTTCCGAGAACGCCTGTTCGATTACTGCAACGCAATCCTTGAATCATAACATTATATAGATTTCTGTACACAAGCTGAGGCTCACGTCAATTAGGATTTATAAACTTCCCCTGAACCGATTCTGAGCTCTTCTATTTAGCCAAATCATCTTTTTGATTGCATAATCCGTGATCGTTATTAATTGATGGTTAAATAATATAAGTTCCGGATTTGCTCTAAATTTAACAAACTTAGTGTTATTTATGCCTTCTTCCGTAACTAGACGAGAAAGATATTCGGGAAAAAATAGTAAAGGGTAAAGTACTCACACGACAACTACACTTACTATTATGTTGTAACGATATAAAGGATGATACAAAAAGAAGGATTTTTCAAACTATAGTCGAGAGCTGTGTCACGTATGGATCAGAAGTGTGGACCTTAAATAAGCGATTGGAGCAAAAAATAAGCGCAATGGAGACGAATTACTGGAGACGATGCTGTAAAGTAACACGATTAGACATGATACATAATGCCGAAATAAAAGAAAGAATGAACATCGAACAACCTCTAATAGAAAAAATAGAAAAGAAACAACTTCTATGGTATGGTCATATGAAAAAAAAATGGAACAACAAAGATGGCCAAAGAATATATATGAATGGACACCACCTGAAAGAAGACGAAGAAGAAGGCCTAGAACCAGATGGAAAGAGAAAATAGAAAAGTCATTGCTAACACGTGACATAGAAGAAGTCGCATCGGAAAATAAGAAAAGGTGGCGTTTGGATTGCCAGAAACGGCCAGGAGAGTAATAAAACTCCCTAATATATATGTATATACAGTGCTATTTATATCAGAAGAATTCAAAACTTAAGTGTTTAATTAATTCGCAAGGTTGCCTTGCATATATAAATTTGATGCTATTTACACATTGCCCATAATTTTGAATTTAGTTAGTTGAATCAGTTGTATGACCTTACCTTTACCAACATTAAATTTATTAAGGGTGTTGCCTTAAAGTTTGGTAGTTTTTTTTATCAAAAAGCATAACGTTAATCCACTGGTGACTCAAAATTGCGGAGATAGACTGATGTAATAAGCTAGTAACAAAACAGTAGAAAGAATTAGAAGGACAAAAATATCAAAACACAAACACTGAAATAAAACTAAAGTCAGGATAGCATTAAATTACTTGAAGTAGTACTTACCTAGTTGTAATAATTCAGATCCTAAAATGAAGAATATAAAAATTAAAAAATACAACAAACAATCGACAGAAAGATAAAGATGCAAATACCAATGGAATCTAGACGCTATAAAATAGATAACAGTATGGAGCTAAATGGCTTAAAGATAAAGGACAGTTTTAGAACAAAACAACAAGGCTAAAAATTAAAAGTAACCAAAAGGAAGACAAAGTCAAAAGCACTAGAAAAAGAAAGAAGGATTAAAATGACAAATTTAAGTTACGTAGGGCATTGTAGTAAGGTTGATTATTTAAAAAAAATTGAATAATCCACCCCACGGCAGGCAAAGTGTTAAAATTTGAAATGCTTTGTATTATTTCCATTTGTAAAGCGCAGTGCAGTTCCTTGTGCTTTGCAACAAAGTAAACACTTCCAAAGGTACAGACACGAGGCAAAGTCAGATTCCAGGAATTGAGCACCGTACACATTTTCCATTGCCAGGAGGTCTTCTATAATGGAGCCTTCCCCTCCATCACAGGGATTGAAAACGCCATAGTAACGCATTAAGCAATGACAAAAGAATATATCCGAGCACCGAGTGATTCATCTCGATGAGTCACTGCACACCCTAAAAACTGGTTTCAGGACGTAAACGGCAATTTACTGGCCCATATACAATGTGTCACAAACTTTTCTCTGAAAAACAATTCGAAAAGAAGCTATTTTTTCGTTGTGGAAGATATGAATTGTTTTATACTGTTGAAAACGCAAAAACGATAATAATGTGCACCTTAATTAGCAAATTCTAATAAATTTAATTACATGCAATAAAAATCCATAAACGAGAAATCATCATGGTCGCAAAACCACTCTTTATGAGAGCAAAAGGGCAGCAGAACAATTACTCCTGATTAACAAAGCTGAACTCCCAACCCTGATTTACACAGCACAATAAAGCAAAATAAAAACCCACTGTAGATATAAATATTAATTACGGCGATCTCTGCTCTGTGCTTTGAATGCATTCACCGCCACGTCGAATTACCAGACATGGAGTGGAATTTGCGCTCTGAAGAACTAAGCAATCCTTTCAGGCCGAAGAGTAGTGCTTTAATTGAACAAATGCACCTCTGTGCTGCAGGTACGTACATACGCCCGAACATGTTATTCAGATCTGAAAACTTCTGACGTGGAAACACAACCAGCTGAAGGAAATTAAATCAGGGTCTCGCTCGTGTATCGTATGGAAACAGTAACTCGATTATGGTGTAAAAAGTGCGAAGCAGCGCTGATTTCTATCGCTGCACATCTGGCAGATGCCGATGCATTCGCAAGTGATTTTTGCCGTGCTTCGACTTTGCACATGTGCTGAACACATAAAGGCGATATTAAATATTTGCTAAATGTGCGGAAGGTTTGTATACGCCGGCTGAAGTTGATATGCAAAACCAGTTACCTACTGCGCGAGTCCAAAGAGCATTGCTGGGCACCGATTAACCGATTACATTTAACCCGACTACAGCTGTTGAGTGTTACTACAAAAGCCTCCATACTATTGCTCGGGTGTTGCAAATACACATACGCAGCTAAGTAAAAAGTTATGATAATGGGTAGAAAATTATGTTTTTTAGTTAAGTTAATTTTAATGTACTGCTATGGACAGAGGTTAACATGGACACCTTAGAACTTATTCAATGCGTTTTAAAATGTGTAACAAATAATTATTTTTGTTTAAGAACGAATCTAATTTTTGATATAACAGCTTTGCCAATTTTGGGTTTACAATTTCCGAAACTACCTATTCCAGGTATTTAAGCAAATTTGAGTGGTATTCCTGAAATATTTACGCATAACTACGTTAACTTAGAAGTAAGATGTTAGTGTTATTAGTAGGTCGCTTCTACCTTATAATATTTGTATAAATGACCACATTCGTTTCTGTAGTATCTACGACTTAAGATTTCTTAGTCTTACCAAATCAGAATGGTGTGACGTATCAGGTGTTCGCAAAAGTGTAAAGTGATTTCTGCATGTAAAATCTTCGTGAAGTGGGTTTTTATTGATAATTTTATTACAATTGATTTGTATACGTAAATTTTGTTTAGTGAGGCTACAATAAGTGGTACTTTTAACTCGGAGAGAAGCCCATGTGTGCATTATAATTTTGTGCAAAAGGACAGGCGTGTGCTTCACTTGTGTTTGAGTGTTTAATTGTGAGTCTCAGGAAATTTAGCTTAATGAGTGGGCTTATTATACAGAAAACTTGTCCTAATATAAATTCAATATTTAGCCTATTTGCATTAGTATATAACGCAAAGACTTTCAAACCTGTAATCCACTAAAAAGGCATTTCTTGCGTTGGGCACGTATTAAAATACTTTCCTTTTGCCTTCAAAATTCATACCACATTTCTAAACAAATATTAGCGCTTAGGAATTAGGAATATGGTTGTTGCTTGAATTGTTGGAAGTTGCACTAGCTGATAACATTACGGTATTCAATCATGTTGTGTAGCTTCGTAGCGTATATCAACCAAACACAAAGATTTCTATTTGTAAAGTAGTGGCTAAAGATTAGAGGGCATTGCAGTACATATATGATGTTAGAACTTGCACAACATTCAATTTGTGCATATCTAATCTTGAATCCTCAGTATGAGAGGACTTGATAATAAATAAAAAGCCCATCCATGCGCAGTTAATGACAATAATGACTTGTGCAACCCCTCTTAAATTCCCACAGAAAATAGTCCTGATAGAGAGGCCCAGGCAGGTATACAATCAAGATGTCTGGGCTGCAAAAGATACTTAGATCCAGCAACGCGTCCAGCCAACCCTAACTGGAAGAGTCACCGCTGGCTGCAGGCAGCTAGGGAAGGCGTTTCTGTCAAGCCCGATATCGCCGCTTAGCTCTAACAAGCAAAATAAGCCTGCCGCACCGATTCGGGCTTCGTATTGCCCTAAAAGACAAGTCGCCATTAGTTCGAGATCTAGAACTGCCTGAAGAAACCGCCCAGAACCGCAATAAAACTTCCAGAATTCATGAACCTCTGCTAAATTGCAAACATAACTCTGGAGTGTATTTGTCAGACCTGCTGGATTCAGTATCTACAAATATCCTTCTTTTTCCGCTCTTTGTCGTGTTCGTAGCTTGCAGGATGCAGTACCTGATTACAATGCTTCAAATAACCCTCTGAAACCGCCTCCAAATACAGCGTGGTCTCTCTAGCCTTCTTACATCCTTACGTGTCAGTTCTCCAACACTGAACCGAAAAAACGATAATAATACGCTGCCACACAGTCAGCAGCAAACATGCAGACTGCTACAGAATAAGGGCTGAGAAGGTCGATTTCCCGTCAGAATTAATTAAGGACACAACTTATTCGTTACGAGCGAACTTTTCTCTCCATCGGCGAGGTCCTGGACTACCTTCAGACAAAATTGCAGCTTCTGATCATACCCTGAAGATTCAACCTGCAGCTTCGCTCCATGTTACACCGACGCGCCCTGCTGGCGCTTGGACTTTTAAAGGTAAAAGTTAAGCGGCGCAATGGAATCTGCAAAACTTGATTGAACTAGACTTGTAATATACATAACAATAGATACTTTCTATCTAATGTGTTCTGAGTCTATATACTTGGGTAGGAATCGAAACCTGAATAGATTTTGGAAGAATTGTTAGCAAGCCTATTAATCTGTTTAAAGCGCGGTTAGAATTGTTCGAAAACATGTTCAAAAGTAGTACGAAACTGAGTCAAAACCTGCTCACAATCACAACAGCCTGGTCTAGTGACACCATTTTCAAAGTAGCTTAGTTATCGTAGGTCATACCTGTATTTACTTTACCGATAGTTTTTAATTCCTTATTTTGTCGACTTAGCTGAGTTTAAAGCCACCAAAAGTGACTCAGACAAATACTAGCCTAAAATAACTACTGATCGATCAGAAATAGAATGTACTTGAAATAATCTTAAAATATTATCTTGAAAATTATGGTTTCACTTCGACAGGATAAGCGAGTATATACTACGTAATTAACTTAATGTTTATCAAATAAAATCCCCACGTGCTCATTTCTATTTGCTGTTACATATAAGAATAACCTTTCTCCATCTATTTCTGTCTTGAGGAACTATTCTTGTGCACATCGTGACAGCCAATCCTTTTAATTCTTGCAGACATCTCATTTGCGATCTTTATTCTTCCACTCTTGCCAGTCCAATGTCTTTATTTTTGTATTAAGTAGGTCTTAATAGAGTTTAAATCACCTCATAATGTTGTAGGAACTCTTTGTAGTAGCATTACTACAGAGACTTCGTCAAAGACCAAGTGACCAATAGTGATGGGCGATATTTCAACAACCGTGAGTTAATAGCAGATATTAAAACATTACTAGTAACTACTGTTACTGCAATATCGTGGCATGATCACATTTTCCGATGATGCAAGATCCTAGGTCTAACACGTTAGATGATATCTTACTGGTGGGAGAGTGAGTTGCAATAAATATCAACTAAATACTGCTTAGAGTTCATGGTTTCTGGTTGCCATAAGAATTTATCCGCAAGCAAATTTACGTCGGCTGCATGTACACACATCTCCCTAGTGAAGCTTGTTTAAAACAAATGTGTATTACGATATCTTACCTCATTTACTAGACATCTGAGCACTGTTTTGGTAATAAATTAGTCGCGCTTTCGCAGATTGATACTTTTCGCGGTTTAGGTACTGGTATAGAAAATGAACGGAAGGTCGGAATATGAAAGTCTCTAAAAGTCTTATAAAATCTCTGATATAACAAAAGCGCATTAATCAGCGATATTTAGGGCTTAGTGAATAATTTTTGCTCTAATGCTGCATGCAATTTCATTACATCAACAACAGTGCTATCGAGAGTTAACTTTCAGGTAACTAACTCCCTGTAATATGCCGCACGCCACTTCTATTTCTCAGATTTCTCACTAGACGCTCTAATAGGCGGCAGTACAAAAAAAAATGTAGGACAAATAAGATAAAAGAGCAGTCGTCATAAAGGGCGAGACGCGAGCTCTATGAAAATTTCGAGGAAACAAGAAACCGTTGTCAAAAGTGGGACCCACGCGCGGTTTTACCGCCATAGGGGGACGAAATAACCTCACAGAACCTGACCACAGAAGGAAGTTGCTAAGTAAGCTCACTAGGATTTACGGTAACATTACGAAATAGAGTAGACGATAAGCAAAATTGAACAGAAAACGCTTGAAAAGCTAATACACAACGAAATGTCACGAGCGGATACCAGCAGATAAGCTAACTAATGTAATAAGGGGAATGAACTTGCAAGGCAAGTTACACTTGTGGAACAAGGGACACCGTACAACCCGAAAGGCATAACAGGTTAAATATATAACTATCGGAATGTTAGCATATCCAATCACCAAACCGCAAAATAAAAAATTGATTTACCAAACAAGGAAGATTAAACTGCAAGAGCTAACACTTTCAGAGGGGCCTAACAAAACCAGGAAGCATCACATTATTCGTGCATGGAGAATGCGAGAACCCAAAATCAAGCACATGAACGGCTAGTAAATTCGACCTGAAAAGTAGCAGACAAAACGATATCTTTTAAATAAAACCTAGCAATTAAGTAACTGTTAAGGAAAACTACATGTTAGATAAATTACTAAGAATATCATTAAGAAATAAAATAAAAGTAGATGCTTACGTCAAAACGAACCTGACAGTACTTTGTAAACGTGATTGCCAGTAGTGATAAATGTGTTTCCTATATTGCATGGTCATCTCTGGTCTTCAATCTGTTTCGATGTCTTCGTTCTACCACCGACATTTTTCTTAAAAGGTTTCGGATCAGTAAAAGTAACTGAATGCTACAGTAATAAATTATATGTGCTTTTACATTTTTTTCAATGCACATTGTGAAATTAGAAGATATTTTTATGAAATTTACTTTGTGTCTCATGAGTCTGAATTATGAGTTCTATTTAAAACGAATTAGTTAATAACGGCTGTAATAAAGAAGTTCGATAAGAAAATGTTTTACTGCTCCTGCTTTCGAAAACTACTTAACTATAATCGCTCCCACTTGAACTTCATCTATAGCATTCATAAATTGGAGTGAACAAGATTTGCTTCAAAACAGAAACTTTAGAGAACATTTACCAATCCAGGTCGCTACTTTGTTCTTGATATTTCTTACAAGCTTGCATTCATCGAGCTATTACGCCGTACTCCTCGTTAATGTGTTTACACATTATAAAGAACTGTCAACACGACATTAGGATGTTTATACAGCGGGTAGCAATGGAGCGGGTAGCAATGGCTAAGTAGTTTGTTGGCTCTCGAGTAAACACGAGTGACAGAGCGGTATTGAATGAACCTGAGGTTCCGCTATCAGCAATCGCCTTGTTCCAATTCCATATTTTACCCGCTCCGATTTATCACCTACACAGAGAAACAATTCCGTGTAATATTGCAACAGCCGAGCTATCTTAAATCACCCAATCTCCGCGATCATTTTATCGGAAGCGCCGTTTAAATTTTATATATTACCGCAATTCCCGGTATCTGGGAGTTTTATCATGCAAATCAAGTAACTGACGAGTTCCAGCAGCATCCCTTTCAGTGTAGCGGCGTAAACGAAGTTAGTCGTGGTGCATGCCGGCACTGCTGCAATATCATGTCGAAACATTGTATCTAGCGCTATCGCACGAGCACAGTCGCAAAATTGCAAATGCAGTTCCGAACTTTATCACTTAGCGCGCCATTGTCCACCTTGTCATTTGAGACGTCTTTGTCCTTGTTTCACGACTGCATTGCCGCATGTAAAGGGCCACCGCACAATAACTCGCCCGAATGCGGCTTATATTGACTTTGTGCAACTTAATTCCCTGTTTACCGAGCCCGCGCTGGAAACCTACATCGTCAAGTGCAGCAGATAGAAAAGTTTCTGTATTGAAAACTGTGGCATTCGCCTTGTACGACTTTCGCTAAACTGGTGCCGATTGTAAAGTCGAGATTTTTTAAGGTATTATTAGTTTATAGAAATTGATTATCTTCCAGATTAGTGGCCTCTAACTTACCAATTAAATTGCTGAATTGTGATTGCAGCACATTCTTCCTAATGACCTCCTGAATTGCTTCAGACTTCTGAACCTGGCTTTATTAAATAAATTTACAAGCATTTTAGCATGTTGTATCGGAGTTACTCAGTTATATATCAGGTCAAGGAACCAGTTACCTTACACTGATTGATATGGCAATTTCAATTATATTATTGTAAAGCCCTATGATCCTAACATGTCGTGAGTTGGCCCACGGCAGCCTGTCTGCCACCTGGAGACGGGCACTTAACCTCGTCGAAATGAGGCTGAATGGCCGAGGAGCGATAAATAGATTAATCGTTGTGAAGTCAGACCAAGGTACTAGGTTTAGCCATGGTGGTGTTGTTTATGTTTATAATCTAGGTGTTAGAAGTTAGAAAAATCTGAGAAGCCTGAAAGAATTACCGAAGAATGTGTAAGCAGCGCAAGGCTTTTAGGGGCAAATAGTAGTTAATGTCGATAAAATTTCATCTTTCCTGACTTTTAGCAATTTTAAAAAGCTCGTACTTTACATCAACGCAACCGAAGTAATTTGCAATCCTTTACTTTGACATGTTGTTCTAGGAATTATTTCAGCAGGAAAATCATTTAAATGTCCGCAATTGCTTAAAATAAAAATAGACATCCAATTAAGTTCGTCAAACGTTCATCCTTATCTTCGTCATCCCCCTCACTTCATTTAGCGCTGCTAAGTTCTTCGACATGTTTCTCCACTTTGCAAGTTTTGCTCCCCGAATCTCAAATCAGTGGCTCGCGATTTCTTCTGTTTAAACAGGAACTTTTAATTTGTGCCCCTGTGCTAAGCAAACTCTGCAACCGAGCAAATCTGAGTCCAGCGGCCGGAATTCGCCGGAAAAAATGTATCTAGTCGCGATCGATAATAAAGCGTAATTTAATCTGTTTTCTTTTGCGGTCGGCGCCATATTTAAACAGCTATGCAAACCAAGAAGGAATTGTGCTGTCGAGAGTTTGAGGAGCGCATCTCTGCTCCTGACATCGAGGATATTAAGCAACATCCTTGTTCGTGCCCCGCACATACTTACATGCCCCTAATTTGCTGACAAAGAAAAATGAATGGTGCGGTTCGCCAAATCATAATTTACTTCGGTCAAGTTTAATTGAAGTATTTAGTTGTACCTATTACCGACTCCGTGCGGCGATAAATAATGGAACTACATTACGCCGGTGCAATCACTTGGCTGCATCCTGCAGCGCAGTATTTCATTCTCGAATCTAAGGATTAACCTAACCGCAAACTCCGGCGCAAATTACTGCCGAACGGCAATGTATCTGCCCGTATTTCCTCTCATTAACCGGAATAGTATTGCTGTTTTATTGTTTTTTTTCCATTAAAACCCTTCTGACACTTCTCTTTACTGTGCCCCGTGACCACAACTTTATTGTAAACCAGTCGCCTCTAGAACGATTGCAAAATTAACCTCGCACTTAAAGTTTAAATCCTGCATTTGTAATATTATACACATGGCCCATTCTTCTGCCTTCTTTATATAATTAACTCTGATAGAATCAATAAAGTCTAATAAGAAATCTGAATCAATTTCTGAGAGCATATTGTGCAATAGAGGTGGGTACATCTTAGATGGAAGAATTAGGTATCCAGGGCAAATCCAATGCAAAAAGGAAGAAGTATATCGATTAAGTCGTAACTAACTTATCGGTGGAAACCGCAATACTAACTGTGTAGGATATGAACCGATGAACTTTCCAAACGCAAGATATATTACTGAGCTCCCAACGCCCGGCGAAAATTTTGTTTCAGATTTGTTAGTTTCTGAAAAGTTCAATGTGGGTATCATTATTAGCATTGATCAATATCACTATCAGGCTGAATTATAATTACCTGGAACTGTCCTGCATTTTATTCGCATAAAAATTGTTATTGTAACCACCATTGATAATAATACTTGTGCACCAGGTGTCTCGTGATCAATTTGTAATATCATGAATTTATAATGGTTTTTTGCTCGAGCCAGGATAATTTTTACAAATTACTTTTCTTAACCTCCTGCCCTTAATGGGTAGTCAGTAAGCCAAGAGTTCGTTGTTATTCGAGTGAAAAAGAATAAGAACAGATTAAATATAAATATAATACGTTTATTGGTCTTTATAATACAGATTAAAAATCCCTCAAATTAAAATCAATCATACAATGTATGTACATCAAGCGACTAAACAATTTCTTCAAATTACCAGGCACCTCGAACGCTTGCGTGAGTAGGCAGCCAATACCGTGTCCCACTTTAGCGCCGCCCCTCTGACAACACGCGGCCTTCCGTATAAATACCATACGGGACCTATTGGTGCTCTTAAATGTGAATTTGAATTACACGACCGGAGACTAGGGCAGTGCCGCTTCAGGGAGTTTATGAGTTGGTTCTAAGGGTCGAGTTTCGCCAAAGATATATAGATTTGGCTGGGTACAGCGGGTTTCCCAAATATTGTGCCACCGAGGTATCGGCGTGGCTTGGAAAGCGGATTCAGCAGGGTACTATTACCACCGTGGTATCGGTTTGGCTCACGAAGGCGTGTTCAGGAGAGTTTTCTGGAAAAAGGCTCTACATTTAAAACTCACTGACCTGCAGCTATACCGGCGAGCAACTTTGGGCTGGCGGAGCTCCGAGTTGCTCTTGCTGCACACGTCGTTGCTTTTCGTGGGGATTAAGGCTAGTAAAACTGGAGAGATAGACTCAACTGCCTTTAAAAGGCTAAACATCTTGCTCTTATACCCTTTAGAGTTTCTATCAGCTGGGCTACTTCGGGCTGGCGGAGCTTCGGGTTGCTCTAGCTGCACCCGTCGGGGCTTAAGCCCTTCATAGGGATTAAGGCTAGTTAAGCTGGAGCGCTGGACTCAACTGTATTTAACAGGCTAAGCATTTTACTTTTATACCCTTTAGAACTTCTGCTAGCTGGGCTATCCCCTAGTGGAGAGTAGGTGGGATTACGTTATAACGGCTTGCTCGAGACCTCACGCACGGCTGAGCTGTCGTGCTTATCGTAATTCGACGCGTACAACAGATTCAAGTATAGATTCTAATTGTGTATAAAATCAATTTATGCAGGCACTAACGTCACTTATTTTTAGTTCAGTTCCATATAGTTAAATGTGAGTATTATTATTGGAGTTTATCAATATTATTCTCAGAATCAGTTATAATTGCTTCGAACTTTCCTACATCTTACTCACCTAAAAATAGCAATGCTGCTTTTTGCGTGAAGTCTGTCGAAAGTTATTTGGTCTTATATTTAGTTCACTTGGGTAACATTATTGGAGTTCATCGATGTCATAATCGGAACCAATTGCAATCTTCTACATTTTACTCTCTTTAGAACAGTTATTAATAAAAAAAAATTTGATCAAATGTTGATTTGCGTAAAGTTGAATATGAGTATGAACATTGGAACTCATCATTATATCAGAATTATTTGCAATTGCCTTAAACTCTTCTATATTTTTCTGAAGTAAAAAGTTATACGTATTACAACCGTTATTGTTGATGATTTTTTTGCATCAGGTCTGTCGAGAGTCATGTATTTTTCTTTTGTTCGTTTCCATATAGTTCAATATGAGTATCATTCTTGACATTCATCAGTATCATTGTCAGAATTAGTTATAATAGCGTCGAAGTCTCCTAGATTTTACTCACTACAGTTAGTTTGTAGTAAATGTTAAAATTTTCTAAAAAGAAATCGAAAAAGAAAATCTGTTCAAATATGGTACGTGCAAAGTTTAAAAACTTGCTTTGCAGTCAACCCCTCTTGGGAATTAACTGTACATGTGCTCAAGGTAACTACACAATACTATCGAGAAAGCATTTCAAATAGACACTATAACCTCGCCATAGCTATTTCAGAAAGACGTTTGTCGATGACAGGTGGTTTTCGATGTAGATAATCTCAATTCATAAAAAATATATGTATATTTGCTGTTAGACATCGTTTACATTAGCTTATAACAGTTGATATATCTAGTATTAGAGATAGAGCGGGAGGGAAAATACTATTATAAAAAATAGTATAAGGTAAAAGTTATTAGCAACGTCCATAGCGCCTTAAATATCGATGAATACGAAGAGATAGCTGAATAAGTAAAATTTACCCTCAGACTAAAGCGTTCTATTAATTGACTGCAGATAAAATCTCCATAAAATACGTTCGGGTAATGCAAAATGAGCATCCGGTTAACCGATTAACCGTTTGAACCTACGGCCCGGTTAAGCGCTGAGCACTTATTTCGTTTCGCCGCCTGCTATGATGCGGAATAGAGAGCAACAAAGGGGCGCGACAGTCTTTTAATGGATGAGGAACTCGTTGCGAAATAAACGTTCAAAGAAAGTTAATTAACAAGGTTATTTGCTTTAGAGCTTCTTTTAAACGACCTCCTCCTGAAATATGTTAGCTCATTAAGGAAAATCTCGCTTGCTTAGTTGACCGCAGAATAAATTTCGCTTAATTGAACATTTCTCAGTCGCAAATAGTTCAGCGCCCCTTTGTCTCTTCATAAACAAATTAAATATGGGCGAGGCGGCAGTTTCTATACGAAACGATGCTTTTAGTAGTATATTGGTTATATACTGATATAGGTTTTTATAAGGTTCAAGTACAGGGTAGCAAGCTGATTACAACAAAGAAAACTGCATGCCATTGCAGTTAACGTATCATTGGAATAGAAAACTAATCTGGCTAATACCACTCTACAGACTTAACTATGCTAATTGCACGAGAGGTATAGTTCTGCTTCTGGGATAGGGATATTTTTGTTTATGTAAACGTATAGTAATCACAAAGATAAATATATATACAATTTGTCAAGAGAAATATACATTGAACTTTTATAAATATAATTTGGGCTGGTCTCAGACGTACAGTTTTGCTTTTACGACTTCGTAACGGCATAGTGTTTGTAGTTGCGCAGTGTGTCCATGGTAATTATTTCCTACAGGATTAGCCACTATTTTATCAGTTGACGAAATAGATTTAAATGGATGACAAATGCAACCCCATAATGGCCACAAAATTTATTTGGCATCAAACCAACAGCTGGTAATTACAGTTCTATAGCTACTACTAACTGTAGATGCCTACAGTTAATGCTTTAATTAAATATGCAACTAAGATGTGTATGAATAGTACAATGTTATCTATAGGTAGTAGTGCACAAATGTTGATGAAAAAACTTGGAAAACAGGGCGAGAGTATATAGTTGAAGCTGCACGATTTATTCCCCGAATTAATGCTATAAAAGAGTAATTTAGTTTGGATAATTTATAATAACATCTGAATGGCATATGAATATCATGTTTTGAGTACATTTGAGTTAATAAAGTAAAATAAAGGCCTGTTCTCCTATTCTGTTGACTTACGGTAAAATTTGACAACCATGCTTGAAAATGAAATAATTACGGCTGCTAGTTGCAACTTGAGTTGCAAGCACAATGAAGCATTTATACAGGCGTCACATATGATAAATAAGACTCTAAGAGAAGGCTATTTCTTCAGAATATCTCTTTTAGTTAAGATAATTCAAAAACGCAGACAATGTCGAGCTGCTATTTCAGCATCTATGTAACGTCAAGGGTCTACAGAATGGTTTTTACTTAGAAATGAAGGTTATTGGCAAATTTAGCACTATAATTAACTATACCCTTAAAGAGTCATGGACACAAAGTAGAGCATCGATTAGAAAATTTTATTTACAAATGTACTGCGGTATAGGATACACTTCGTAGATATGTGCCCGACAAAGAAGATTAGTGAAATAAACGCTAAAACATATGTTTGTGTGGTGCTCCGAAAGGCACATTTAACATTGGACTAGTGTAGCAAGGTCTTGGTCCACAAACAAGCCGCTCTTGAATCAGGAAAACTTTGCATGCTTAATCCATGGCACAAATAAAGTGCCTACACCAAGGCAGACCTTCGAGGTGACCGACCAAATGATTCCCCACAAAGACAAATAGTGGAGTGGACTTTTGTAAAATTGCCTAAATGTAGAAAGTTACCTGTCAATGGTAGCAAGCCGATGAACTGGCATCCCCAAGATTTACAAAAATTGCAGCATATATACAAGGAGCTATAAACAACATTCCGACATCAAATTTTGTGGATAAGGGAGTCACGCTGCAATACGAAGAGGCACCTTCCCCGATCGGATCAAAATTTACATGAAATGGACATTGTGAGTTAGAGAATAAAAAAATCAAGGTTTAATATTGAATTAGTAGTTTTGCATAATTGTAAATGTAATGGTTATTGTAGACGGTGTTTTGTTTTTCTGGTTAAGTTGCAACTGTTTGTTTGAATGTTTTAAAAAGCGAATACGAGATTGTTTGCTAAGCGCTTCCGGGGGCTCTTGCAAGAAACTATAAATACGAGAGCTCCGGAAAACGCAGGAAGATATTAATTTTTGTTGTGCTAATAAAACCCACGCTGCCTTGTTGAATAAAATTTTTCTGCCTTGTTTATAACGGAAACTTTAGGCTATCCGTCACCGTGTGTCTTTATTTCCATGTTACTAATAATAACAAGTCGGCCTACCTGAATAGTTGTATTAGAACGAAGATAAAGTAATTAAGTGCTGCATCGATTAAATATCTGGAGGCAGTAGTAAACTGTAGGGGTGTAACAGGAAAGCCACAGTACTTGGCCACCAGCGCTTCAAGGGCATCATTGGTGTGCACATTTTGAAAGAAGTTGTGAGGGACGAACATTATTACCATAGTAGTACGCGAAGTTATAGGTAAATATTTGATTCTTTTAAAACTACCTTTATCGGACTCATCGAGGAACCTATAAAGATTATTCAACATTCTTATAGTTTCTAAAAGTATTTTGAAAAAAAACGGGTCTATTTCTAGTGTAAATAACTTTCTATAAATTTGCTATGGTTGCCCCTTATAATACTTGCGCTGTTATTAATTACACAGTCAATGTGAAGCTTTCGTCTTACGTAGCGGGTGCGTTACGATACATATTTACAAATTCTGAAGTGGCTTTGTATACTTCGTATTCTTTTATTATTAGTAATGGGTAACCTTGAAAATGGGTCCCTTTTTAACTAATAACTTGTTAAGATAGTTTTAAATATTCCCGCCGCCACTACATTTTCTGCACGCGAAGTGAAGCAATTCCTTGCCTTATTCACGTGGATGAATGCTAAAACGTAGATTGCATTTTATGAACCTAACTTAAAGTAAATGTATGAAGGACAGTATTTACATAATCAAAGCTGTGTATTATACCTTCCGATGTATCTACATATTCCAGTTCAATTTAAACGGAACTTGACCACTTTTTGCTAAAAAATGTCCGTCGAACTTTGAATTGCCGCTGCAGAATTGCTGTAGGCCACAGCAATCTCCAGATGTAGCTATTTAAAGTGTAAGTAAGCAGAAATAGAGTACTTGCAACAATTACGTTTCCTACTCTATTTCACGTAAATTCTGCAAAAGTAGCAATGTAAGAGCCGGCATTAATGCGAGCGCTGCTCCCTGAAATTAACTAAATTGATGAAAACAAATAACGCAGTCTAAACGAGTGTACATTTGGTAATTGAATTTTTTATTGTGCCATCAGTTTCCGCCCAGATGAAATTTTGCACCCTTGGAATTCTGGATGCGGCGATTGCCAAATTTATTAATGGACAATAGGCTTTTCGCAGCCGCTCTAAAGAGTATAGAAATTTTAAGATTAATCAGGCTGAAATTAAAATGTCCCAGTCTGAAAGCCGAACTAAATATATGCGCTAGGTGAAATTTAATTAATTTTATAATGCGCGCTGGGCGAAAAATGTAACTTCCGTGCAGAGAAATTAAGCTACAGCTACGCAGCCGGATCGTGTAACCCTTTCATTCATTTCCTGCGCAAAATTGGCACAAAGCAAGTGGGGCATCAAATAAAATGCTACGCATCCAACTCCTTTATTAAGCCGGCGGGGCTGATATAGTTTCAATAGATTTCAGCGGGGAACAATACCTTGGCCGTGTATAGTATTAGCGGCAGAAAGGCCCCCACAGGACCTCATCGCGCAAGATGACGAAAGCAAATTAAAGAGCCTAAGACGTCTTAATCGGCGCTGAAACACTTGATCGATACGCGCCCCGGAAGGCTGAAACAAATTTCTGAACGAACGGGTGATTCCGAACATGTATTTATTGGAAAAACAGCACTTGTACTTGACATGCTGTTGCACCAAGTGGTCTACCTCATTGCCCAGCGATTTGTGCAGTATCGGGCTGTCTAGCTCTAAGGATTGCACAGCAAACTCCAGCTTCAGCCAGATTGATCCTTTATAATAGATACTGCCGCAGGATGCTGTTCGGGTAATATTCTCTGGGGTAGTTATTTATCGCAACAATGAAAATATTTTATGGTGGCTTTTCTTATAGGGACGCTAGTGAGAAATTGTGATTGACTGATACGACAATAGAAGAAAGTAACAAGTTTAGATTCGATGTTTCAAACTGTTAGGAATATTTATTAATTACTCTGAAAAGACAATATAATTTCTTTAAACGTTGGTCTCAACCCCGCTAGCAATTTCGGTGCAGGCCTCTGTATTATTTACAACGATTACACTAGTTTGGGAGCCTGATCACTAGATGTGGCTATTTTGAACTTTGCTAATTCAACACTGCGCTCTGTTGCGCACAACTGGTTATGATACAAACAGTCTTTTTTCGACAGAATTCTCTGAGTATAATGCTTCAAGTTCAGCTTTTAGTTTCAGATTTCGTGATTATTTTGTGAGGAAGCTTTGCTGGTATGCAGGTTAGAGCCTTGGGCACTGCTTTGGGGCTTTCGTCTACGTCTTAGGACGGGTTAAAAACATATAATTTCCTTGTCGTATTGACTGTTCTCCTGTAATTATACAGATAGTGATAAAGTAATTTTGATGAGCTCACTCTTGTTCTGGGGCTTTTAGCGTCACCTACGAGGTGACATACTTCAATTGCACGGTACAAGTTACCAAGGAATACTCATGCTTGCTAGAGCATGTTACTACAAATGTCACCCGGGGCTTAGAGGCTTCCGTGATCTTCCAGTGCCCGGACACCTTAGTTCGAGTTTGGACTACCCTACCCGGAGGGCTTCGTGAATGATGTTTACTAGCGTGGACTTTCTGCAGCCGCTGTTATAACCTGTTTGGGATCCTTCGGTATACCTCTTGAAACTGCTTCTTCGAAATCGTTAGGTCATCACCTCTGGTATGAGCATAAAGCTCTCAGTTAAGAGATGCCATTTAATAAGTTGTGTTTGATGATATTCGTATCACAAACATGATAAAATAAACTGTAACTGTATCTAATATGAAAAGGCATTTTTAGTGGTTTTATATTTGTTTGAGTAGTTGTAGTAATTACTTCGATGGTAGCCTGAAATTGGAGTGCCCCTTTCCTCTTGAGTAGGTAACATATAATAAAAATAACTAATATTTATGTATTGGTTTATTATATGCAGCTTTGCTTATTGAATCTAATAAACATACTTATATATCTCAATCTCTAAGTTGTTACTGCTATCTTCTGTATTTCAGATTGTATGTTAGTGACTGCTGCGATTACTCTAAGTTTATAAGGTCTTGATTTATCTAAACATATTCTTATAATTGAAAACTTGTTGGAGCTCATGTTATTTAGAAATTGCATCATTGAAAGAACCGCACGCCGTCTTTTCTGCAGCTACCTGGCGAGCCCTCAAATATACTTTCGTAGCGCTACAATATTTGAATATAATTAGAAAAACTAGAGTGCACAACTCTGAATGCTAACACAAAAATAGCTAGATGTATCAGATTTCATCGCAACAATGGAAATATTTTATGGCGACGTTAGCAATGAACTGTTATGACTGAATGGTAAGAAAATAAGAGAAAAAATAGTATCACTAAGAATCAGTGTATGTGTATCAGTTAAAGATTTAGATTTTCAACTAGTACCTTTTTAGAATCTTCTATGCTTACAGCTTTTTACGGTTTGAGGATTGACGCCGACACTGTTTTATGCACGCGGGAAAGAGGTGAGCAGACCGCGAAATTCGTCTCATCGAACTGCTTATCGTGCCAACATTTCAGGCGCTGTAGTAGTGTGGGATCAATCAGCAAGCAGAGTTTGTACGTAATAGCGATATCGTTTTGTAGCTGTCTAACAAGCCTTCAGTGGAAATTTTGACAAGCTTCTTAATCTGAAATTCCGATCCTGTCTTGCTTGAGTGCCGTGGAATTTTATATCGACCTATCAAACTTTCCTCCAACATTGTATTATATCCCTGTATCTCAACGTAACCCTGGACGGCCTCTCGTTACTATCATGTAGATCGACGCAAACGCTCGCAATCAATATGTGAACTACCGTTGTCCATTGTTTCCGATGACGTCCTGGAAAAATATCTCATTATATCGCGTTTACATAGACGCAATTTCATCCTTCCACATTTATGAAGTTGTTCATTTTGGTTTCATCAACGTCCGGCATCCAGCCACATTTTCCACTTTCTCTCAGCGCCCAGTTACCGAGACTTCCCTGAATTTGCGTATTTTACCGTCAGTTGAATTACTGCAAACTAAACCTGTTAGCACAGCATGTATAATTTACTAGATATTTTGAATAGTCTAGATCATTTGCTGTGGATTTTTTATAAGTTGTTGGTGGTTGTCAAACAATTTCTGAGGCGTGACCACGTTAGAAGTGCAGTAGCGCCTAAAGTATGCTTCGTCAGTTGATGAGTACTATTTTCCCTATAAAACTGTATTAGAGGCAAAAGTCTACATTGGATTTTGCTTATTGGGCGATGTAACGCCACTAAGAGGTAGAATTCTTAGGGATTGTTTGTTTGTTTTTTGCGGGTCTCCCCATCGGTCGGTGTTAGCATAAATTTAAGTTTATGGGTGTTATTTTAATAGAAGTTTGAATCGTATTGTGTGATTTTTTTATAAAATTAAGTGCAGTTAGGCATTTTCTGGTAGTTAAATAAGCGTAAGTCAGTCTTACTTGAAGCTGAGCACCTACATTTCCCGTCGTCGAATAGGAATTTACTAGATTGAAGTTCCCCATAACACCACAGACCTAACACTCTTAAAATACAATGAATGTATCCCCATATTTTTCCGGGTGCTATCGTTTTGACTGTTGCGAACTAGCCTCCTTCTATTTTATTCTGGGAAGACCACCTCATGCTGAGTTACTGGATGCCGTGAGCTTGCTACATGTCGTAAAATAAGATTTCCCCATAGCTTTTCCTACTTGTTTGCCAAAGCAACATGTAAAAATAACTCAAAGATCTCCAGCAATAAACCTTCTAGTATTAGTCATATAATTTACATTTTATTAGTTGTGATTAACCAAGACCAAATTAAACTAAATTCAAAGCACTGATGTTTATCAGCTTTAATAAACTGCAGAAGGGTATAGTTTTGACTTTTCTATTGTTTGAAAATGCTCTTACATCCCAGCTTTGCGGCTTTATTACGTTAGTGATTGCTATCCCCTTAAATAAACCAAACCGTTTCTCATTTAAGTGTCGCATCTACTCTCGTTTTTCCATCTAAAGATATTTTATCCTTCCCTATGTGAACATGCAAAGTTGTCACTTTACGTGAACATGACCTTCTGAAGTTATACGTATTGATATCTAATTAGCCTGGAAAGTTTTTAGTAAAGAAAAGTGAATATGGTTGCTATGGTTACAACTATGATGTTTTATAAATAAGTTGTCAAAATTTCACATCCATAAGTTGAACGGTGTTCAAACTGTGAATTTTGAAAACAATTTGAAAAAAATCGAGTTTCTAGAAACAACCCAACTTATGTATGGTTAAACATAGTTTGAACATTTACGCTTTTAATGGCTTCTCACGTGTTACACCTTTGGTTTGGCCGATTCAAGTGGATCGCCATTTAATGTCATCTGTTATTGAGACACTTTCTTTTGGGAATTTTTCCAGACGAAACCTGTATTACTGCTGTTTTGTGTATAGTTTTATTTATTTTACTTACAGTTGTCTACTCACTCACACCTAAGTGCCTCTTCAACTTGTTCAAATTTGTCTGTTCTTCACACTGCACACTGCGCTAACTAAACTGTTAAACTTAAATATTGTTATGTGTGTCTGATTTGATACTATTATTACTAAATATGTATTTAAATAAACGACCTTATCATCTCAAAGGGTTGGGTTTCCTGCATCCTAGCAAATATGGTTGAATGCATAATTATAGGCAATACATTTGTTATTAAGATAATTGTCATGGCTTAAATGATTTTGAAAAGTAATCGCTTTAACCACCGCTTGTTTATCCAGTGAGACCGCTACAAAATTAGATATTTCAACTTTGCATACATGGCGCTCCAACATCATAACTGATCAAAAGAAGTTGGCTTCGTATTAATAATTACATAAAATTGCATTCCTAAGTTATTTAACAAACTTAAGTAAACAGACGCTACAACAAAACACCGAGGACGCACTTCTTCCGGAAATGTGCAAAACCGACGCCACTTTAAAAATTTTACTAAATTCTATTTTTTAGGATAACTTTCTAACCTTATTTGATTTTCCTGATGCAAAATAGGACACCAGACGTTCCCACAGCAAGTCCCACGACAGGCAGGGGCTCCTCTTTTTCTCTGTTGGTCTGCTGTAACAAGCCGAATACCTCTTCGAACGCCGCCTGCATCTTGCACCACTCCAAAGCTGCTTACAAGTCCGTCTTTGTCCCAATCCTAGGACTCCGTACTGATCAGCCCGAATGTCGTTGCCTCCTTCCCTCTTCCAGGGCTATGTTAACCTCGCAACAGATCGAAAAACTGCCTCAGAACCAGTTACCAGTCGACGTACTATTCAACACTTTTTAAAATTCCTGTAGGGGGTGCAACGAATCAACACAACCCTTCTACAGGCCACTCAAAAGACACTGCATTAATTATAAAACACTGAATTGGGCAAAATGAGTATTTATTCGCTTTTAGATAGATTACTTGCAAGGAAGCCAAAATAACACACCTCACAGTTTGGCTTCGCTTCCCTTTTATTCTTTTGTTCGTATTGATCTTACATTGTTATTAATTATTTCTAAGCCTGATTACATTTTATGTTTCAATCAGGGTTAATACTATTTTTAATGCCGTTTTTACACATTATTAACTCAAAGTCAATACTATTCATACAATTTGCAAAAATTAAACTAGCATATTTTCTTATAGAATATTTTGTAAAATAATATTTGAAATGCTTGAAATGTTATTAATTGCTATTATAATTTTAGAGTCTTTAAAAGTGTTCATTGCAATATATTTACCGATAACTAACATTGTATGACATGAGATTTATTTTTTATTTTGACACAAATTATTTATAAAAAATATACATAAGTATACATGGACGCAACCCACGAAGAGACAACAGTCTATAATAGACTATGTAATTGTTAAACCAACCCCTACTATTAAAGTTCAAGACGTGAAAGTACAGCGAGGAGCATCATGTGGATCTGATCATTTTTTACTAAGATCAAAGTTACTTTTTGCTTTTACACAACAACGAAATAAAGTAATATCAGAAAATGAACAGAACGATCAAATCCACCAGTGGCCCACTTATAATCTAGACAGTCTTCACAATGAGTCTACAGTATTCCTATATAAAATGAGATTAGCGCAAAAGATGAAAGATCCTAAAACTGGTAACACTGAGCAACAGTATAGTTTTATTAAAAAATGCATTCACGAGGCTGCTAATGAGGCTTTAGGGCGCAAAGCTAACAAACCAAGCAGAAGAAAAAATGACGCTTGGTGGAATGAAAGTTTACAATATCTGGTAAATGAAAAGAAAATAGCCTATCACAAGTGGTTAGCAACACAAGACCCAGAAGACAGAAAAAACTATAGGCGATACAACTATGAAGTAAAAAAAGAGAAGAAGAAAGCTATGAATCAGTTTTGGGAAAGAAAATGCGATGAGGTAGACAGACTTATAGGAAGTTCAAGATCCAGGCAAGCATGGAAAACCATAAGAACACTCAAGAACAACACACGAGAAGCGAGAACTATAGACCCAGTTGGAATAAATGCTTGGAAAAATTACTACCAATCACTACTAACAGAACACAGAGCGAAATTTAGGACAGTGGATTACATAACCGAACCGGTCGATCAGGAAGTAAAAGAAATATCAGTACAAGAAGTTACAGAAGCACTAAAATACATGAAAGGTAATAAAGCTGCGGGTCCTGGAGGTATGCCCATAGAAATGATTAAGAACTCCCCAACAATAACGCTAGAAGCACTTTCCAAGTTATTTAATGACTGTTTAAAGGGAGGTGACGTCCCTGAGGAATGGAAAGTAGCATATATAAGTTCTATTCACAAGAAAGGAAGTAAAAGGATTTGTGAAAATTATAGGGGAATTAGCGTAACGTCGTCTATGAGCAGACTGTATGGGCGAATACTGAAATCAAGAATAGAAGAACAGCTAAAAGACTCAGAAGAACAGAGTGGCTTTAGACCGGGTAGGTCTTGTATTGATAATGCATTTTGCCTTAAGCAACTGGGAGAAAAGAGCATTGCACATGGGAGAGAACTGCACTTAATATTTATAGATTTAAAAAAAGCTTATGATAGCGTCCCAGTAAATCAGCTATGGCAGGCAATGAAGGATAGCGGGATAGAAATAAATTACATAAACGCCGTTAAACAACTGTACAAAAACACTATCAGCCGAGCGAAAATAGGAAATAATTATTCTGAAGAATTTATCGTAGATAAAGGACTGCGACAGGGATGTTGCATGTCACCAACTTTATTTAAATTATATATAAATCGTGTACTAAGGGACTGGAGAAGGAAGTGCGGTTCAATGGGTGTGCAAATTGGAGAAGAATATATCTATAGTTTACTGTTCGCTGATGACCAGGTCATATTAGCTGAAGACGAAGACGATATCAACTACATGTTTAGGAAATTGAAAGAGGAGTATGAGAGGTGGGGTTTGGAAATTAATATGGACAAGACGCGGTACATGGTGATTGGAGGACAAAAACGAGATCTACTGATAAACAATGAAGTAGTAAAATCAACAAATGAATACATGTATTTAGGGGTCACATTAACATCTGACGGAAGAGATGAGCTAGACATTCAAAATAAAATTAGAAAAGGAAAAATTATAACTAGACAACTACATTCAATGCTGTGGAATGACACAATCTCAAATAAAACAAAAAGACGAATGTTCAGTTCATTTGTGGAAAGTTGTCTTACCTATGGGGGAGAAGTGTGGACAATGACCAAAAAGATGAAAGACAGAATATCAGCAGCAGAGATGATGTACTGGAGACGGTGTTGTAAAAAAACATTATTGGATCATGTGCGGAACGAAAACATTAAAGAAATAATGGAAATTAAAAATTCAGTAGTACATACAATTGAAAGAAAACAGCTGCTGTGGTATGGGCATATGAGACGCATGAACGCACAGAGACTACCACAAAAAGTTTGGAAATGGAAACCAGCAAATAGAAGGAAAAGGGGAAGACCAAGAAAGAGCTGGAATACTGGAATTCAAGAAGCCATGCAAGAAAGAGGACTAGAAGAAGACGGGTTCAGAAATAGAACTGCATGGAAATTGGGATGCGGCAGATGGCTAAACTAGCTGTACTTAAAACCGCTTATATATATATACAAATTATTTATGGCAAACCTTAAACGAAAATATCTTACAAAAAAATTCCAAAGCTCTCGCTAACATTTTTTAAGCGCGACCTTGTCCGCTCATTAAAAAAGTTATAAAACGCGCCGCCTCCAGGGAAAACCAGAAGATGGGGATCAAAAATCAGTCATTACTGACAGCGCGATGATTAACAATGCAAATAGGTAAGAAAGCCAGCATCATTCACAAAACTCTCCAAGGTAAGGGTTATTTATCCCGGGTTATGCCCCGCTCCCGTGCATTATTCATGAGATTGCGAAATAATTAGAAATTAAGCTCGATATCCGATAAAGCAACCCCTTCGGCGATTTTTAAATTCGCCCTAATCACTCGGTAAGCTAATATCCAAAGAATAACAAACCCGGCGCTTATACAAGCCTGAGAATTTCTGCTGAGATAATTGTTGGATGATCGTTTTCTCTAGATTTTCATTTGGAAGTTATGGTTTTATAGGAAGATACTTATGTTTAGTTTAGTTATTGTTTGGTTAATTTTCTATGTAATAGATAATTTGTTTTCGTTTGGAAAATTTTATATTTAATAAATACCACTAGCTGTTTTTTGTAGTTACCGTGGTAATAAATAAATAGAATAAAATAACGAGTTTTGTAGAAGATTGTCGCCCTAACAAAGTAAAATGTTAGTGCATGCTGTTGTCGAGATTTGTCGATAATTGATCTTCATTTACCATACACTATTTCCAAGTGGCCTTGCCGTCGACTCATACCGGCCGGTAACAAGAATATTCTAGAGAATATAGAAGGCAAGGACAATAATAAAAGAATTTCAGGATGGGTGAGAGAAAGGAGGGGTGGGGAATGAATAATTATTCCTCCGGTCTTTGCCTCAGAGAAGGTACTCTGTTGACTCAGGAAAACCACCTGAAAATATGAATCAGAGCAGACGGCCACGGCGAACCCGCGACCTCCCGAATGTTAAGTAGACGTGTTAACCACTAGTCTACAGAGCTCGGTACCTAAAACAATGAATCGAATTTTGAGAAGGAAAGCAAATATATACCAAGATCAAGCAATTGGGAGAGTATATTGATCAGCAGGAGTATATAGAGCTGTTGGAGAAGCTATGAGCAGCATATGGGATAAGATCAATGGCCATTTTTTTAAAGGAACAATGTCATTGTAAATAGTTTAGATTATTTTAAAGGTTATTTGCATGGATGAAAACGGCTACAACAAATTGTAGGATAAATATGGGATAGTTGAACCAAAAATGTCTAATTTAGATACAACTCTTACCACCAATGAACAATGGTACCCTTCAGAGACTGTTGTTCATTTCAACAATATGTATTTAATAAGCCAGCTAAATTGGGCTTTAGGATTAGATGAAAGTCTAGTTAGAAGCAGAGAACCACTTTTTTATACTGTAATAATAAAACTGTTACATTCGTTAGTTGTAGCATTGCAATTTTTAATAGTTCTGTCAAGGTGAATACTTTTACTGGAGAGAAAATTTAATTTATCCGCAAGTTTCAGAAATATCATCTCTACTAATACCTGAAATTTCGCAAAAACTTTTGTGCACAATTAGTAGTAGTAAAATCATGCATTTGTTACCTGCCTCATTGCAATTTTTAATATATCTGTCAAAGTGGATACTTCCTAAGAAAAATATCCTTTATCTACGACATTGTGTAAAATTGCCCTTTAGATGGCAGTTTTAAGTTTGTAAAACGGCTGTTTAATAACCTGTTTTTATTAGTTTACGTCGTCAGTAGTAAAAGATTTCATTAGGCACGTTGTCAGTAGCAACGTGTTTTAAAATGTTTAAAACACGCAAAATTACCACCGGTTGCTGGTAATCCTAATTTACATTTAATTTTTTTTTATCTACCGTGACTTCTAGATTCTATCGTAGATAAAATATTGTACGATACACATGCGTAAAGTATCTTTAGCCACTCGCGGGGCTTAAAACGCTCGCTCACTCGCGTTTTAACTCTACCCCACTCGTGACTAAAGAGTAGCCTTACGTACTTGTATCGTAAATTACTATTTATCCATTGTTTTGAAAAAAGTTATCACTACAAACAACTGAAAGTCTACTATAAGGCAGAGAAGCACTTTTTTACATTGTAATAGTAAAATTGGTACACTCCTTAGTTATAGAATTACAACTTTGAACACCTCTGCCAAAATTGATATTTTCCGGTAGTACGTGAAAGCCATCTTTATATTAATAGCTTAAATTCTTCTAAAGATTTTTTTTGCATTTAATAATAATATCGTGCAGATTGATATTTGTAGCAAATTCTGAATATATCTGTCAAAGTGGATACTATTTTTTAAAAATAATTGTTTTTGCGGTACTTTGAAAACAATCATGAGTACTAATACGTAAATGTCTACTAAGAAGCAGAGAAGCACTTCTTTACATTCATTCATTATCTATAACCTCTTTTACCTTTTGGTGTCGAGGACCATTCATACCTCGCGGGAAGTGCAACGGAGGCAATGGCAATGGCCGCACACTACGCTCCCCCGCATCCACACATACAACACAATCAACAATCCTAAATCTACCTTACAGCTAACTCAACTAATGAGTTCAAAACGATTGCCGCTCCAAAAAAATCCTCGGTTACTGCCAGATTTGAACCCGTGTCCACCCTGCTGCTAAGCAGACTGTTAATCCACTTAATCACCCAGGTTACTTCTTTACATTTTAATAGTAATTTTTTTCCATTTGCTACTTGTAGTATTTCAATTTTGAATATATCTCCCAAAATTTATGTTTTCTGGCGGAATGAAAAATTCCTTACTATTAATAGCGTAAATTCTGTCGTGCTCGTTTTTGTCTTTCACTAAGTACTAACGCAAATCGTGACATACTACTAACTAACAGTTGACTAAGGAGCAGAGATTTTTTACATTGTAATAGCAAAGAGTGTTAATAGTAATATATTTTGTTTTGGTACTTGTAGCCCTGCAATTTTGAACATCCGAATCAAAATAAACACTTTTCCAGTAGTTTAAGAAAAGTAATCATTATCAATAGTTGAATAGCTCACTGGATACCTACAAACAATTCCTGTTTCCAAGTACTTTGGAAACATAATTTCTCATTAATAGCTGAAAGTCTACTAATGAGCAGAGAAAGACCTTTCTTCATTGAAAAACGTTTCATTTATTACCCGTACGGTTGGATTTTTTAATAGATCTGTCAAAGTTGACACGTTGCTTCGAGAAATAATTTCTTTTACTCTGTACTTTGAGAAAGGTCATCGCTACGAACATCTCAAATTCTACCAAGGTACAGAGAAGCATCTGGTTTACATTGCAGTAAAATTGTTCCATTTGTTGCTTGTAGTATTGTAATTTTTAATTCCTCTGCCAGTGGCGGCTGCTCCATAGAGCGCTAGCCTCTCAGCCGTAGTCTATCCTACCGTTATAATATAACAAGGTAAAACAATATCCACGAAGTATGTCAACATAACATAAGTTATGTGTCAATACACTTGCTCGTATACATTCGACGAGCGGCTGGCAGCTGATGAGGGCGATCAGAAATTGGACCCAAACTTATATGGCAACTATAGGCCAAAACGCTGAAGAAGCAGAATTGACGTAAGCAATTTCAATGTAGTACGAAGGCTTACTGCGGTGTAGCCTGGAACGGGCGTATTTAAAAACAGTGCTGCCGAAATAGAACGCAATTCGGGGGTTCCTATAAGCAAATGCGATGAAATCTTATTATTAGCCATGGAAAATATATGTATTGGAGCTCCTAACACTGTTTTGGTAATAAATTCGTCTTTATCGGTATAACTTGCAGAACAATGAGAAGTGAAGTTGGGCCTTTACAGGGTTGATACTTTCCACCTATTAGGTACTTGTATAGTTCGCATAAGTAAGTATTCTCAACATTAATTTTAAAAGCCTACGGTTAGCTGAAAAGGGTAAAAAACCTTGGATTAAATTTCAACCTGCACAAGAAAGTTAGAACTCACAATTTTCAAGACATTTGCAAGAAAAACAAATGGATTTTTAGATGTTTTTTCTATTATAAATAAATTATCTCTACTACAAAAAAAATTAGGACGACTGTTAGATCCACTAGTCATGAATTTTTATTATTTTAGATGATTGAATGGCCTTCACTGCCATGTAATTAATTTAAACCTGTCATATGTGATATCAAATTTTAATATCAAAAGCTACAATAACAAGTTAATTCTGCAATTCGCCGAATAGTTATATCAATTTGTAAGCAAGAAATTATCCTAGCTTTTGAAATTAGCTTACTCTAGTCTTGACAGTGGCGTTTTGATATATGCTTAAATTTATTCACATCTTATTTGTGATTCCGGTAGTTTGAGAAGAATCATCAATAATGATACCTGCCATTTTACTATACCTCGAAGACGTTTTTGTTCTATTAAAGAGAACAGAAGCTCTTCTCTGCATTTTAATAGTAGAATCATGCTCTTAGGAACTTCTAGCATTGAGCTTTTCAATATATTGATCTAATAGTTACTTTTCCGGTAGTTGCCGGAAAACCGTAACCTCTAAAGACCGAAGATTTATTGTGTCTTTTCTTACTTGCATTAGTCCATTTTTTAAAATCTTTGCCAAGGCGGATACTTTTCCTTTAATAAAAAATTACATTACCCGCTAATTTGAGAAATATCACTACTATGTTTAGCGAGAAGCAGAAAATCACCTTTTTACAATGCACTAGTAAAATTATGCCTGTTATTACTTGTACGTAGCATTGCAATGTTCAGCATCTCATTCTAAGTTGATCCTGTCTTTGAATACAAATTTCTTTTATCCGGTAGTTCACACAAATCAATCACTACCAATAACTGAAATTTCACTAAAGATTGAAGATGGTTTAGCTGAAAGTCTATTAAGAAGCAAAGACCCCTTTTTGCATTTTAAAAGTAGAATCGTGCCCTTTGCTACTTACATCATTGCAACTTCTAGAATCTCTGTCAAACGGGATACTTTTGCTTGAGAAAATTTGTAGCATTGCAATTTTTAGTATTCCTCCCTAAATGCATATTATCCCGTGAAAAAAAAGTAATCCAGTAGGTTGGGAAGAGTCATCACTAGCTGAAATTCCACTAAAGTGCAAATTTTTTTACCTGAAAGTATATTAAGGAGCTCTTTTGTCCTAAGATTCTAAAGAATCATAACCACTAATAGCTGAAATTCCACTAAAGATCCAAGATGTTCTTAGCTGAAAGCCTATAGAAGAGCAGAAAAATCCTTTTTTGTATTTTAATAGTGGAATTGTGCTTTTGCTACTTGTACCATTGCAATTTTTATATCTCCCTCAAAATGAACACTCTTTCATGAGAAAAAAAAATGCCTACTGGTTTGAGAAATATTACACCTACTAATAGCTGAAAGTCTAGCGAGGAGCAGAGAAATAACTTTTTGCATTTTAATGGTAGACTGGTAACTTTGTTACTTTATGTATCATTGCAATTTTTTAATATCTCTGCCAAAGTGGACACTTGCCCTTTAGAAAAATTTTTAACCGATAGTTCCAGAAGAGTTATCACACTATTAGCTGGAATTCTACTAAAGATAGAAGATGTTTTTATCTGAAAGTCTATTAAGTGGCAGAGAACCCCATTTAGCGTTTTAAAAGTAGAATCGTGTCCTTTGGTACTTGCATCTTTGCAACTTCTAAAATATTTGTCATAATGCATATTTTTTCTTGAAAAAATTGCTTTTGCCGCTGCTTTAAGAAATACCAACACTACTAATAGCCGAAAGTCTACCGAGGAGCAAAGAAGAACTTCTTTAACATTGTAGTAATAAAATCGTGCCTGTTATCACTGAAGCATTGCAATTTTTAATATTAGGCTCCAAATGGATACTCTCCTCTGTGAAAAGAAATATCCGGTAATTCGCAAAGCATCATTACTACTAAGAGCTAAAATTCCACTAAAGCGCGAAAATCTTTTTAGCTGAAAATCTATTAAGAAGTAGAGAAGCCCTTTTTCGCATTTAAACTGTAGTTTTCTTGATTTTTTTTATCCGATAGCTTGGATAGAAGCATCACCACTAATAGCTGAAATTCGTCTAAAGATCGGAGATGTTTTTAGTCAAAGGTCTATTAAGGAGCAGAACAGCACTTTTTGCATTTTAATTCCAAAATCGTGCCTTTCTTAATTATGTATTGTATGTATTATATGTAACCTCATTTACCTTGCGGTGTCGAGGCTGGTGCTATATGCGCTGGCATCTGGCGGTACAATGATCAACTTGCCCCAGATGCGGGATACATAGTTGGTGCTTGCGCAGCAACCATTGTATGAGGTGTGTGTCTTGGTGATGTGTTGACCTTGTTACTCTATCTCTTAGGTCTGTGGTTCTGAGTAGAGCACAGTTAATTTGGTGCCCAACTGTGAATGGTCTCACTGAGCCCGATTCTAATCGCCAAGGATACGGAAAAATTCCGACCCCAGCGGGATTCGAACCGAGGACTTGCTTAATGCAAGCCTGGCGCTAACCCATCTGCGCCACGCAGCTTCTTGCCTTTCTTAATTGTATTATCGTAATTTTCATTATCTTCCTCAATGTGAATACTCTCCCTTGAGAAAAAAATTCTTTTACCCGCTGGTTTGAGAAATAGCGTCCCTACTAATAGTTAAAAGCCTACCAACTAGCAGTGAATCACTTTTTTTCATTTTAATAGCAGACTCGTAACTTTGCTACTTGTACCATTGCATTTTTTAATATCTCTGTTAGAATATCGTTCATAGAAATAAAAACGAATGTGAAAGTCTTACATGAAGTACACAAAGAACGAGAACTAGCGAATACCACAAAAAAACGAAAGTTGAAATATTTGGGACATATTGTGCGTGGGGAGAAGTATCATCGGCTAAAGTTAATCATACACGGAAAATCACGGGAAAGAGGAATGTAGAAAGACGAAAAACATCCTGGTTAATACTTACGGGATTGGTACAATTGCTCCTCTGTAGAACTATTTAGTTTTTAGAAGTGCTGTTATGATCGCCAACCTCCGATAGAAAAGCCACCCAAAGAAGAAGAATATTTATGCCAAAGTGGGTACTTTCCCTTGAGAAAAAGGTTTTACCCGGTAGTTTGAGAAAAGTCGTCACTAGTATTAGCTGAAATTCCACTAAATATCGAAGATGTTTTTAGCTGAAGGTCTCTTAGGGACCAGGAAACCCCTTTTTGCATTTTAAAAGTAGAATCGTGTCTTTTATTACTTACATCTTTGCAACTTCTAAAATCTCTGTCAAAATCGATACCTTTTCTTCAAGATTACTAATAGCTGAAAGTCTACCAAAGATCAAAACACTTTTTAAACATTGTAGTAATAAACTCTACCTATTATCACTGTAGCATTGCAATTTTTAATATTTTTCTGTAAGTGGACACCCTCCCTTGAGAAAAAAAATATTCCGTAATTCGCCAAGCATCATCACTACTAATAGCTAAAAATTCTACTAAATATGAAGATGTTTTTAGTTGAAGGTCTCTTAAGGAACAGGAAACCCGTTTTTATATTTTAAAAGTAGAATCGTGTCCTTTATTACTTCCATCTTTGCAACTCCTAAAATCTCTGTCATAGTAGATACTTTCTCTGGATAAAATTCCTTTTGCCGCTACTTTAAGAAGTTTTGAGACTACTAATAGCTGAAAGTCTACCGAGGAGCAAAGAACTCTTTAAACATTGTAGTAATAAAATTTACCTATTATCACTGTAACATTGCAATTTTTAATATTGTTTTCTAAGTGGATACTCTCCCTTGAGAAAATAAAATCATCCGGTAGTTCGCAAAGCATCACCACTACTAACAGCTAAAATTCCGCTAAAGAGCGAATATCTTTTTAGCTGAAAATCTCTTAAGGAGCAGAGAAGCCCTATTTGCATTTTAAAAGTAGAATCGTGTCTTTTATTACTTACATCCTTGCAACTTCTAAAATCTCTGTCAAAATCGATACCTTTTCTTGAGAGAATTCCTTTTGCCGCTACTTTAAGAAGTATCAAGACTACTAATAGCTGAAAGTCTACCAAGGAGCAAAGAACTTTTTAAACATTGTAGTAATAAAATCGTACTTGTTATCACTGAAGCATTGCAAATTTTAAAATTTTTCTCTAAGTGGATACCCTCCCTGGAGAAAAAAAATGATTCGGTAGTTCGCAAAGCATCTTCGCTACTAATAGCTGAAATTCCGCTAAAGCGCGAAGATCTTTTTAGCTGAAAATCTATTAAGGAGCAGAGAAGCCCTTTTTGCATTTTAAAAGTAGAATCGTGTCTTTTATTACTTACATCTTTGCAACTTCTAAAATCTCTGTCAAAATCGATACATTTTCTTGAGAGAATTCCTTTTGCCGCTACTTTAAGAAGTATCAAGACTACTAATAGCTGAAAGTCTACCAAGGAGCAAAGAACTTTTTAAACATTATAGTAATAAAATCGTACTTGTTATCACTGAAGCATTGCAAATTTTAAAATTTTTCTCTAAGTGGATACCCTCCCTGGAGAAAAAAAAATGATTCGGTAGTTCGCAAAGCATCTTCGCTACTAATAGCTGAAATTCCGCTAAAGCGCCAAGATCTTTTTAGCTGAAAATCTATTAAGGAGCAGAGAAGCCCTTTTTGCATTTTAAAAGTAGAATCGTGTCTTTTATTACTTACATCTTTGCAACTTCTAAAATCTCTGTCAAAATCGATACCTTTTCTTGAGAGAATTCCTTTTGCCGCTACTTTAAGAAGTATCAAGACTACTAATAGCTGAAAGTCTATCAAGGAGCAAAGAACTTTTTAAACATTGTAGTAATAAAATCGTACTTGTTATCACTGAAGCATTGCAAATTTTAAAATTTTTCTCTAAGTGGATACCCTCCCTGGAGAAAAAAAAAATGATTCGGTAGTTCGCAAAGCATCTTCGCTACTAATAGCTGAAATTCCGCTAAAGCGCGAAGATCTTTTTAGCTGAAAATCTATTAAGGAGCAGAGAAGCCCTTTTCCGCATCTAAATAGTAGAATCACGCCTTTCGTTACTTGTATTATTGCAAGTTTTAGTTTCCCTTGAGGTTTTTTTTATCCGATAGCATCACCACTAATAGCTGAAATTCCTATAAAGATCGAAGATGTTTTTAGCTAAATCTCTATTAAGTACCATTCACTTTTTTGCCTTCTGAGGAGCAGAAAATAATTTTTGTGCCTTTTGGTAATAGAATCGTGCTTTTTACTTCCTTCTACAAAAAAGTATTGGATTCACCCCAAAAATTCGAAATTGAGTTTTCAACAGATCTTCACGTTTTAGAGTCCCCTGAACCCAAAAAAACATTATTCTTTACATTGGTCTGTCTGTGTGTGTGTCTGTGTGTCTGTCTGTCGGTGAACAGAATATCTCAAAAACTAAAAAAGGTATGGCGTTGAAACTTGATATATAAGTTTTGTGTACTATCTAGATGCGACAGCAAGCTTTTGAAGAAAATTGCAAAACCGGAAGTAGATGTTTACTTTTGTGATTTTTTAGGTTTGTTTCGATTTTTTCAAAAGCGGCTCAACGATTTTTTTTCAAACTTCACATTTTTATTACATTTTTAATGTGTATTGATGTGAGATAGGTAATTTTCCAGTTGAATACTTCTAAAATGGGTTTCTTTTGTTTTTTTCTCAATTTTTTTTTATTAACTCCAAATTTAAATAGAACACCCGGTCTTTTATTACATTTTTGAATTTAGCTTAAAATTCTAGAGAAAATTGGTCGCTTCAACTAACACTCTATGTTGTACCGTTTTTGTAGAATTTGTAATTTTTTAAAATTTTTGACAAGTGCTTAAAAATTTAAAATCAAATTTTTGGCTAATTATAAGATCACTGAAAAAGGAGGTTGTGTGCGTGTATCACACCAGATGTTTTTATTTATATCAGTGCATAATTAATATATCTGCCAAAGTAGAAACTTTCCCTAGACAACAAATTTTTACGCGATAGTTTAAGAAGAGTCATCAGTGTTAATAGGAAATTCTACTAAAGGTTAAAGGCATGTTTATTAAAGAGCTTACTAAGAAGCAGAGAAGCCTTTTTTACATTTTAATTGTAGTATCGTTTCCTTTCTTATTTGCATTATTACAATTTTTAATATGTCTGTCGAGCTATAGGCAAAATTCTTTCATCGACAGAGCTAGCGATAAATTTAACAAAATAAACAAAAATTATGATTTTGATTTGTTCTTCACGAATTCTGCTTCGGTAAAAAAGCGAATATCATCAAAGTTCTTTGGCTTTTAAGCTAGTATGTTTTATAGAGTAACTAACAATTTAAGTTTAATATCTTTTCTTTACTTTTCTGCAACTTGTGTTGTTTAAATTATTATATCATTAACTATAGGCGAAAACTGTAAAATGGCTACTAGTTATTGCTGATTATAACTATTTATGTATACTAGATGTAAGTTCTCCATAAAAATAAATAAATAAAAATAAATAAATAAAAGTGGATTCGTTTTCTTAATAAAAACTTCCTTTTTTCTAGTAGTTTGACAAAAACGATCACTTCTGACAGTTGAAAGTCTACCGAGAAGCATAGAAGCACACTTTTACATTATAAGAGTAATATCGTGCCTCTTATTACCTGTAGCATTGGATTTTTTTAATATATCTCTATGTGGATACCTTCTATTGATAAAAATAACAGTAGTTTGAGAAGAGTCATCACTACTACTAACTGAAATTCCACTAAAGATCGAATATTGTTTTCGCTGGAAGCCTATTAAGAAACTTAGAAGCCCTTTTTGCATTTTAATAGCGGAATCGTAACCCTTGTTATTTATAGAATTGCAATTTTGAATGTGTATACTGGTAGCAAAAAGATCAAAGATTTTTTTTACTTTATAGTACCAAATTTGTACTCTTTGTATTTCTATCGCTGTAATTTACAGTATCTTATCAGTGTAGGCACATTTTCTTAAAAACAATCTGTTTTCAAAGAATTTGGTAAAACTATCACTACTGGTGTACCGCTTCCATTACAATTTTTTTTAATACGAAAATGTCAACGCTGTAGTAGATCTAAAATATGCAATGTAATTAGAAGAGTAATGTTAAAGGAACCTTTGAAGCAATTCAAGTATGAGAATTAAAAAAGTTTAAATTATTATACTAACTCCTTTATTTTCTGCAGATGTTAATATGGTGGCCGAGCCGAAACCACACCAAACTGGAAGAAAACGTCAAAACGTAGCAAAAACTGGCAACGATTGGTAAGTTTAAACTGAATTTTTCAATGGACAAGCTGCAAGTGGATCGCTATCGACGTGTTTCCAAACGCGATGTTTGCTTTAGCCCCAACAAAACAATTGCGGCAACAATTCCGCAAAGCGCCTTCCTTTGTTGTTTCCAACAGGATTTTTGATGAAACCTCAAACTTCTAACAACTTGAAATGACAGTCTATAATTTTCGCAGTTAAGAGGTGGGATTCATACGGTTGTTTGCCGAATGAAAATTTAGCGTTCTATTTGAAAATTTACGCCCGCTGCAAGCAAGTTAGCATTAGCGTGGGACTAATTAAAATAACATGTCATTTGGGTAATAGTAGATTTCGGATTGATTCGCAGCTCGGCGGGCGGAGATTACGCTAAGACAAGGTCGGCAAACGTGACTGCGAGATAAGATTAGAGAACAAGCCACAATTAGCGAAGGCTTGCATCGTAATTGCTGCAGAGCCCAGAATCTATAATTTTATGGTAGTTCCCAACTAGGACGAACTATGCTCTGCTGAAAGTTGGAGAAGTTTATGCTATGACTATTGTAGCAGAGTTGTAATTGTATTTAGTTAGATGCACATTGTAATTTGCATTTTTGCTCGTGTTGTGTGTCGGGAACCTATTTGCGGTTTTACATTTTACGATGCTCAAAAGCTCAGCTTCCACCTAAAATCGTAACGATGCAGTTACCTTAGCCCAAACGAGCAGTTGTTATCAAATTCTATAGAACGCTCATATCAGCTGCAGTTGTTTCACTGTAACTGAATCAGAGCGAACTTTAGTAATTTAAAATTGCAGACACTTAATTGTTATGATTCTCCCATATCCGAAGGTGGAATTTTATATGAGTGAGTTTATTTTACTCGAAAACACTTCAATTAGACAGGGAAAGGTCACATGGTTAACGCTACTTCAAAGTTTCACGTTATGACTAACAAATGTTTAAATGTCAAAATGGATTCCATTTCAACATTAGCGACTACGTGGAGAAACACAAGTAGCTAACGCACCAACAGGAATAAAATTGAGTAGGTAGAAGCCATGGCATGTGGTGAAATAAAGGTCAAAGTCGGTTACCTATCACTTGGTATTCAGGATTTCGGGTGAAGTGATATAATTATCTGCAACGAAGCATTTGTTTCTAACTTAAGAGGATTATCAGAAATTTATTACTAAATTATTAGGTAGGTTAAGTGTTACTCTTCAACAATGCTAATGAACTAATTAATTATAGGAAGAACACTAAAAGTGGTGCAGATTTCTTTAAAAATAGCCATGCCTTTGAACTACTTATTTACTCATTAGTCGAGGTGTTTCATGAGAACATCTCTACAAGAAAGGTGCATCATTACCGACTCATAGAGAAAGTCTGGTAAAAATCATAGAAGAAAATTTTCACATCGTAGTAGTAAAACAGTTTTACCTGTAGCAATATAATTTTTGTTATCTGTATCAAACTGAATATTTTTTTGAAAATATTTTTTACAGTAGTTTAACGAAAACCATCACTACTAATAGCTGACAGTGTGCTCAAAATCATGAAATAATAATTTCTTTAGTCGTAATAGTACTATCGTGCACTTTTCATTAATTTATGGTATAATTAACAAAACAAAATGATGAGCCCAATATCCATATTAAAACGCTATTAAAGACAAGCTCACGAACAGAAGCCAGAAATAAGCCGAGAGGGCAAATATTTCTTTCATTACCGTGAGATACCCGACTGAATCATAAGTAGCTGTCGAGATGCGACTTAAGAGCTAGTGTCTAATATATAATATATTTAAGGCACGCGCTTTAACACACCGGAAAATATAAAGGAATTTATTAAATAGGAGCGCTCGGAATCGATACGGGTAAAGTTTATAAAACCCTAATTGAAGTGGCACCGGATGGCAAAAAGTTGGAAAACAACAAACGGTTGTTCACTAGTTAAAAAGAAATTGCAATCAAATTTAAGACCTATAGCTCGTTGTCCCCATAACGGACTTGATTCGATAAACTTGATACCAAGTTCAAAGCAAAATCCAAGCATCGTGACTATGTAACGCTTGCTCCTGAATGAAATCCTTATGATACTTAAAATGTATTTGAATTTAATTCATCGCTCTATCAAGCGTTGAATCTATTCGCCGGGCGAAATGGCGATAAGGGAATCTCATCAACGATGCGCAAAGCGGCGCTTAAGAACCGACAGAGTCTTTACCTTTCCATTTGAAGCGTGGAGCGAGTATACCAATAACGACTCGCAAGATGTATAAAAGGAAACTACATGGCCATTCCAGTATCTTCAGATTTTCTTTCGCAAACCTTCCTTCCTCTCCTTACCTGCCTATTCTGTCCTGACAGCGCTTTTCTGTCTCGCAGAATAAACCCCTATCCAGTAGCATTAAGGGAGATGACAGCGTATTCTGTCAGCGTAAAGTAGTCTTAACTTCCCTGTAGCCTGTCCGACCAGACCGCCTTTATTTATCCGTACCAGATTAATTCCCGAGCGCAAATTTAAGCGCGACCAGAAAGCCCGTATTTCACGAAATTTCATTTTGTTTACGGTAAAGTACGCAGCGTTTTCCATCGCCGTCACTACGGGCCCGAAACTTCAATATAGATATTGCTGGATAAGAAACTCACCTGGAGAACCCGCCTCAAACGCACGAAAACGTCATCCAAAAGCTTGTGGTCTGCGCCCTCGTACATCGAGTTCACCGCCATCCTAAAGCAGAAACTTCGCTTATCATCAGAAAACCAAAGGCTCTCGATCCGCTGAAATTAAAGTCCCGGCCGCCTCCGTAGTTACGTGCTGAACGCCTAGGATCATTACGGATCGTGCTGCAGGCTTTAAATACTAGAGCTGGTTCCAGGTAAACCAAAAACCTGCTAATTAATACGACAAATTGCAGTCGCCGAACTTTATCAACAAACACAACGGCGAAGGCCTAATCAGCGGCTGCAAGGGAACTACGAGGACTCGTTTCCCAAGAAGTGACGTGAGCGCTGATCGTCCGAGTTAACCGGCCTACCTGATTTCTTTTCTGGAAGATCCGGCGTGCGTACTAGCAGATCGTATCTAGCGAGCCCGCTTTATGTTCCAGCATCTTGGGTTGCAGTCCGAGTCAGGGAAACGAACAGCGCTCCCAGAAGTATCAATATTAATTTATAATGTATAAATCATTGTTGTGGAGCCTCTCAGTTTTCCGTTATGTTTGGAAAATTCCTGATTGCTAGCTCGCCTTGGACGTTAATGGACTGTATTGATTTTCTTTACTAAATTATACACACGTTGAAAGCAAAGTAGGTAATTTATTGCCATAAATTAACACACAAACATTTGAACATTTAAACAAAGAATTAGCTTTCGCGGTGTGGACCGGTTCGCATGCTGCCACGTTGACAGAAGGAACGTAAGTGAAGCGGCGAGGCGAATGCCCGCTCAAGTTCTAGAATGCGCATAGTAAATACGCCACTGCAAGCGAGGCGGCACAATTTTATGAAACACTTAACATACCGCCCGCCTTGGAAAGGGTAACCTTTCAAATAACAATAGTACAAATTTGACATGTAACATCTAGAGTAAGACATGTAACTAAAATCGACATATACAAAGCATAATACTACATAGATCTTAAGGTAATACAAGAAAACCCGAACAATGGATAGCCAAAAGGCTTTACGAAACACTGCGCAGGACGCTAACGTACTAGTTCACAACACTAGGTAGCGGGCACAATTTGGCGAAGGATCGCTTTACGGTCCCGGACACAGTTTTCACTGACGCCACACGCGTAACGCCGTCAAGGCCAGGGTGCAGCTCGGTGACCCGGCCTAACCTCCACTTCAGAGGGGGAAGATTGTCATCCTTGATGAGGACCATGGAACCAGGCTGGAGGTCCGAAAGGTGTGTGCGCCATTTGGTGCGCTGTTGGAGTTCTGAGATGTACTCCTTGCTCCATCTTTTCCATACATTCTGTTGGAGCTGTTGTATTCTTTGGTATTTAGACAGCCGAGACTCGGCTATCTCAGTAACGTTGGGGTCAGGCAGTGACACCAAAGGACGACCGATCAGAAAATGAGCAGGAGTCAAAGGCTGAAGGTCGTTTGGATCAGCGGACAAAGGAGACAGGGGTCGGGAGTTTAAGGTCGCTTCCACCTGTGCCAGCAAAGTGCAAAATTCATCGTAATTTAGACTAGCGTTACCTATAACGCGCCGTATGTGATGTTTGGAGGCCTTAATTCCGGCCTCCCACAATCCGCCAAAATGGGGACTGTGCGCGGGTATAAAATGCCAAGCTACTCCGTCGCTCGCGACCGATTCGGAAATAGAAAGGCCTTGTTCCGCAAGAAAATTGCCTAATTCGATTAATTCGGAATTAGCGCCGACAAAGTTAGTGCCATTGTCAGAATAGACATGGAGCGGTTTGCCTCGACGAGCTACAAACCGACGAAAAGCCATTAAGAAGGCTTCAGTAGAAAGGTCAGCGACCAATTCAAGGTGCACTGCTTTTGTGACAAAACAATAAGCTGTAACTCGTAAGCGAGCGAAGCTTGAATACTGATTGAACGGAAATGGTTCAACAGAGGTTACAGGAAGACTCTGAACTTCTTTTTTGAATTCTGGAAGCTCAACACGAACATGTTTGGAAGCAGGCCAAGATGCCTCGCCTTCGCTTAGCCAGGTGGGACCATGCCACCAAAGGCTTAACAGACCCAGCGGGTCAAATATCTGCGATCTTTCAGACAAGATGCTACGCTTGGTAGCCTCACCACTTGTAGAATTTGAAATATGGGATATTTCAGACAAGCTGCTACGATTGGTAGCCTTACCACTTGTAGAATTTGAAATATGGGATATTTCAGACAAGCTGCTACGATTGGTAGCCTTACCACTTGTAGAATATGAAATATTGAACATGGAAGTAGGCCAAGATGCCTCACCTTCGCTTAGCCAGGTGGGACCGTGCCACCAAAGGCTTGACAGACCCAGCGGGCCAACTATCTGGGAAATTTCAGACAAGCTGCTACGATTGGTAGCCTTACTACTTGTAGAATCTGAAATCTGGGATATTTCAGGCAAGATGCTACGCGTGGTAGCCTTACTACTTGCAGAATTTGAAATATTCTCTACTGATAAGAATCTTTTCTGAGAGATTTACAATGAATCGCCCAGTGCCTCTACAGGCTTTTTGAAAGGGATAGAGACAACGAATCGACCATTCGCTTCTCGTTGCGTATTTTGCACGAAATGTGCCTCACAGGCGTTCTCTTCATTTGTGCGGACCTTTTCCTCTGGGTAATGTTCGAGTTGCCAAAACCTAGCAATGGGATCAGAAGCATCCTCGATCGTGCCAAGATTGCACTGTACAGGGTACACAGAAGGGGGGCCTGTAGGGCCAGAAACAATCCAGCCAAAACGAGTTTTTTGGAGGATGGGAAGATTTGGGCCTAGACCAATTTGTCCAATACAAACGAGCTGCCAGAAAATGGGCGAACCAATCAGAATGTCGATGGTGCCCGGTTGGTCGTAGGACAGATCTGACAACTTGATGTTATCAGGAACCTTGAAACTGTCTCGCTGGACACGAAAACTTGGGGTTGTACCTGTAATCGCATCGAGAACAAGACAGGATAGACCAATACTGTATGAGGTGTGAGGGGCTTGCAGCTTGATATCACACCTAGCTTTGATTTGAGAAGTAGCTTTACTTAAGCCTGAAACAGTAACGTTGACTTCGCGAGTTGGAAGCTTCAACCTTTTACACAAATCTGAACGTATGAAGTTCGATTGGGAACCGGAATCCAGCAGGATTCGCACAACATGAGGCGTACCATCATCAGCGATGAGTTTAGCGGTAGCCGTAGGTAAGAGTACCTGCAAAGCATTCGAACAGAATGCCGAAATCGATTGATTTAGTTCAACAGGGGTTTCTGCCGACATCGCAGATCCTGGTTGACTAGAAGAAGCATTTTGAGGTTTGTCCTCATGAAGAAGTGTGTTGTGCCTTGATTTGCACTTTCTACACGTATATTTGGAGCTACAGCGGCTCGAAAGGTGACCCTGAGTTAGGCAATTAAAGCATACACGGAGCTCTTTTGCCTTTGAATTTCTGTCAAGAGAAGACAGCTTGACAAACTTATCGCATTTGTACAAGGGATGAGATCCTTTACAAAATGGACACGAAGGGGTACCTGACACAAATGATTTCGAATGTACCTTGGAAGACTTTTCGGGTACAAGCTTAATATTTTTTACTTCCAGAGTTTCTAGAAGGTTTGCTGTGTTTTGTAGAAATTCCTTGAACTCGTCAAGATTAGGCAGGTCAGAACTTGACCGGTTTCTAAGGACCTGCCATTCACGGAATGTCGTGGGGTCCAGTTTTTTAGAAACGACATAAATGATAACAACATCAAGAAGCTCGCTTTCGGTAGCTAATGATTTGATTGCTGTAAAATGTTTGAATAACATATCGCTAATCGTACGTAATTTAGTTGCAGATTCCTTACTGCACGATTCAAGTTCAAAAATAGCATTGAGGTGGTTATGAATCAGAATTTTTGGATCATTGTAACGATTACACAATGCATCCCAAGCTAGAATATAATTACTCGCAGTAAACTCTAAACTTTTTATAATTTGGCTTGCATCACCCTGTAAACTAGCCTTTAAGTAATGCAGCTTTTGAATATTAGTCAGCGTTTGATTCTCATGAATTAAGCTAATAAAAATCTCACGAAATTCCAACCACTCTGACACGTTCCCTGAATATTTGGGAATGGAGATGGTAGGAAGGCGTACAGCTCGATTATTGCAATGTGAGCTGCAATTTGAATGCGTTGATCTCACGCTACCATTAGGAGATCCAGAACGATCTGGTGCAACATCAGACTGTTTGTTGTATTCATTAATCAAACATTTAGCTTGTGATATTGCGAAAAAATAAGAATCTTCAAATTCAACTTGTTGCTGCATTTCAGATTCTGTATCCTTACTGTTTTCTAAAATTTGTTCATGAACCGCATAATATTCCGATAGCACGGTGGCTATAGCATCCAATCTTTCTTGCAATTGAATAATCTGAGCGCTAGATAAGAATTGATCTTCATCATAAATTGTTTGCAACGATTGAACGTGATTTGCGAAACGCGTAAGCTTGCCTTTGATAGAGCCACGTGCTCTTACAAGCGAATCCATAATTGTTGAAATTAAAACAATTTAACAGATAGAACTAACTCTCGTACGCCCCTGGCGCGGAATTTTGTTTACACGCAAGACAGCTTTGATAACGACGCGAGAATCTTGGCGCTAACGACGCAGAAAACGACCCTGGTACAACGCGAGATTATTAACTTGTGACTAAATTGTACTCGCGCACAACGAAATAGCCTGGCATTTCACGCAATTAAAATGTTTATATGACTCATAAACCATTTGTTTACGCAATAATACGCAGCTGAAATTATGCACATGCATAACACAGATGATAGAAAACCAAACTCATGCATAGGAAATCTCACAAAAGAGGGAACTTAGGCTTACATTGATATTGGTGTGTGCCGCCTTTTTCGTTGTTGTGGCCCGAACTACCGTCTCGCCGGCAGCTGCCTGCCCACCTGCACGTTGTTGCCGCGGGACTCGGCGTTTGGCTTTCTCGCTCCTACGCAGCTAGCAGCGTATGCTGTCTTCCTTCCTCTCGTTAGGGACGGATTTAATACGATTGAAACTGCGTTGTACTTACTTGCCTTGTACAACTGCGAATTTAGGCTGCTTTTCCGGGCTCATACTAATCCGGATCGATGGACCAATGTTGGGGAGCCTCTCAGTTTTCCGTTATGTTTGGAAAATTCCTGATTGCTAGCTCGCCTTGGACGTTAATGGACTGTATTGATTTTCTTTACTAAATTATACACACGTTGAAAGCAAAGTAGGTAATTTATTGCCATAAATTAACACACAAACATTTGAACATTTAAACAAAGAATTAGCTTTCGCGGTGTGGACCGGTTCGCATGCTGCCACGTTGACAGAAGGAACGTAAGTGAAGCGGCGAGGCGAATGCCCGCTCAAGTTCTAGAATGCGCATAGTAAATACGCCACTGCAAGCGAGGCGGCACAATTTTATGAAACACTTAACAATCATTTTGGTTTTATTAATGTTCACATTTATAAACATTATATTTATTTCGATAATTATCCAGTGTTTTCACTGGTCTATCATATATTTGAGTGAACGTATTTCTCCGATTTAAAGTTTACCCGAGGTGATAACCTAGAGAGCCCTTCACAGCGACTTTTCACAACGTCACAACTACTTGGGCACATTTGAGAGCCGGATAGTCACGGCGACGTAAGATTAAAGCTTAAATTCATTCATCAATACAAAAGCCATGCCAATGAGTTTTTACGCAACAAATGTAATCAGAAACAACAACTCATAAACTCAAAGCTTAACCAAAACCACCATAATCTAAAATACAATAAATGTCACAAGAGAACCAGGTAGTAACTCGAATTTGGAGTAGCAAAAGCACACGTCATAATAGGGCAGTTGCATACAAACGTTTAGTACAACGGGTGCACCGAAAAAACATAATATCTAATATATGACAGTCACATCTGTAGATATAGTAATAATTACGTTAAGTGAACAAACTACATAATAGCTATTTAAGTAACAAGGAATCTAAGGCCCTATTAACATTTGAGGTAGGCAAGTACAACCCAAGACGAAGCCGCGGCTTATTGCCTCCCTAAAATATTAATAGGCGATACATTCCGAGTTATCTTATTATATTTTTCCCGCTGCTTATCGAAATTTTCCTAGATTTTTGAAAAAATTATTTGGTTTGTCACCTGTCACCAGGATTAGTTTTCGTGAGTCGTGTTACCTGTGAGTGTCACATGTCACATAAACACTTGCAATTTATAAACAAAACGTCTAAATCTGCATCTTTCTTTGCTAATTTTATTATCCTAGGAACTTAATAATAATATTAAGTTCCGTTGTCAAGAAAAAGCAGCAAACAAATATAATCACCGACTTGCACGTTTTGTTACTAAGGCTGTATCACTAACTTACATGATCAGCAGCGGGAAACAGTAAATAATGTTACTAAAGCAAGTTAAACTTCAATAGAGCCTTAAGAGTGGTCACCGAAGACATCAGCACCAAAAAGATACAACGTACGAAAATAAAGTCAAACTATCACACGATACGCAAAAGAGAAAATGGAGAGCCCTTGAAGAGACCGCTGACATTCGGCACATCAATTAAATTCATAAGCTAAGAGCACAGCTTTCCTGGGGATATTACTATATCCTGGCGACTAGTTCCTAAGCAGATTACTAGCTCTTGACACTCAGCAAAAGCTCTCGCCAAAAATTTTCAAGGCCGTATCAGCTCAAACATCTCGTAACGGGAACAGAGTAGCATAAAAACGGCTCGGTACGGAATCATGGCGGGAACAATACATCTCTTTACGCAAAATGGTCGAATCAAAACAAAACAGCTAGAAATAGCCCGAAATACGCGTTTGCTCGTAACAAGTTATGCATTTATTTGTATTGGAGTGAGAAAAGCGGTCTGCGACATCGGATGCGCCAAGGGTTGGAACAAAAGAAAACCTGTGCAGCTGCTGTACACGTGGAAAATTTAGAAAAGCCTGCCAGAGCACATTTGTGGTGCCAGGTTTTCCGGTTCTAGCGCCTAATTTGCAAACTGAGATGAAAGGAACATAGACATGCCTGCTAGTTCAACATGCGCGGCAGAAGAATCATGATATTATTTGCAGAAAGAACGCAGAGAACAGAGAGAAAATGGAAAAATGCCTAAAAATAACTTTGAATGAGCATTTTAGGCAACGTGAGAGTAGAGAAAACAATTTTATACATGAGATTTCGAGTGGTGTTTTCTTCCAAATGCCATCAAAATCCTGAATTAAGCTAACAGCTGCAGCAATTCACCAAACCAATAAAATAAAATCTGCATAATATTACTGACGATTTTTAGTGGTAAGTCCACTCACAAGAATTTATCAAAAGGAGCCCTGAGCAAACGTGTGTTGTGGGTTCAGAAGTAAAATCAGGAATCTCAAAAATCTCCATAAAGAAAATGGAAACAGAAAAATAGTTCTACTTGCAAGCTGCATAAGAAAAATTTCAAAAAGGGAATGCCAATTGCTATTTCAAAAAATTATATAGGCAACCTGAAATACACGGCGACATTTGAATTCACAGCAATAATGGGTCGTGCATCACCACTAATAACCAACGGTCAAAGAGGAACGTTAATCGTACCGTAATGCCAATATGTAATTAATTCATAATATTTGGTCAAAGTATATCAAAATCAATTAAAATAATCAGCAGCGATGTTGTATGGGTGGTAGTAAAAATTATCTTTTCGAGCTAACCTTTGAGATGCAAGTGATTGGTGTTAGGCAATGACTGCCGATCACCGAAGGAGGTTCTTGCAGTATTCTAATTTAATAGCACTTCTAAGCAGCTGATCTCACATTAACTTAAATTTTAAACCATAAACCAGGAACAATCTTGATCAAACAGTAGCATTAGATAACATAGTTTTATTCTATAGAAGTTTTGTTTACAACAGGTGCTTGTAAAACGACGATTTTGGCTCGACGTTAAGGCGCCAAATTGTAACGCGGCGTCTCGTGTATTTATGTTGTTACTGATTTTGCCCTTCTGCTTCAAGTACACTCATGCTACAGTCGTCTGTATTTAATAGTCTCTATTCTATTCTAATAATGATTGAAAACCATACGTTCGTTCAGTTTATTTATTTGTAATTTGTAGGCACTTTAAAGATGCTTAAGTTCAATTCTAATAGAATCTGTTCCTTTTATAATAAGTTTTTTACGCGGTTCTTCTTCCCGTGACAATTATACATAGGCGTATTAAGGGGTAATCAATTCTGAGGCAATATCCCGACGTAGTTGGCTGAGCCCCCAAATTTATTGGCTGTTTAATTTGCCAACAGAGCCAAAGGGCTTTCTCCGAAGAACTGCAAAATTCCATTTAAAATGTAATAGAGGAATTAATTCAATCGAAATGAAACAGAGAAAGTTTAAGATAAATCCTCCAGGATTTTTAATTTGCTTCGCAATATATTATTTAGTTTGACGCTAAAATTGTAATAATTCGACTTGCGGGAAGCCGGAGAAGCGCATATATCTTGTAAGAGGCATTTAAATTATTCTTTCCATTATAAAACTCCTAATCCGGGATTTAATACAAGTCGTACCTTAAATGTGACGTAGCCGGCGGCTTTGAAGCCGGGATGCGCCCTGATTTCTTGCTGGAGGAAATTGTTTTGCTTCTTTCTTGTGGGAGCGCTCTCCTTAAAATAAGAATATTACAAGCCGCGCGGAACTCAATTTTCTGGAATATTCATATGTTAATTACCCCGCTGCGCAATCCTTGCCATTTTTAATAAATATCAACCTAGAGCTTTTAGTTGTACATACTAAAATATCTTTAAACGAAGCCAGCTTTGCAACTAATTCAGCACCTCAGATGTAGGATACATTAAGTGACAGTTTTATTGAAAATATCATTAGTAGCAAGTAAATATTTAACGCTCTAAAGATAAACCATTCTAAGTTGAAACATTGCTTGTTCCAAATCATACTATGTTAAATAGTGCTAAACGTAGCGAGGCATAAGTGGGTAACAGTTCTGTCATTTGGATCTGTTTATCTCTGAATAGTTCTGTGATAGCTAGTCCACTTGCTTGACTGAATACTACTAAAACAGACTGCTTAAGTAGCAGCTAACTAGTGTAGTTTCTATGCTTCAAACAGTACAATTAACTCGCATGCGACCCATTACTTCGTTGCACTTCCTTCACGTTATAAATGCCCATAGACAGCAGAATAATAAAAGATAATAGATGAATATGTGAGACTATTACTCATTTCTAAAATACTGTGCTGAAAAATGGCAGAATACTGAAGTTCGCAAAAAGTTTAAGTCGTTTCTACTCAATAATCAAATATTTGTGACTGAGCAGAGTTTACTGCTGAAGTTGTTGAGGAAAATTTATTTATGGCTACATAAATGGGGTATTAGGTAACGGAGACGCAGAGGAAGTGAGCAGGCGTTATCACGCCACTTATAATCGCAAAATCCGCCCTAAGACCCGCATCAAGGATACGAAAATGCCCCCGAACAGCTACGAAATGGAATATTTGATTTCTAATTCGTCGTATTCTCCTACAAAGCCCGGCCTAAAGCCGCAGTTAGGTGCCGCATTTTCTGTTTATTAAGGGCACTGCGAAGCCTTTTGCTTGCATTGGCGACAGATATTGAATTTAATTAATCGCCGATGATATCGGGATGCAGCTTCGAGTGCGGTGAAATTGGACGGGCTTTCGCCGATATTATTAACGGGAGTTTTAACGAGCAGAAACAAAAGGACTCTTTACAGGCGATGGATTAGGTGAAATAATGAACGGATGAACTGGTTTACCACACTGACAATTACGATGAATAGGCTCCGATCAATCAGGGCTGAAAAACACCCTCATGTCGTTGATATATTTTTCGGGCTGGCTGCTGTTTCACACGGGTGTAGTTTACGTAATTGGCCGTAGCTTACCTTTCCTATTCGTCATGTCCTATGCTATATGCTGGTTAGGCAGCGTTTTCCTCAGTCGTTTATATGGTAAATAATAGTCGCCTTCTTCCGGTTATTAATGACTTGCAGCAGTTGCTTTCCAACCTTTACTCTACGTCGAAACTTGCTGCTTCAACCCTTGGTTACTCTTATCAGGCTTTTATATGACATAGCACCACTATGGACGCAAAAGAAAAATTAAATAAAGATGTAGGTAGCAACGAATGGACACATAGTATGGAAGACCCTTTATTATATATTATGACCATATTGATCAACTGTAATGTGGCTATGGCATTATTATTCTAAACAAGAATTGCCATTAGAAAAAGTTCTTTTGTTATTTAGGAAACGATTAACTTCTCCTTGGAAATAATTTAGCATTAAAACGCCACATTCGCTAGACGGTGTCGGTGAGTTCTTTTAGCGGCCACTCTCTAAAAAGGTGTAGTCAGACGCCGTGAGAACACCGCTCCTGACATGGAAAATAGTCGTGTCATGTGTTCCCCTATCCGCCATCTGGGGAGGCGCCCGATTGGGGACTGCCAATTCCACACAGGCTTCAATATGCCTCCGGCACCTGATCCCTTACTGAGACAATAATAAAAAAGATGGAAGTGGACCAATGTGCAATGGAGAGGTCAATGCTTGGAGCACATCTGCAGGGCAGAAAAACAAATGAATGAATAAGAAACAAAACTAGAGTAGAAGGTGAAAAAAGATGATTATCAAGCCTTAGGCGGCACTGGACAGGAGATGGAATAAAAAAGAAAGCCACAGGAAGACACAACCCTAACTGAAAGTAAATTTAAATACTAAACCACGAAACAAATTCCTATTTATACCCTCATTTTTACAAACAAAAATGTCAATCTACGTGTAAAGAGTTGTTTCTACTATGCACGTATATTAACAATAATTAATTCTCAGACAACTGTCTTTATGTAGCGTTTATGCCACTAGTCTACTGGTAGATGCCACAGCGTTGGCACGCAGCACAATAATATTTAATCGAAGGCACCTAGCTGCTTTAACAATGCCTTTGTGACGACAGCTTACTATGCACGCTTCTTCTAAGACTCTCACAATTCCTGCTTCTGTTGCTGTTCTTGAAAGTCCAAACTTGGCATTTGTCACCTACTATAAGTGCTGATTGGCGAATTCCGCTTGCGTAATACCTGTACTTGACCTTCACAGATCCCCTCGGCGATGCCTTGCCTGATGCGTCACCTGGTTGCTCGGCCGCTTTCTTTGTTGGCTGGTTGAGTTTTGAACTGAAAAACAGCAATGTCTGCAGGACGTCGGCACTCTGAATGCAGCTAACCGACAGCAGTTTTAGTGCCGCTCTGCTCTCGGAGTTTTCAATAAAAGCAGGAACTTTCGCTTGTAGTTGGAGCTGGACCACTTTCAAGTACTAGGTCGCCCGGCGTTCACTTGTGCCCGCGAACCAAAGCGTCCTTGCCCAGCTAACACAAGCGAGCTTCTGTCGCACTCTAGTAAACGGATGCCGCAATGCGGCATCTGTAAAATCATTGGTGTGCTTAAACTTTCACTCCCGTTGCTAAATCAATTCTGAAATCTTGTATTTGTCGGGTTTGCCTTGATGAAGAGGAGTAAAGAGCTTCTCGATAAGTTTCTGTGTCTATTGCCGGTTTTAGTTGGATTTTAATTCGATTTTTAGGTGCGGAGTTAACCAAGTTTGCAAGCAGCTAAATCCCAAGGTGATCCCGTTGTAGTACCTCCAACCTACGTGTAATACCGTGTGAATAATGAAGACTATACATCAACAACTTTATTTTAGCATTAATCAATTTATCCATGCTAATAACAATTGTCAGTTTTGAAATTGCAATGAAATTCTATTTTCAATTAGTTTCCATAGTTACTGTGTTGTTATTTTGTTTACAAACACCATGGTAACATTAAGTAAGTGCCTTATGTCTAATTTTGCATTATGCAACCATGTAGAATCTTACATTATTCTCGCTGTATATGTGCTGTGTGTAGTCTTATTACTCTTTGTCTATTTTCTAAAAACTACAGTGGGTATCGTCATTTTCGTTATTTCCGTAATTCTTTTTCGCAATGTTTCTACAATGTAAAGCTTTACTTCGATTATTTTGGCCAATGCCCGAGTTCTGTACGCGACAGTAGGATGCGGTTAATTGATTTCCAATATTCATCACAACGGCCGCTTTCCTAATTCTCGTGTAAACTGTCAAACGTAATACCTCAATCATTCCCACCTAAATTTCATTTTAATGGATAGTCCATTCACATGCGCGTGGGTGATCACCTAACAGTTCATTCGATTTTTCACTTATTGCATTATTTAGACCGCGGTCAACTAGAAGTCCATTATCTCCGGGCTCCTAATGTACCAAATACATAGAGTAATTAGATGAACATATCAAATTAGTGAAAGGCCTCCGATGGGTCTAATCTAATTTGGACGGATATCGTTATAATCGTCCCGGAGACAATAAAGCCGTTGGTTAACTTGCACGGAAAAACAATTCATAGCTGTGTCTGTAGAAGAGATTGGGGTTAGCTATTTTTGCTTGACTTGTCAGAAAACGGTTTCATTCACAACTTTTCAAGTTTTTGTCAAAAATTACTTTCCACAAGTCCAACTGAGATCCTGTATTATGAGAGAACTGTACAGATTTATAGTTTCTGACCTACTTATAAAACTATTTTCCTCATAATTTAATCGAAACTCTAGAAAACGTCTACTAAAACAGCTAAAAAAATCGCTTCTTTCTAACTAAAATAAGCCCAACGCCGAAAATAGTATACTAGATAAATGATAAACTGAAAAACCTGAATACAATTATGAGCTTCTAGATTAAAGATAAGAAATAATGCTAAAGCTTTACAGCATGCCGTTTAGATATCTCTATATTCAGTTCTACCTTGGCAAATCGACCAATTCCATACCTCAAATAATTCGAAATCAAAACACGTATTGCGGCACTATTCCATATTTCATAGTATATCCATAGTTTACAATAGCAAACGTTAATCAATGAATTTCGATCTACTCAAAGAAGATGCTGCATATGATAATTAATTCTCTACCAGTGGAAGTCAGCATTTAAGAAACACATTTTAGTTTAGCTATGATAAGAACACGTTCTTCATCTTGGTCGTGAGGCTCCAGGATCTACATTAAGTGTACGTGTAATATCCTGTCCACTGTTGCAGAGAAAACTTTAGGATATATACTATTAAACTTAGCCTAAGGGGTAGACCTTCGATTTAAATTCAGGGAGGTTTGCTCGTCATAGTCAAAGCTACTGTACCTGGGAAAAGAGGATAAATTCGTGTTATTTTTAAGGGCACCGTTGAGGTGTGTCAGTCGGTGATGTAATATTATATCACTTACCTTGCGAGATTTCCGAAAGGCTTATTTTACTGCAAAAAAGCGCGGAACTGCTTTCTGCTCCACAAATGAAAATCGTACGGTAAATTTCAAACTCTATTAGGACAATATTTATTAAAATAGTTAAGCAGACACCGACGGATAGGGGTAAGGAATAGTAATAAACTGATGCAGAACATTTAGAAGTTACTGCGTTTCGAACTCTAATGTTCTCCAACAAGTTTTGAAGAAGTGGAAGTATACTTATTATATACACATATTTAAATTAGTACATAGTCAGAATTTGCGGCAAATCGCACATGCAATACAAACAGGTTCAACTTAACTTATGCAGTAATTCAAGATTCTACCAGGAATATGACTGGAGACCCTTCAGGGCTACGTCGACTTGTCGAGTAAAGAATGAACACCGTTACTGGTGGGGCTTTCCCAAGCAGCTCCTCGGATATTTAGTGCGTGCATACAAAACTTAGTGGAGGCGTGGATTTTTAAGCTGACCTAACACAGAATGTTATGTATTTTCATCCAACTCTACCAACGCTGTCCTTTCAGCTTCATTCTACGTAACACTTTGTGGTCCCAGATCTTTACTTAGATGTCATTTTTGGTCTTCCTGTAATCCTTTCCCAATGGAACTATAATCTAGGGCTTGTCTAGTTACGTTTTCGTAGGGCATCTGAAAGATGTGTTCAATCTAACTTCATTTCTCTGTCATTATTCCTCTTCATTAATGTTTTACTTTGCTTCCCATACTTTTCTACCTTCCACTTTCCTGAAGTATTCTAACAAGTTAGTTTTTTTATTTCTTCGCTTATGTATAATTTCCTAGTAGCTCGGTTATACATATATGTTGTTTATGGGATACTATCTTTGTTATTTTATGTAGTCATTCCGTATTCTATATTCTTGCTTTCTTTTCATTACGTAGCCTTTTACCTTTTTTATGATAACTTCTCATTCTAAATGTTCACATTATTTTTACACTATTCTAACACAAGTATTGGGAAGAGAGCAATTATATAAGAAGAATGCTAACAAACCCTATACGGAAATTATGTAAGCAAAGTTATTGACTTTGAATTTATGAGTAGAATAATGTTAAAGGGCATGAATATTGTAGGTTAATAGTAAAAAGGTATATTTCTGGAATCATTGAATATAGAAAAGCCCAAAAAATGAATGGATTGCGGAATGAAAAAATAGTAGTATGCTGAAACCCGATCCTATGGTCTAAGATCAACACCTGATATAGAATATATCATATACATAGCACACTGTTTAAAATGTAACGGAGATATGGCTACATGTAGCGTTCATAAATCACCCCGCGAAATACCTACAAAAGCAATGCAAGCGATCGTAAAAGTGAGAAGTTTAGTTCGACATGCTGCGCAGCTTAAATCAACGGGTAACTGATTTTGAATGTTGAGCTACTCGCAACTAGTGTCGTAAACTGTGTAATTGGTATTGCAAATGATGAATTATATCCGTGACTTCAGTGTAAAACGCAAATAATTTAAAACTCAGATTTTAAAGACCTTAGAGCATCTTTAAACTGCAGGGGATTTGGGATCAAACAGCAGATAGTCACTCAACCTCTTGGCAAAAAATGTGGGCTGCGCAAGTATCGGTAAATTTGTATAGACCGGCTGCAGATGAGCAGATGAGTATTAAAACTCGCGGGTGGCGCAAGCGATTTGAACAACAGAATGATAATGTAATAATTCCATGGCTTCCATTTAGGATGGTGTGCAGTAGCTAAATTGCACTGTTAGGACTACAAAGGGTCCTTACAGCCATAGACAAGCAGTAAACAAACCCTCCACTTACGTAGCTGGGCAAGCTATATAAAGGCGGACCTGGATACGCCAGCATCTATTCGTGAATTTCAATCATTTGGTTTACAACCATCAGCACTGTGTGTATACCAGAGTTGTCTGGTTGCGTTAATTGTTAGCGCTTAAAGTTGTTTTAATCGCGCACTCTATATGTATATTTGTATATCTTGTTACATGTATGTGAATATGTGTGTGATCGTTAGTAAATTTTACTTAAATAAATAAATGGTTACTGTGGTCCATAGTGTTGCCATTTCGAAATACTGAGGGTATTATAATCAATATGCGTTTGCGTTTAGTTTCCGAACTACTAGCGCCCAAAATAGTATTCTGAAACATGGTAAATGATTAGAAATCTGGAATACCGACTTCTATCGGATTTATACCAAAGATATCGAGAGAAGAAAGATAATGAAGGTTGACACAACGACCGTTGAAGTAATTTGGAGAAGGGAGAATGGGCGATGGACAGCTACTGAAACAGATTATTAAACTGAATGACAGAAAAGAGGAAACGATGATAAGAGATAGATTAGAAGCAACGTGCATATGTGCTATAACTACAGAAAGCTATTTCAGAGAGACCAGGTGAGTGGAAAGACAGATGAAGATGGAAATTGGAAACAGATATGAAACCGGATATATAAATTGTATATAATAGTTCATAAGTAATGGGCTTTATCTGCATCATTATAGATTGGTAGATTTCTGTTTAAAACATCTGAAGCACAGCACAGCAGTCCACGTATTCCGGAACAGAAAGCGACATCCAAAAGCCAGGGCATCACTAATGGTTGCAGGAAGCGCGTTTTATCAAATCCGGGATGCACTCCAGCCATTACACGCCGCGCTGATGCAGTTAGAAGTTGAAAACTGAAAACTCGGGCGCAGAATAAACAAACCCCAGCGCGCCAATTAAATCATAATTTCTGGAGGCTGGCGTGGCGCAATTTTCGAAGCCACCCCCCGCTGATTGCCTGCGCTAATCTGATCATTAAACAAAATGGGGTGTCCTCCGTACGTCTGATTCCTCTTTTAAACCGGAAGTGACCCCGTGGTCTACACGATCAAGCATGCTGCTGAGTTCGCGAGTTGACGGACGAAGCAGCGAACCCACATCTGTGATTTGTAACGAATGTGCTCCATTTGGCGAACGATCTCGGATCAACTATCGGTCAGAAACTAACAGGGATCACCCCATTACGGTCGCTTCGTCTCCGTCGCCCGCGAGCCAGACGGGGATGGAGAACGTACGAAGTGGTAATTTTTTCCGTACGTGAAACCGGAAACGTGTCATTTGACCGATTCATTCTGCTCCCCGACTAACAAGAAGCGACGCCGATGAAAGGTTTTATTATATGCAATTTGTGAATGTTTTCTTGTTGCCCTCGTTTATTGTTTTTCACGGTCGATGTCGGCGGCTGCGATTCTATTTCCGACGGTCAATAATACTAATATAAACATAGTACCCTTTTCATTTTTATACCTTAGTATGCATCCTTGAAAATGAGTGGTCGTGATAGTAGTTGTACCCTAGTACTTAATCATGTTATAATTTTTTTCCGTACATTTTTTCTAAATTCTAATTGTTGGTGTTGATTTTCAGCATTTTATTATTCAACTCCATTATACATTTTTCAAATGAATTCCTCTATAACATTTTTTATTTGCATCTCTTGCAGCTTGAAAGCCTGTTATAAATCTCGTATTAAGACTGTTATCCTTTGAACGCTCTAACAATTAATAGCCTCAAGCTAAACCAACAATTATCATAATACTCTTCAAAGCAACTTATATAGCGGATTTTGAATAGCCCAAAATGGTCCCGTGAACATTGCGTTCAACAGCTTCTGTCAATTAAATTCCGACAGAAGGGAGTTGGTTAACACTAAACTGAATATAACTAAATACCGGCGCCACCAATTTAAACAGTCAACAAATCGAAAAATTGTAATTGGAAGCTTCTCAGATATTATTGAGTATCAAAACTTGCAAAGCAGTTTAAATTTCAAATGTGAGCTCTCAAAAATGAACTTTTATTATACGCAGAATCCTTGATAAGCTATAATCTATCACAGCAATAACAAGACATAAATTGGATACAACTGCAGTGACGTTTATTATGTAGACGCAGTTAAATAAAATATGTATTAAAGACAGTTCCTCGTACTTAAGTAATATTTATGTTAAATTTTATGATATTGACAGGAAAATAATATTAAGTACGCGACGTGATCACATAGCGTTTGCAAATCTAAGTTTAGGCTTTCATTAATTCAATTAAAAGGTCTGGGTTTATAAAGTACCAATCATTTTATACAAGAAGGCAAACATCAGCATGAGCAGAAATAAATATATTTTGAAAAATGTTTATTTGAATATAAACAAGTGGCTTGTCTTAGAATCTAAGCGTATTGCATTAAAGAAGTCAAGAAGCCCACAGTCGCACCTGGAAACTCCTATCTGGCAAACAGATCCAAATCTAGTAGGCCGATTCCCCAACTAAACACTTAAATCTAGACAACCATAATCCCACGATTAAAGAAGAGGTAAACAAACCAAATACCATACGTAGAAAAGTCATAAGTAAATAAACCATCCTATAATGAAGGTGTCATTAGCTCATGTATTTCCTTTAAAAAGCGTATTCGCGATACAAAATGGCTTTAACTTCCAATCTCCAGTCTCCAGTACTGCGCAGAATAATCCAAATAAATACCTAAAGAACAATGAAATTGCATCACAAAGTTACCAACTTAGATATTCACGGCTTACTAAACATCGCCTGATTAATTTGACTCCACCTTATAGGTGCTATCTCAAAACTATCCACAAAGGTCGGGAACAATAATGAATTTTCAGCTATCCAGCGAAACACAAATTCCCATTTAAATTGAGTTGAAAACGAAGTCCCACAAAATCTCAACGAATTGCTTGTTACCTTTTTACTTCCCTCGTCTAAAAGGCGAAGGGAGTATTGTAATCGGGAAAACATTACCTTCCGGGATTTCTTCAGATCTTCACGTTTCAGGGTCCCTAGATGACGAAAAACAGGTTTTCTCAATGCCGTCTGTCCTCTCTGTCTGTATGTCTGTCTGTCTATTTGTCTGTCTGTCTGCCTGTCTGTCTGCCTGCCTGTCTGCCTGTCTGTCTGTCTGTCTGTCTCTCTGTTTATCTGTCTGTCTGTCTGTCTGTTGGCGGTATAACTCAAAAACTATTTGTTAGGGGAAGACGATATTTTGCATGAATATTAATGTCTACCTGGCATTAAACCGCGAAAATGTTAAATATATGCAGGATGAGCATCTTAATTTTTTTTAAATGTCACTTTACCTGAGAAGTAGATACAAGTAGTAATTTGCACATAGCTCAGGCTTTATCATTGGCGAAAACGAGACCTAATAGATATAGGGTAAACATCACAAATGCGACAGAATAGTATGGTTCTTTATAACGCATCAGAAACTCGTCCAATTCAAACACGCCCGTGGCTCAGTTATCCTAGCGACGGACAAGAAAATGGCTCGAAATATTCGCCTAGGAGGGCAGAGATCGAATCCCAGCGGAATACATTTTTTTATTTGCAAATTGATCAAATTCGCGCAAGGGAAGTTCCGTGTAAGTACCTTTATAGATTTTTCAAGTTGTAAAACTTAAATATCTGCAACATTTCTTATACCTTAATTTTAATACTATCGTTTTTAGCAATGCCACTGGATAGGGTTGGATTCGAGATATGACCGTGTAATATTTATAAAGCTTTTATAGTATCAAGTTACTAGACAGCTATAGAAAAGCCGCTTAATAGTATGTTATAACTGTCATTTTAAAACACAAAGACCTCGACTTCTACGCGATCCCTACTTCGAACAGGAAATATAGACTGACAACACAAAACACCGACTTGCAACATTAGCCAGCAGACTGCAGACAGTTACATGCTATTTTAGCTTCTTACGTCAAGTATCAACATTAGAAGTTTATTTAAAACACTTGTAATACTCTCATCTTCGAACTCAAATATCGACTTTCAACCCACGCTATCAACTTATACGGAAAATTTCGACTTTCCTTTGTAACAGAGAATCGTGCAGTCCCAAACGAAATTTTGACTACCAATCGAAGATGTTGACTTACCACAGACCATCTGCTATAGAATGACACTGTTGACACTAAATATCAGTTTTTAACGCGAAATGTACAGTTCCTTTGCCAAATTTGGACTTCTAACAGGAGAGTTTGGCTGTTAACACAAGATGTGTAATTGTCTTATGACTTGAGATCTCGACTTATCTGAAGATTTTCGGAGCTACTACGAAATTGCAACTTCTAATAGGTAGAAGACTTCCACGAGCAATAAAAGTTTCCACTCATTCTTAAGATTTTCAATTCCAACACGACTCTTTATCAGGCGAGATCTCGACTCTAAAGATGAAATCTCCACTTCTATGACGTAATCTTGATTGCGAATACAAGATATTGATTTCTCGATTTGTAAAACACAATGTCTACTTATATTACGAAATTTTAAATTTGGAATAGAAGATCGCGACTTCCAACAAGAGATGTACATTTCTAATGCAAAGTTGCCACTTACACTTACAACACGAAATACTTACTTCTGACACGAGATTCAACTTCAGAGATGAAATCTTCACTTCCATGACGTGACTTCAAGTTATACTGAATATTTTACTTGATAGCAATAGCATCCTCCTCTAGCAGCATCGACTATTGAAGTCCAATGGACGATGTAATAGTAATTAACATAGCTAGGAATGTTATGAGTATCATAACTGCCGCAGATTTTAAGACATCTAAGGCTGTTATGATTCATAACATCCGTGATTTGTTCAATAGTTTGTCGGTTGCAGTATGGTAATGGTTGCCATGTACGGTAAAGGACTATTACCGTACAGATAAAGTTATGACTTAGTTACCAGCCTACTCTTGTATATGTAAACAAAGGTGTAATATCCTGAAACCGATAAAACTTTTAACAGACGATGTTGACTTCCAACAATTCAATAACTGAATTTAATATCTAGATCTTGACTTTCAGCAGGAGATATCATCTTCTAATTTGAAATCTACAGTTCCTTTGCGAAATTTGGACGTCTAAGGAGAGATCCTAGTTGATAGCAGATTTATAACCTACTTATAATTTAAGATGCCGACTTAGATCAAGATTTTCACTGTTATTAAGAAATCTCAACTTCTAACAAATCTATCACACACTGTTTACTTCCATGAAGCAATTTAAATGTCTAATTCAAGATTTTGACTTTAAACAAGAGGCCTATTTTTTGAGAGAATGTTGCGGCAGGCAAGTATAAATCGAATTATAACCTGTGACTTAAACGTATGCTGAATATTTGAATTGTTAACAAAGAATCCCAACTTCTAACGTGAGACCTCGACTACAATTTTTGAAGTATAATAGAAGATAATAATTTTTAATAGTAGATATTGTGTTACAACACGATATCTCGACTTAATCACAACATTTTCAGTTCCTTTCCGAAATTTAGTCTTCCAACACAATACCTTTATGTTAACACAAAAGATATAACTTACTCATAATTTGAGATCTTGACTTATCTCAAGATTTTCACTGCTTGTACGAAATTCCAACTTCTAACACGACTTCCCGGGTTCTAACGCCCAACGTCTACTGCCATTAAGACATTTTGACGTCTAATACAACATCTTGACTTACAATAGGATATATAGATTTATAAGGCTTAAACAAGCGTCCACGTTCGATCAGTAGAGTTAAGCAACGCTCTTTCTGGTCAGAACTTGGACGGGAGTTCCATGGCTGCTTCTCCCGGCGCCTCGCGATACGGCTGTCACGGAAATAGTTGGTCCCGGATGTCACAATAACATCATGACAGTCGTTAGTAGGGTTGGAAGTCTACATAAAATGTACAGCGACGCCTATAATTGGCCTAACGGCTGTTGGATGAGTACCAAAAAAAAAAATAAATAATGCGAAGTTTCCCCTCGCACTTGAGTATTTCACTTGTAACATAAAGTCTCAACTTCTGATGTCAGACCTCAATACGGAAGAGCTCGACTTCCGCCAAGACATATAAATTTAGAATGCACCAGTTTCGCTTAACAGTAGTTACTTTTCTAACACAAAAACTTCAGTTCTTTTGCGAAGTATAGGCCTCTGACATTAGGTTTTTGCTATTAACACAAGATGGTGCTGCTACTGCATAATATCAACTTCTAACACGACTTTTGAGTTCTAACATACAATATCAACTTTCCGCCCAAAAAATTTACCTTCAACAAGCAGGATTTCGACTTCTGAAAGACGATAGACATTTATAATGCAAAGTTTCCTCTTACACTTGGGATTTTCGCTTCTAGCACTGGTGCAGCATGTCGACTTCAGAAATGAAATCTTCCTTTTCTTGATAACATTTTGTCTGGAAACGTGAAATATCGACTTATAACATGTCATCAAAGTATACTGCAGATAGACATCTCTACCAAATAGTATTAACGTCTAAAGTCAGATCTCGGCTTCTAGTTTTCAAGCCTAATAGAAGACAATAGGAGCTGTTGGCTTACAAAGAGATACCCAACTGAATATTTCGACTTATCGAAGATTGTAACTGCCACTATGTAACCTCAACTTCTAACATGACTTCTGCAATACTAACACACAATATCCACTTCCGAAATGTTGATCTCCAGCAGTTACGATCTCGACTTCCAATAGAACATGTAGATTTATAATGAGAAGTGTCCACTCTCACTTAAGAGCTTAGCTTATAACATGAAATTCACATGAAAAACACAAGATATCGGCTTCTAACATGTGACACATTTATGCTGAAAATTTGCATTGCGAACAAAGAATCTCAACCTCCAACGCAATCTTGACTTCCAGCATGAAATATAAACTTATAACTTGAGACATCAACTTATACTGAAGATCTACATTGCTGGAAAAGAATATCAACTTCTAAAGCCAAATCTCAGCTTCTATTTTTGACTTCTAATAGAAGTCGTAAATTTTTAACAGCAGACGTTAGCTTACAACTCGATATCTGAACAAAATCTACAGACGCATACTTAAAATTTTAATTGCAACACGAAGTTTCAGTTCTAACCAGAAAATTTGGATTATGATATGAGAGCTCGTACTTCCATTTCAAAATATGGACTGACAGTAGGAGCTATCGACTTATATTGTGTGACTTATTCTGAAGATGTGCATTTCCAACAAAGAATCTCTACTTGTAACGCCAGATCTCGGCTGCCATTGTTGCCTATTTTTTATAGCAGATGCTGACCTACGACGTGATAACTGGACTCAATATCAGGGTTTTTACTTTTACCATTAAATATCAACTTGGTCGACTTCTAGGGCATGAAACTTATCAGCCAAGACTTTTATTTACGCATTTATATTTAACATAATTAACGCACACTTCTGAAAACTGTTTAATTGCAGTGCGCAAGTAACCGTATCATTACATAAATTGCAAACAGTCGCTTCAAACGCTGCCTTTATATTGACCACATAGTGCTTATATGTTCAGGCGCAGTGCACACAGTACATAAGAAGGCGCACCCAAGCGCCCTTTAGCACGTTATAAATCACCCGGTTTCTTCGATGGTTATTCTCGCATGATCTGCTGTAGTGATGACTAGCGAATGCCCGTTGTACAATACCTGAACTTGATTCTCACAGCTCTCTACAGAAATTTCTTTATAATTGCGTCTCCTAATGACATAAACGCTTCACCACTATAATATCAGTAGGACTTCAGATCCGCTGTCAAGCTCACCCATCACTATTTCAACGCTTCTCTTCGCTTGTAGTTCTCCAGGAATTGTAGTAACGTTTTGGCGAGCGCTGTCTAGCTTTAAAAATGGCTCGGCTCGCGTTCACCCTGGGGTCCGCGAACTGACTCACAGTTTTCGCAAAACAACCAATTGTTTCCAGCATGTGCGCCCGTATTAGCGCCGGATGGGCACAAACACAAGGCATGATTTCAAAACTAACTAAAATTAATTATAAACAACGAATAACACTGACCACAGATATACAACTCGGCTGTATATTGAGATGCTATTCTAACCACACTCAGGCAAGCCAGGTCAAACCCGTCACACGATGCGTACGATATTTAGGGTTCCTGTGTAGTTACCGGGAATCTAATTCAGCCCAGCCTGCGATTTAAGCATATTATCCGCTCGACCATCCCGTCGTTTTTCAAGTCTAATATAAGATATTAATTTTTAATAGGTCATGTTGGCTTGGACTTCCAATAAAAAATCTTAACTTCTAATACAAATCGTCCACTGTTAGGACATGAACATTAATATCCAATACTTCTGTTTGAAGCCGACCTGTCGTAGAAGTCGAAATTTCGTATTATAGTCAAAAAGTTCTAGTTTAAGCAGAATTTTCAAGTAAGTTGCCTTTTAGTATGATAATTCGTGTTATGAATCAATATCGAGTGTCCTAAGTTAATATTGCGAGTTGAAATGAGCATATTTTAAGGCTTGCTAGGTTAATAGAAAACAACGAAGAAATCGTTTTCTAGGACTCTAAGGACAGCTAAAGATAGAAATAGATAAATTACTTAGGGCAGGACTGTCCTTGAGGATCTGCTAAAATAGTTAGTTCGTAACGTACTACCTATATAAATGGAACAATCGAGTCAATAACATGTACTTAAAGCAAATAGGGTAGTCCAAGCATTTATTTCACATTACAAAAATATACTTCAATACCGTAGGAAGGATTGTAGAGATCTTATGATTTTGTCGATTACCTCTTTGCTTGCTTCTATGCATCAGTCAGCTAAGACATGTGTGTAAAAAAAGCTCGGTAACGAACGTTTCGTGAATATGTATCTCTGTCTTGTAGGCAAGGAGTCGATTTCCAACTCCCAATGCTGAAATAATTATGTCTGTACGAACTTCCGCTCCATCAATAGCATTGTCTGGCGAAGCTTAAAGTCTCTCGTAATGAAAAATGAAAAGTCAAAAGAGGTGAAGCAGCCAATATTTCACGACCTCTTAACTACGAGGTTGTGCATTATTTACAACAGGCATAAAATGCAGGAGCAAAAATCGCCGCAACCGTAAATAAGTCAACGTCAGTTCAATTCAGGGAGTTTTATCAAGCAATTTGGTTGTGGTACGGTCCTTTTACAGCAGGAATGACCACTCTAGATCACACAATTCACTGCGATAGCACACAATGGCTGACTGATTGACCTCACTCGCTATACGCGGACCCAAGTACAATGGAAACTTCGTTTATATAAATAATATCAACGTTCAGAATCAAGTCGTTTTCGAGCAAATTTAACACTCTCCCTCGCCGTCGCCCTCTTCGTTTCGAATTACTTTTTATTGCCATGTTTATCATCGGTTTAGGCCGGTTAAGGCAGAGGCATTATTAAAGTATTTAAGGTGGCCAGAAGCAGGTGCTTCGTCCTTTGGAGCACCGCTGTAACCCGAAAAAATCGTAATTTTTATTAACTAATTTCCTCCTTTATGTGCTCCTCGTTAACGCCTGGACATGGCAGTATAAATTCTAAATTAGGTTTTTAACCGCCATTTCTGTTACTATATATACTTTGCTAATTTCCTGAGCTTTACAGCCTTGTACAGTTATCGCCTCCACGGCTGCGGCGGAATGCGATGTTAATTCCTGCGTTAGAGCCTTTTTTTACTGCCGACGAATCTATTTAGTTATCTGCATCATTTTCCGGATCCATTATTGTTACGACTCCTGTTTTTAGATAGTCGCACAGTAAAACTAAAATAAACCCTGAAGTTATAGAGCATATTCCATCCCTGAAAACTGAAATGCACATTTACGAGAGATGTTTATGACACGTGTTATAAAAACGGAAATACACCGCCGAAGCACCTGACCTATTCTATCATAAAGCTTAATAGTCCCTGGAGAGAATTGATAGTAAAACCAATCGTAAAGATGACAGTATTACTTGTTCATATGTATGCTCTAAACCGTGTGTAAAACTAAGCACTTTTCTAATATGTCGGCCTACACAGACGGGCGCTCGTTTACTAATTTGGCTTTACATAATTTATTCTAATATAAAATCGAAAAACATAACACGCCTCGCTACACTCCTCGCTCTTGAGGGCGTGGCAAGGGTTAAGCTGGCTAAAATAATTATCGACAATGGCTGATTATCGGTTTATTTGTATGTGTTTTTTTTGTTTCTTTAAAACTACGGGCACATTATACATTACTACACGAAAATACACTAATACAACGAACAATGACACAAACAAACAACAATCTACAACACACACATACAACAATCATTCATACACAATATAATGGATAAAACTAGGTAAGCGGTTGTCCTGGCTCTAGGCTACAGTTCGAGGGGGGTGGGGTACACTCATTAATGGTGACGCACGAGGAGATTGTTTACGGACCCGCACACACTCCCGATTCACTGGTGGGGGGGGGGGGCTTCTCTGGCTGTGGATCGCGTTCCTTCACTGGGGGCGGTGGTGGCGCTGTTGGCTGCGACGTCCCGGAATGCGGCGGGGGTCTTGCACCAGGGGCAGCGGCGAACGGAGGCGCAGGTGCGCGTTCCTCCTTGGATCTCGTCCCTCGACGGAGCGGGCGGTGGCGTCTCGGGGGCGGCGATGGTGCAGCTGCACTTCGCGCAGCGGAAAGTGCTGATCGGCCTCCGACCTAGTCTCCTCCCATAGGCTCTCGAATTCGGCCTTCTCCTCAGGGCTAAGGAAGAAGGCGACTCCCAGGAGCTGGGGGCGGCAGGTGAGGCAGACCTGTGCCACGCGAAGCGGCGGGCGAGCTTCGGGGGTTGCGGCCTCGTAGGCGGCTCGTCCGGTAGGAGTGTCTCCGGGCTGCGGCGTACGTGGACTGCTGGGAGGCGGCGTCTCGACGGGGGCGGCGGCTTGTGCACCTGGGGAATGGCGGCACAGTCGCGCTTCTTGAAGGAGGGTATCCTGAGGAGAAAGTGGTGGCGACGGCCCGAAGAGACGTTCCAGTAGTTCCCGATGGCTGTAATAAGACAAGTAAGCGTGGGGGTTTGGAGGCTAGCTCGTACCTGGGAGGGCGGTGCTGCCGTCGGCGGCGGCTTGGCTAACGTAACGTCCGGGGTGGTTGCCCGGGGCTTACTTGTGTGACATCCTGGCTGGACGCGTTTCGCGGCGTGAGGAAAGCGGTACCGCGTAGGCGATGAGGAGCGCTACTGTCGCGGGCGGCAGGACCTGGGGCACAGCGAGGCGTAGGGCTAGGCTGGAGGCGGGCAGCGGCGTTGGCTGGGGCCACGGCTCGGCTTGACCTGGGGCTGGGCGCTCCTCCGGGTGGACGGCGATGCTGGCAGTCTTCTGCGGCTGCAACTCGGACACCCTTTTGTGGCTGTGATCAGGGATCGAACAGTCGCCTGGAGTCGCAGAGTTGACTTTTGCGATCAATGATCGAGCAAAAGGTTTGGCTTTCCAGTGACCAAGGGTCTAAGCTGGAGCGAAAGCTGATCCGAGAAGTTTCCCTCTATCGAATGAATCTTCTGTTCGCTGCGGCTCTTTTTAAAGGGATTTTTACTCCCACCGCTTCCTCTCGGATGTCAGTTTGTTTGGGGTGGGATGAACTGCTTTGCTTCCGGGGCTGTTTGTTAATTTATTATTAATTTCGCGTTTTGCGCCTTTATTGTCCGGATTTTTTTTAATGTAGCTCACTGGATTCCTGATGCGAAGGCGATTTTTATGACACCCAACTCGACTACCTTACTCTTATTTCGCCGGTGCTTTTAATCCGGTCGCGATATATGTATCTAATTAATTTTCGTGTTTCGTTGATGCGCTTTATCCCGGTCGCAGACGAGTTCTCTGCGGGGCTCGCGTTTGAGCTGCGTTTTAATCCTATTACCTGGCTTTAACGACCACTCGGGCGAACTCCTTTGTTACGCCGTCTTTGTAGGAATTTTCCGACACGCGGCCGGTTTCGCGGAAGAACTTCACATTATTTGTTTAATAATTTTTCGTTTCTATCGGATTCCTTACGAATAATCTTTGTCGACGAGGGCCTGGTTTTCTGATTTGATTTTCTTGTAAAAAGGAGAGTTTTGAGCTGCCCTTGCTTTTTTAACCCGAACGACGGGTGGCCTGTTTATTTCTCGGGCTTTAAATTTTAATATTTCAAAGCTCGTGAAATTCCAGCTTCGTGTATTTCTTGTTTAAATCACCGCTCCTGGTGTTAGATCGTTAACAGCCGATAATGCTTAAAAGCCGATTATCCTTTCTTATCTTAATTAGCCGCGTTATCAAGCGTCTTGGATATTCATTATTTTGGCCGATTTGCTGTCTCCTAGGAATTTTTGGCCATAGCGCTCATGCGGACCCTTGGCTCCGGGTCGGTTTATGTTTATTACATGCCGGCCTCGGCGAGCTATTTATGACTTTGTTTTGAAAACTTTTGGACTGTCGGCGTTTGCTATGAATTCACGGGGTGGTCGTGATTTGTTTTGTTTAATTAAATTAAGCGTCGTTGGGACTCACTTTCTGCGCTAAAATCTCTATGATGTTGGCTTATCCCCGCCCTCAGAGAGATTAGCGTAGGTGAATCGTATCAAACATTTGCAATTTTGCTTTTATAAACATTTATATTTGTTGATATTTGAGAGCTTTTATGGAAAAACTTCGCATTGCAATGCTTTAATGTCATGATAGTTATAACTGCAACGTCAGCAGGACCCCGCTATTCCTGCACACCCGACCTGCCACTACTACGATGCTTGTTTGCTCTTGAATGTCTCCAGCAAACGTAGGAACTGCGCTTTTAGCTGGTCGCACGGCGTTAACTTATGCCCGCGAACGAAGCACCTTCACTTGGCCAGCTTCTGCCGCTCTCTCTCTGTGAAACTTGACCGTTTCCAGCACTTTTTCGCAGCAGTCTCGCACGCATATTGGCACAAAACACCTTAGCGTGCGCACTTGACACTAATTGTACATATATTGAAATGCTATAATAAACAAACTCAGGCGAACCAGGTCAAGTTCGCTACAGCGTAGCTACGAAAACGGAACAAAAGCTTGTTCAAATAGGATGAGAGTCTAATAGGGCTTCAGGTTATTTGTGTTAATGAAAACAGATGCGGTATATACTGAATTTTATAATCGATTTCAGATGCTGCCTCGCCAGATATCTCGATAAAATAAATACCGTAATTATAACGGTGAGCATGGTGGTAAATGTCATGTTTACTTATTTGTTCTATTTAAAGCGAGACAGTGTTTTATGGCGAAATAACTTGTAACCGAATTTGTGAAAAACTTATGTTACATTGGCCATCGGCAACGCTTCAAAGCCTTGGTGTTGACACAGCGGAAACCTGAATTTGTCCCGAGTATTCGTAAATAATAAATAATTATTGAAATTCGTGCATAAAACAGTAGAGAAGCAAAAAAATATCATGGTGCAAACAAAAAAAATCATATTCCTTGCATATTTATACAAACGCGCTCAGTACAAATACAGAAGCAGATGCTGCCACTTCAAAGACTAAATCCTGGATATGTTTCATCCATATTATTTGATCAGGAAGTTTTTTATATGAAAACATAAGGAGTGATTTATGAACCGAAACTGGGTTGATAAATAACAGCTATACATTATTTATATTTATATTTTGACCTTCTTTAATCTCGAAATATTTTACAATACGATTCTTGGCACAACAAAGTAATACATCAAATAACTTATGCTAGTAGACTGGCCAGAACGTGTTTTTTTTAAATTTACAGTAGTAGGCACTAACCAATTGTATTTGAAAGGTGTTCATTTCGACGCAAATTTGACAAGTGTCAATACTATTTCGGGTTTAATTCATAGTTTAAATTCTCACAATTTCTATTCCTAAACGTTTTGTCTTTTGATAAATATTTATCACCAAGCACTTGCTTGAATACAGGACTGCAACTCTTTAATTAAAACATTGGCAAAACAATAGCATTCATCTTCCACATGTGACCCGTCAATTAGTTCTGCTTAGATTATATGTAACAAAGCATTTAAGCTCTTAAAATAGACACCTGCAGAAGTACACTTTCTAGATTCTATGTGAATAGAAGTTGAATAGTTGCCTTATAAATTCTTCAAAATAATTGAGACTATATAAGGATATGCAAAGGTAAATTTTTTTGTTGATGATTTGCTAATTCTTATTATTGGTGTCTATTACTAACTCTATAAAGCTGCATAAAGCTTCCTACTTTCTTGCTGTTTACAAATCAATGTTGTAATGTGTTGATAGCAGTATTATATGTTTAAGTTTTTTATAAGCAAGGAAGATCTACTGAAGAATGTGGGTGGTGCACATGCACAAGGTAGACTGGAAGAAAGGCCCGAAGGGAAAGACTCAAAGTGGTCGAAATGGAAAGGCTAAAGGTGGTAGAAAAATTACTACTAAAGGTGCTTCTTGTGATCGGCTCGCTAAGTTCTCTCTTTTCAACCTTGGTCTATCCACTGTTGGATATAAGTCTCTTCCAGCTTCTTCCATTTCTCTTTATCTTGCGCTACTTGAAACCATTTCTTTCCTTCCGTTTGTTTATTAATCATCAATCCATTGTCCTTGCGGTCTTCCTGTGCTTTTCTTAGATAACCTTGGTCTCCAGTGAAACGAGTTTGGATCTCGACGAGCTACATGTCCAACCCATTGCAATTTCATTTTTAATATTTTCTCAGATATATCGGTCACTTTTGCGTTGCATCTAATTTCTTCGTGTCGTATTTTGTCAAGAAGACGAAACAAAATATTTTAAGCTGCAGATAAATAATTGTGTAGATATAATGTCTCCCTTGGGCGGATCTGTGTTTATTTCAAATGTTTCTGTCAATTCATTTCGTACTTTAATTCGAGCTCTCGTGTTTTGAAGTGTAGAAGCTTCTTATTTATTCTGAACTCTTCCAAGGTCTTGAATAACTCGTTTTTATTGACGCTATCATACGTGTGTTTCAACTTCAGAAATAGCTGATGTAATGTTATATTGTACTGGTAACAGAATACATCGAATAGCCGAAATGTCATCCGTAATAGACCTTCATCGTCGAAACCCGCACGGGTAGTTGCCAATTATAACTTCTGTGTCTGGTATAAGAGATTTACCAGTGGTTTTCAGATTTCGTTCTATCATATTTTTTATAGATTGGCTGGATGATGGCTATATATCCTAATCCGCAGGAATCTTTCCACTACACGACACGTTTTTTATCAAGTTACATTTGTGTCCACAATTATTGGCCCCATTCTTGATTAATTTCACCGTAATATTATTCTCACGTGAATATTTATTACTTTTAAGTTATTTAAGGCCCTATTGGTACATATGGGCCTCTACGGTAAGAATATTCTGATAGAATTCATCTCGTGGGAGATTTAGTAATATCTGAAAGTACTTTACCTGCATTTTCTTAATATCTTCTTTGTTTGCTGTAAATTCTTCACATATATTGTTACAAAGCTTGTTCTCGGTTGAAATATTGGTGCATTTTTCATATTTGTTATCCTGCGGCAGTTGTTCAATTCCTCTCAGCTTACTTGCTTCTTCTATTCTTTAATTTCTTCTGCATTTGTTTGTGGCAACTCGGCGTTTCTCTTTATGTTCATTTATATTTGAATGTCTTAATGTAGCCAACGTTTTTATTCTGCCCTTCTTTCTTTCCTCACCTAAGCGTTTATTCCCCTTATCATGCCAATTATCTTTTTTAGTTTTCTCTTCGAAACCCAGTGTTTCTTCTACGCTGGCTGTGACAACTTGTGCTATTATTTTCCATTGCTCTTCTATGGATTGCTCGTTTTCAGCCATAATTTTTAAATTCTTCCTTGATGTTCTTTTGATACAACATTACATTCGCTTTATCCTGCAACTGTCTATGTTGCATTTGTCGTGCTTTTCCCCTTTTTTCAATTACACATCCCTCATACTTTTCACATTCACTATATCGCCTGCACTTATCCCATTTATTAAAACATGATCAATTTGATTTTTGGTTATTTGATCTGTTGGTGATCACCACGTTACTTTATTATGCATTCTTTTAATGGGGAAATTATGTACTGCTCACTATCATATTTTTTGTGATGGTTTACTTTCCCTTCCTATTGTAAGGCTTCTTCTTATTTGACTTTGGCATTCATGTCAGCCAACATATGCCTGTTCAAATTGTACGTAAAATGTATGCCTAATTTCTTAATCTACTTCCACAGTCGAAGCATATACGAAAATTATAGTAAATTGAAGAATTTCATTCTAATACTATTTGCGTACAACCTTTCATTGCCTGACGCGATTGTCAAGCATTTTAAAACGCGTTGTAACTATAAAGCCAGTTCCTAATGTGCATTTGTATTACCGCTGCAGAATATAACATGTGAGCAAACGAAAATGAAATCAAGCTTGGCTTTGAAAATTGAAACATATGTCGATTATTAATTCACATTATGTTGGATATGGACTGTTAGGTATAATAACTGTCATATTTAAATTAAAAACATCAGAATTAATAAACCACATGACTTAATGTTTTCAAAGCCGTACTACTCCGTACTACGACTAATATAAGAACTATTTGGAATCAGTGCAGAGGAAATTTTTAAAATTTCTATATTTCAGAACTGATGCAGTATATCCAGAGGTTGGTTTTAATCATCAGGTGCTCCTATGTAAATTTACTGTCGAATCTCTAGTATTTAGACGTATAATGATCAGTCTTACATCCTTTATCTAATAGACGTGTCCGTCCGGGACGCTGTTTCAGCAGCCAAACCGTAAGAGATAGAGAAAAAAGTTATTAAAGTTATATCTTTGGAATGGTCATGTCAGGTCAGGAACCGAATTTCAGTCTCTAACACTAATTATTATCTTAATTATAATCCTAACTTTTTAGGTTAGATTCTAGGCAAATTTTATCAAGGCGAATGCGACTGGTAGTTTGCTACCAACAATGACGTCATATACGTACGTGTGGTGAATACGCGTTCTATTTGCAAAACGGTCTTTTTTTGTTTTTATTAAATGAGACATTTGTCTCACTGGATTGCTAGTTCTTATATAAACTGTTACACAACGACATAGACAGCATAGACCTTGTAGCGCTTCTTAATTTTCATGTCCCACGAATTTCCAGTCGTAGCGCAATTGCGTTTCAGTGTCCTATTGCTCGTACTAATTTGCGATGTAAATCTCCAATCTTTGTTACGTGCCAAAATTATAACAGTATTTCTGAATATTGTGATATTAACGTTATTGCTCTACTAACTTTTAAAACCAATAATCTTCTTCTCATAGATTTAATTTAGATTATTACATTTACCTTTAATCATTTTTTTAGTATCGTATTTACTCAAATTATTTGTTTGCTACGCATATTTGTTTCTACTTTTATTTTGTTAAAATGAATATTGCTCATTATTTGTTTTTTATAAAATGTATTTGTATTTATTTTCAAATGTTGTCCTGTAATTGGATATTTATCTGTTGGGCAATTAAAGTTATTATTATTATTATTAAAAAGCCAACCTTGATTTCGTTTTCATTTGCTTACATGTTAGTATTATTTCCAGAATCCTTTCTATCTAATTTTTTGTTTTGCTGGCAGCTTTATTTCATATTTACTCAATTGCTCTTTGAGTATTTTAAGTGTCCCTGGTCGATGAATACTTAAAACATTCCAGGATTCCATTTTACAATCACGTCATCAAACTAACAATACCATTTGCATAATGTTAACGTGGCTAACAGCATAAGTTACTTAAAATTCAATAACTTGTAACTTCCGAAATTGAACAGTTAAATAAACCAAAACGGAAACACATTTGCGTTCATAAAGCAATGGAGTTCAATATGCCCTTTATTTTCTTCTTCAGCAGCATTATTTACTCTACACTATGGGAAGCATTTTATATTAAATTTGCTGAAATAACTGCAACTTGTGGAGAAAAAATGCTTCTTCTAGTTGTGCAGTGGTTGTAGGGTTATTTAAAACATTTGTTTAATTAAGACGTACAGCCAAAAAAAATCCATATTGATATCCGGCCAACGTTTTGGCCATAGATAATATGTATAAAGTACATGTTTCCCGTCTATCACCCGTTTGATCATCAATTAAAACAAATCATTTATTTTATTTAAGTAATTTTCAAATACCTATTTAATAAAATTATTGGTAAAACAGAAAGCTCCCACGATGTAAATCTATAGTCCAGTCGTATTGCAACACATTTCGGAATTTGACAGAATTACATCAGGAAGTTTTGAAATTTAGCCAGTATATTCATTTAGCCGTAATACTGAACATATTAATGGTCGTCAAATGAAATATATTATTTTGGAACAATGGTGCCCTTTTCCATTTTAATTTAAAAAAAGATAAGAGAAGTAAACGACAATGACAAAAATGCACAAAAATAGCAACTCTATAACAGAAATATGACAGTTTCAACATTAATCGAAAAGTGAGAAAAATTACTGGACAATACAGGAAAAATAAAATTAATAAATTGTAATTATCAGCACTGAAGAAGTTACGGATGCCTGGAAAAAGTACATTGAAGAGTTGTTTCACGACAACGGACCAGAGCTTCCTCAAATAAATTGTCTAACAGGACCGAGTGTCATGGTCGAGGAGGTCCAAATTGCAATAAAAACCACGAAAGAAGGTAAAGCACCCGGCCCAGATAACACAGATATAGAGTTCCTAAAGCCTCTCGATGATGATAGTATAAAATGGTGGACCCCAATTTTCAATCGAATATATGATTTGGAAACATTCCTGGCCAGTGGCTTAGAGTTGAATTCATCACTTTGTCCAAGAAATCTGGAGCTAAATTATGCAGAGATTACAGAACAATAAGCCTGATGAGTCACCTTCTGATATTGTTCTTAAAAGTAATACACAAAAGAATCATCAAACTCTGTGAAGAACCTGTATCACAACTCCATTCGGGTGCAGAAACGCTATTGGTACACGTGAGGCTCTCTTTAGTGTCCAGGTACTTTTTCAGAGATGTAGGAATATGAACGTGGACATTTACGCGTGTGTTAACAATTACTAAAAGGCCTTTGACAGAGTACAACATCAAAAAATTGTGGAGGTTCTAAAACACATCAAATTCGATGATAAAGACCTAAGAATTATAACTAACTTATATTGGCACCAATCTGAGTATGTGTCCTTAAAAAGAGAGAATACAGATGATATTGAAATTCTTCGAGGCGTACGTCAAGGATTTACATTGTCCCCTTTAATATTCAATATTTACCCCTAACAAATATTTAGAGAAGCGCTAGAGAACAATGGATCGGGTATTCTGTTCAATGGTCAAAGGTTAAACAGCATTCAGTATGCACATGTTACGGTTATATTCATCGACAACCTTCAAAATCTGCAACTGCTAATGGATAACGTGACTACGAGTAGCCAACGATATGGCTTGATATCAATATAAGTAAAACAAAATAAATGGTAATTAGTAAATCCAACATTCCAAACTGTCGCATCGAAATCAACCATAAACGTGTCGAACGAGTGAGTAAATACACATATCTTGGCACAAACATCAACGACCAATGGAATCATTCGCAAAAGCCACAATTTAGGACTTTAAAATGTGGTTATATCGTAGGTCGTAGGATGTTGAGGGTGTGTAACGCGGCGTTTTACCTAGCCCTATACTCTACTGTACTGTTACCTGCTATTACCCTGGGTCGCTAGCTTATTCAGTTGAAGAGGTGTAAGACTCTATTAATATCGTCAGTACGGCTAAGGGTTAGCTAATATTGTCTTGAGGCAGCTTTTTGTCACCTAAAATGTTGAACACACCTATAAATACTGCCAGAATGAAAACCCAACACTTTACATAAAAAACACATCATCTGCAAGAAAAACACAAATACAACAAAATACATATAAAAAATACACAATACAAAGGCTGTACGCTACAGGTATGCAAAACAACTTAAATAGGCCGCTAGAATTCAATTATCAACGCAGAGTTCAATGTCACTAACGCGAAATGGAATTGAACACCGCGAACCTGTCGCGCGGCCTGGCCCGTTCAATTTAAACAACGTGTTGAGGCAGCGAATGACGCAATAACTTCGCGTCAGCTGCTTACAGGTAAATCCCTGTTGTCTTTGATACGCCACCATGCATTGGAGCAATGGGCCAAGGATTTTGCAATCGCCTCTTATTCCGTAGCATTATTTCTAACAAGCACTAACCTTGCTTTTCGTTACCCCAAGTGTTCTAGTGTCGTGTCAGGGCGTTAGATCACAGCTTCCTTTTGTGGGAAGATGCAGCAAACCTTTGACGATGCCGCCCAAATGGTTGGATGCTGTCGCAGTCGTATTTCGGACCTCAGGAACCTTCTTAGCTGCAGGCCAAACCTTCACAATTTGCGCAATGCACCTGCTCGCGACTCTCGGACAGGGACGTTTAGGCGCCGCAACTTTAGGCGCGGGGACAGTTATTAGTCGCCACATGAAGGAAATTCCCATTATTCTTGATTTTAAATTTTGTTGTTAGGTAATTATTGCAGTCATTAATGTTGAAGAAAAATTTAAACCTTTATAAACAATATATATTCAGCTTTTTACGAGTCTTCTTCAGTGTTAAAGTTTTACATATTTACATAGTCAATTTACCTTTTATCGATTACGGACAATTAGTTATTTACATTTTGTATATGGATAGTTTAACGTAGTGAAATTATATGGTGTGTATAATTCCACCACGTTAAACTATCTATATACAAAATGTAAATAACTTATTTTCCGCTGTCCACGCGCCTAAAGTTGCGGCGCCTAAACGTCCTAGACCGGCGACTCTGGCTTGGATGCCGCTACGCACTTCTTAAGCTCTTGCGTGCGAATGCCTTCCCCCGGGTTCACGGAATTGTCGCAGTTGTTTATAACTGCAATGTTGCGATCTTTTTATCGCTCAGCGTTTCGAATTAGCTGGTGTTACGCATTCACTCACGCTTGCACTCGCGTTAAGGCACTTATAACGCGTGGCCGCTTAACACAGCGCAACTACTTATACGGCGTGCATGTTAGGACATAAAGGATACGGTTAGGCTTATTGCTAGCAATGTATGTAAGAAAACGGTATAAAATATATGAATACAGGTGGCACGAATTGCCCCGTTTCAGGTGTCGTGGATGAACCATGTCACGAACAAAACTATTTTCATAAGAATTGGCAAAAGCAGAGAAGTGATAATAAAAATTAAAGAAAGAAAGCTCCAGTACCTGGATCATGTGATGAGGAACGAGAACAGGATCAAACTACTGCAAAATATACTGTAGGGTAAGGTGTTTGGAAGGAGAGGTGTGGGTAGGAGAAGAATGTTCTGGCTCAAGAATTTTCGAACCTGGTTCTTTATAACTTCTACACAGTTATTTAGGGCGTCAGTTAATAAAGTGAAAATAGGTAATATGGTTGCCAACATCCGGAACGGATAGAAACCGAGAAAAGAAGAAGATTCCGTTTTCCTTGCTGATAACTCGCTAATATTTGGCGATACCGGAATTAAGTTTTATATAAAAACGAAAGCTTACAAAATTCTCTACAAAAAATTCATATTTTTTCCCATATCTATAATGGTTTTGCTTTAGTGAATAATGGGAAAAAGTTTTTCTATCACTAATTATTAACACAGCCCCATAGGGGCTCTGTCGTTATAAACATCGCATCTGACGGTATTACAGTTACGGCTGTGGCACTTTTATTCTCACGACGCCAATAAAAGTAGCATTTTCGAATCAAGTTGTAATCGTTGAAGAAGACAGATCTTATTTTATTCACGGCTATAACCCCACCGGGAAGTAATCTCTACTTCGTGAAACCAGAGAAAGGAAAAACTGAACGTAAAGGGCATTGTTCACAAAATCTTCAATCACGAGAAGAAAAAAAAATTGTTTACAGATTCAGTGGCTGCGATACCATATTATGTTTTTTAGCGAAAGAAACACGAAAATGTTTTCAGCTTTTGGAACGAGGTGAGTCCCAGGAAGTCGTAAACAGTTTTAACAACTCGAATGCAACCCAGGACGAAGTAACTCGAGCTAGAGAATGATTTCTTCTAATTAGATATGGAGCACCTGCAATCGAGACATCTTCAGTATAATCTCTTCGCGAGACTAGTTGGAAAAATAAACCAAATTTAGCTTTCTTACCCCCACTGCTGCATCATCACAACAGCATTTTGCATATATATCATCAGATTCAAAAATGGCGAGGATCTGAAATGATTTTTGGAGTTAAAAAAAACTACTTTGTCACCGACATTCCAGGCTTTTGTCTGGGACTCTTATCACCAGAAAAAAGGGTTGCTCATCATCTTGAGCATAAAAACCAGAGCTGAAATTCGATTAATGAACAGTTTATAGAACATAAATCTCGATGAGGACAACGACTCACCTCACCACGACTGATCAAGTGGCTGATAGATGCTACGCCAAATACTATTCACGAGTTTTAAATGGTAAGAGTATAGTCTGTTCACTAAACATAAAAACACAAAGTGGCCATTGATTTCTAAAATTTCATGAGTGTACTTCCAAAATTCATCTTTTGTCTAGGAATGTACTTACAGAAAGTTACTAAAACAAATGGGTTAAGAGTGTGACATTTAATTAGCATCTGTCATAACTACTTTTAAGGATGTTAAACAAATAATGTGTTGGATACTATTTATGTAGCATTTATTAATAGGTATTTTTATTACATTTTATAAAAGTTCAGGCAAGAATTTCCAGAATAATATGTACTTTGACAGTGCAATAATGACATTTATTAATTGTCATTTATAAATTCAAAGTAGCCTTTATGCAGGTGTGGAAACCTTTGCAAAACAAAATACAGAATCCCTAGCACAAAAATTTTACGTATATGCCAACTTCAAGGAAATTTAAATGTTTTTGTGTTTACTGAATGGCCTATAAGCTTCTCCTTCTTTCTTAACTCACATTAGTCCACTCTTGAACATAGGTCTCTGCTGGCCTTTTCCATTCTCTTCAGTTTTGAGCTTTCTGGAATCAGTGTCGCCTAGCTGTTAGCTTTATGTCGTCTATCCATCTGCTTTTTAATCTCCCTGTACCTCTTTTAGTCTTTCTCGGTCTCCACTGTGTAACTTGTGTTGTCCATTTCTTCTTATCTTTCCTTGCTAAGTATCCCACTCATCTCCCTTTCAATTCTACTATGCGTTAATAATATTCACTGCCTTTGTTCTTTTCCTTATGTTTTTATGCTTTATTCTAATCTCACAAATATACAAAGCATTGTATCTTCCATAGTTCTCTGTGACACCCGAAATCCGTTTGAGTTATGTTTGGTGATTGCCATTGTTTCGAAACCGTAAGTTGGAAAAATACACGTATCGTAGACTTAACTTAGTCGGAATATATTTGTCTTTGTGGATATATTAGAGATTGTCAAAAGCTGCCCGTGATCATCTTATTCTTCTTGTTAGAGATCTGTGGTCTGATTTTCTTTGCCTAATGTTTCGGTATGTCCAAGGTAGACGGTTGAGGTTTTCGATATTGCAAATTGTAAATCGAAGAGTAATAACACTTATACATAATTGAAGTAAACAAAATACAACCTCTTTCATTTCCGTTATACAAAAGAACGTAATTTTAAGAGAAAGAGCTGTAGAAATATCTTCCGTTCGACCCATCCGGTATACCTAATACAATGCGAGGCACAGCTGAATATTGGGCATATCTCGATGTTTATCAATATATTTTTGACCAAAAAGGTTTTTTTCAGTATTCAGCGTTCAGGTACAGCAAAACCTATTATAAAGTGTTATCATAAATTATTTTGATCCATTAGGGCTGTAGTATGGCTACGTAATACGTACTTCCTAATTTATGAATGCAACTATTACTCACTTGAAAATTAAATGTCAAGTTTAACATTTAAGTATAAACGTAGTTGCATTCATAAATTAGGAACTATTCCATAGCCATACTAAATGAAACTAATATTTGCTCATACTTTAGATAGATTAATGGTTAGCGTGATCTAAGCAAATAATTGAATCGAAGTAGCATTTTTCCAAGATGGCGGCTCGAGCGCAACAAATTGAGTTCAGGACGTTTAGTATGTTGAATAGAACGCATCAATAAATATCTGTTCCACATTTCAAAACTTTATCAATTGCTTCCATTTAATTTTCCCTATTTGGCTGGAGTCCTTGCTCAGCTACAGAATTTTTAGATTTTCAGATCATACTCACAGTTGTGTGCATTAACACCTCCAATGGAGTTAAAAATGTACTTAGACGGTTCATGTAACTTTTTCAAATAATTGTAAATTTAGTTGGATTTGCTTTAGTACATAACAATAATAATAATAATAATAATAATAAAGAATCTTTATTTTCTGAACTACCAAGTTACATAACAGCTTGGTTTTTCACCTTCCTTAGCGCATTGAAAACTTACGTCTTATAGGGATATATTTTTAGTTATTTTCTGAAAACTCCTCATTTAGTTATAATTTATACATATTTCTTCATATTCGCGTAATATTTCATATACACTATTTTCCAGATCAGGTTTATCCGTAACAAAGCTTTTGAGTATTCTGAATTCATAATAATACTAAATAAAATGATTGTTTTATCCATATATATTTTTATATTAGGAACACCTCGAGTCATTGCATGACAGTCAAATGAAACGTTTGTATTACAAAAGGGCGTCGCTGAATTGATAGTGGGCTCAGAACATTATTAAATAGCTAGTTGGCTGGTTGGCTTTCATTTAGGGAAGAGCTTTCACGTGAAATATCAAACGCCGCTTCTGTTTCCATTCTGATTATAATTAAGTCTGTTTGGAATATGAATAGTCCTTTAAATTTACCCTCGCCATTGTACTAATATAGTTCTTATTAAATTAGTAATAAGTTCTGGCAGATCGGCTCGCAGTAGTGCGGAGATAATATTCCGAAGCTCATCGCCAGCGCGGCCAAGGACTAGTTCATCAGCAGACAGATTCCTCTCCGGGGGTCCTTTGAGACGGAATTCGCCCCATCGCTCAATTTCGGTCCACTATCGCTCTATGAGCCTCAATCTCAATCTTTCTCTATTAGACCGATGATATTCTCGAGCTAATCAAGGGCTCCGCGCGAGCTCAGGACGGATCGTTTTCACTCGCGTTGTTTTGTTTTAACGTGGGGCTGGAAGATCATATCAAAATCCGGTTCTGCTGAGGACTTTTCATTTCCTGCTCGGAATACAATCTACCGCACATGTTTGATTGCAGACATTTTGTTCCGTACGTTAAGCCGCATCATTGTGCCCCTGGTCGTGAATTCGCTCAAATTTCGCGTCATAAAGAAGGGCTTACCCGCATTGTTGCGCGCACAGAAGAATGTATACATAAATGGCGATATATTTTATTGCAACAACCATGGATTTTTTGTGATTCGCAAGGGCGCGCCTTCAATTTATCACGCAGGTAATTAACGCCCCTTTTGTGCTTGTCGGCGATGATTAAACGAAAAATTTCTGACAGATCCCTTTGACAGTTTTGAATAGACGTCGACTTTTAGTACAATACGTGTATTTGCTTTAGCAGGTTTGTGGTTGCCTTTAAAATGTGTGTATACTCCATCCACGCCCTTTGTGCCTCATGGGAGGCTGTGGATTCGTTTTGTTAGGTTGTATATTACTAAATCGTCAATAAAATGTTGGGGAGGCTTTTGACATACAGATACAATGTTACCACATAATATTTTAATAACAGAACGACAATCACATACAATCTAGCATGGCATTTGTTAATTAAACGACAAACAAATCTCAAATAAACAATTGTGTGAACTTTAAATAAAGGTAACTTATCAATCGAACTTTGTAACAGTTCAAGGGATTTCGGGCATTCACGATTTGCTTTAAATTTGAACGAGATGTTTCGTACGTTTTAATATTTAAATGATTATTTGCCCTTTTTATCTCTTAGCTAGCTCAGTGAACATGAAAATCTCTTAATACAGATCGCATGTAAAACACAAGAGAAATAAAAAAATAGAATTAAACCCTCAAACAACCTACGTGCGATATAGCTTAGGACTACCCGCAGGCATGTTGCAAACATACATGAACAACGTAAAAATCAAACATAACGTTGAAACTATGAACCTTAACCAAACGCAAATGTGTTTAACAAAAACTCAGTGTCAAAATAGCCTGAAGCCGATACTATTTAAATAAGGCCCTCTTTACATGTTAGTGCGAGCTGCACGACCTCTTATTCGGCGACGTAACACATTTCTTTCATGCTTAGAACTTAGCGTTATTAGGTTGACCTAGGACATTTTACCTGGAGTTGGCTGCTGCATAACCTTGGATTCAGCTCGTCTTAGATTACGCCATTGCTCTGGACGATACTGGGAACCCCGATTGCTTGCTTAGGAACCGTTCGTCACAACTTGTAACAAGAAAGCCTTTTGATGCGACTTAAATTAACGTTTTCAAAGGGATACTTTAAATTTAAATGTACCATTGAAATATTGGAAAATCGTGTACTCATCGGTATACCTAAAAAATGCGTCTTCGGAATTACTAACGCTTGTTTGCTGCACTTTTAACTTATATGTAGTACTTATTGGCCGTAGGCTACTTACCGCTTCTATTTAAATCGCTGGGTGTGTGGCAACATTCACATTTCAGTAAACACACACCCCAGAAAAGTAGCACTTACGCACTCAGACAAGGCCCGCATGCTAATAAGCGGTTCTTCTTGCACTTCACTTGGTTGAAACTCTCCGTGCACTTTGCTGCAGATCCGAAGGTTGCATTTTATTGCGGCACATAGATTTTAACTGATGCACGAACAAAGACGGACTCGCATTTTCGGCTATGCGAGAATACATTACTTACATCTGCTTTAGAAAAATAAAAGTATAAAAAATTTTGCTTATATCCTTAAATATGAAAAGAAACATAAGAGATAAGGAACTTACTAATTTGCACCAAATAGTAGAAGGAGTTAAGGCAGGGAGGTAAAGGTAATGAGGCACAAAGGGACAACATATTTTTCCAAGAGGTAGGGAATTACTAGTTGTACCTGCTTATTTACAGTTCTATGATTTACAATTCTTTAAGTATAAAAGCAATATTAACTACATCTAGCAATCTAACAGCAAAACCAAAACCAATATAAGTGGAAGCTCGAAAAATTCGAGGTAACTAATGGAGACGTGTTTGACGACGACGGGCGAATTGGCGTAAATCTTCAAGCAATGTAAAGGAAGGTTTTTTCCAGGGTTTTGTCGGGAAGAATGGACAGCGGCAGTTCAAACGACAGAGCCTCGGCGTTACGATACGAGAGTAAATATATCCTATCGTCGACCAATATGAAGTTCCGCAGCACTCAAGTGACCCGGAAATTGGGCTTTGGCGTCTGAACGTATTTGCCAAAAAATAGCAAAATATGGCTTTTCCCAAACTGCTACATTCACGAGAGGACAACGGGCACCTCACGTATAACTCTTTGGTTGACGATGCCTGACGTTCGTAGCGCTAAACTTGAGTCGATACGAGTTTCGCGGTCTTGTCACCCTATTACTAGGTGCATAAAAATAGTGGCAGCGGCAATTTTCAAACGGACCTAACAAGCTTTTAATATTTGTGATTGACTTCTGTCATCTTAAACTTTAGCGTAACGTAGTTTTAGATACATCGTCATATACAACTTCTGATTTTGGCAATAATAGATTCAGCGTAACGTTATTCACTTCCGCTATATCTGTGGAGTCTCGTTGAAGTCTAGTACGTCGTTCATTCTTAAATAATTTGTCACAGTGGTCCACAAAAATTACACAGAAACAACTCATGTTTCGTTTTTAAATTAATTATAATTGGTTACTATAGCTACGCAGCTTTATTTTGTCAGTAATAAACCTATTTCCACATAACTGGCCTTGTTAACCCTGACCATTTTATATTTCTCAGCGCTTCGCGCCGTATGCTTTAGTCCAGGCCACAGGCTAAAAACGGCTTGCTTACCTTTTGATGATCTTTTAAGCACTCGTTTACAGTGGCGCAGGAACAGGGGGGCAAGGAGGGCGATTGCCCCCCCATAGAATATATTGAGGAGGCAACTAGTATAATTTGCCCCCCTCCGATGTATACTATGAGGTGGTTTTCACATAAATCTGCGATTTTTTCAAAAAGTTTTTGAACAAACTATAATTACACAATATATCACCTTGTTCTATAAAATTTAATTTTTATCAAGCAACTATAGCATCTTCTGGGAAAACAGAAAAACATAAGAGTAAAATATCACTTCCGGTTACAGTTAACCAAAAATGACAGGGATCTCCAAATTTATATTAAAATCAAAGATATAAATTTTGAGTCCGATCAATTAAACCGTCTGGGCTGTAGAGAGGTCACAGACAGACTGACCGACTCACAAAATGACAGGCTTACCAACTGCCAGACAGACAACACTTCGAAAACCACTTTTCTGAGCGAGAAGACAGGAAACCTGATATTTCTTCAAAAATTTCGAGTTTGAAAACAATCATGATTACTATATTTTACTAAGTAAAACAAAGTAAAAATGACGTAGAACTTTCAGGTTTTGTATCTTTATGACCATTCAATACGTGACTAAAAAGCGTTTTAGCTTAATTGTAACCATTATAGTTATTTATGTATCAAATACATAATGTAGGATAAAGAAGACGGGTCAAATAAGGTCTGATTATGTAGGAGCTGCATACAAATCTTTACTTTCGACTTGACTGCAGAAGGTTTCCTTTTATCTGCAATAACATTTATATTAGACACATTAGAAAATGCAAGTTGCTATTGAAATATTTGATAGTTTCGAAGTGTGCAATATCAAAAATAACTGTCTATTACCGTAAGGTATTAAAGATGAATTCCTTTTTATTATTTTTAAAGTTTTTAGTTAATATAATCTCCTTTCCTGATTTGAAAAAAAATGATATTTACTTTGAAAATAACTATTGGACATTGACAGGCGGCTGTTTACTCTATGGATTGAAGTGGCACTTTATGGAAGCTAAATAATACTATAATAGAGTGTTTATGGAATAGTCGAACATAAAGCTTAGTTATGTTAAAACACCAAAAAAAAACTATTTGCCTCCCCATAATTACAGTAGTTCCTACGCCACTGCTCGTTTAGATAAGTCTTCTTTTCCACATTTAAATTTCATTGTTACTGTAGCGATGTTCGTCTTCTCTTTCAAAGTCTTTTTATGTCTTCATCTTCCTCTTTTTTCTATTTGTCTAGCCTTACTTTCTCCTCTCACTAGTCTACCTTCTCAATCCCCTGAACACGTTCGAGTTTCCTAGCCACCCTTGTTCTATCGTCATCTCTACTGGTATAGGTATTTCTCTAAAGGATTTGTTTTTTATTTTGTCTCTTGATTTTCTTTACCATTGTAGATATCTCATCTCTATCTCTGTCAACCTACTTTTTGCACTTGATTCACATTCATAAGTCAGCGTTGGTTTTGCTATGTTTTTTGCTGTTTCTGTTTCTATTTTTTGAGGTATTTCCTTTTTATTATTAAAAAGGTTCAAGTGTATCCACAACTTATATGCAACATCTTTGCTACACGTTTCCAATAGAGGCGGTGATATATCAATGAGAGTTAGAAAATTGGCCAATTAAAAATAATTGGTGAAATAGTATCCGGCTGCATAATTCGCTTCCAAGGCATGAATTAGAGCTGAAACGAAGTTAAAGCTAGCCGAGTGGTGTTTTGATGTGATTTTGCTGCATATTCCTCAGAATTACAATAATTATAACTTTTCGCATTACTAGGTCAGAGCTGTCACGAGGCACTGGATGCACAATTTATCTTCCGGCTGTTTGTTGCTTGGTAGCGACCAGGATACACCGTTGCTGCCTTCAGACTATACAAGTTAGAATGAATGATTAGGCAACTTCTTTTGAAAGCTGTTGGTTTTTAGCATAATTTCGGGTTAATCTTAGTGTTACAGAATTTTTGTATTAAAAAATTTTTAAAACATAAATTCGATGTTTCGATATAATTCAAGTGCAAGTGTAGGAGCACAGTCCAAGACTACTAGAAAAGTAAATCTGTTTACTGAAGAATTGTTGACTAGTTCCTGTTCACCCGCCCCCTCTCTTTCCATATAAACTTCCTACCAACTTGGCTCGCGGGGTGTTACTTTGCTTAAGTTTCTCTAGCGATAAATGAAAGTTCTTCCCACTAGATACATAGAAATTCGGTTAAATTGTTTACATTCAGGTATAATCGAATAACGGTGACTCGTTGCATATGTTCCAATAGTCAATAATTATACCACTAACAGCAGAAGTACATAGCACAGGAATATATTAAAAAAATATGCATGGTGCAGTTTCCACTACCAGCGTATTTTTTGTCATTTAGGTTCAGAATTTTATAATGTCATTTATATTGAGTGAAATTTTATTATTACCATTACGTAATTATGTCCAGTGCGATTTATACTGAATGGAATTCTGTACACAAAATTATTTAAGGCATTTGGCGAAAAGCCAATTTATACATACTACGATTTATGCAGAGTAATTTAAATAATTTAATCGGAGATAATTTATACGTAGGGTAACTCCAGTAGTAAATTCATGTAAGTCACTTAAGGATAGGCAACTTTTACTGGTAGGATTATACCGGTCAAGATATTTTGGTTGAGCTAATTTGTTCATGATGCGATTCCACCCATTCTACAAAGCTATTTAAGTAAATAAGGTGGGATAATTTACACATAATGGGATTTCAAGTGAATGTGGTTTTACTAATAAGGCCATTTACGTTATTTAGGTCAAAGTGATTTATACGTTATGCCATTTAAATTAAGCGAAATTTACTAGTAAAGTCCTCTAACCTACTCAAATACACGTCGGGCCACTTAAGTTACTTAAGAATAGGTAATTCGTAAGTAGTCTTGTATTGTAAGGTAGAGGTAATGTTTTCACAGTACTGTTTATACTGGATCGAGTTCTACTAGTAACGCAGTAAAGGTGTTAAGTGGAAGTAACTCATTCATTTTGCGATTTTTAATAAATGAAAGTAAGTAGCAAAGTTATTTGAGTCACTTAAACAAACTTATACTTAGTGCTATCGATAATAGATGAATGTAATTTATATCTTATGAGATTTATACCAAGTGACAATCATTAGCAGTGGAGGTAATTTATACGTTATGCGATTTATATTAAGTCAGATTTACTAGTAGTTATGTAAGCCACTTAGCTAAACGGAATTTATGCGTAACTCTAATTATACTGAATGATATTCTAATAGTACTGCTATTAAATCATTTAGGTATAGGTAATTTATACGTTATACGACTTGTGACAAAGTAGCTTTAATATTAGTGGCTGCGGCTACTTAATAAGACAAAATTGATACGTAATGTTTATTACACTGAATGAAATCGTACTACTCAGGCTACTTACGTCAATTTGGCTGGGGTCATTTATATATTATACGATTTATGTCAAGTAAAATGTACTAGCAGTTACTTAGGTCGCGTAGGTGAATGTAATTTATACATAGTACTGCGTACACTAAATGAGGTTCTAATAGTAAGGCTAGTTAAATAATTTTAGTGGTGGTAATATGTACAGTATGCTATTTGCAGTAAGGGAGCTTTAATGGCCGTTATTTATGCCACTTACATAATAGTAACTTATACGTAGTGCTACTTCTACTGAATGAAATATTACTATTAAGGCTAATTAAGACGCAGGTCGAGGTAATTTCTACGTTCTTCTATTTGTACCAAGAGAAATTTACTAGCAGTTATTTAGAGTACTTAGGCAGATATGTTTTATACGTGGTGCTACTTATACTACATGACATTTTACTACAAATGCGTGAAAGTAGGTAATTTATACGTTATACAAATTACATTAAATGAGATCTAGTAGAAATCATTTGAATCACTTAAGTCACAATTTGTACGTACTGCTGCTGATACAGAATGAAATTTTACTAGAAGTTTATTTTAAATCATATCAGTTGAGGCAATTTATACTTTCTGCGATGTGTACTAAAGGAGCTTTAATAGCAATTATTTAAGCTACTCAAGGAGAGATCATTTGTACGTAATGCTGCTTAATCGAATGAAATTTTGCTGCTAAGACTATTTAAGTCATTTACGTGGAGGTGATTTATATGTTATAAGAGGTAATTTATATGTTACACCATATAACATATAAATTAAGGTTATACGATTTATACTAAGTGAAATTTGGCAGCATTTATTTAGGTTAAGTAAGTGGAGGCAATTTTTACGTACTGCTGCTTATATAGAACGAGATTTTACTACTAAGGTTACTTAAGCCATAGAAGTTGAGGTAATGTTTACTATGTGCGATTTATACTACGAGAGCTTTAATAGGAGTTATTTAGGCCACTTAAGGAAATATAATTGATACGTAATACTGCTTATATAAAATGAAATTTTACTACTCAGGTATTTAAGTCATTTAGGTGGAGTTAATTTATATGTTCTAGAATTTATAATAAGTGAAATGTAGCAGTAGTTACTTTGGTAAAGTAAATGTAGGTAATTTATACGCAGTGCTACTTACACCGAATTAGATTCAAATAGTAAGGCATTTTGGTGGTGTTAATTTATACGCGTTGCGATTTGTACTTAGAGAACTTTACTAGCAGTTGTTTAAGCCACTTAGGTAATAGTACCTTATACGTAGAGCTGGTTATAATTTACACTTTCTGCAATTTGAACCAAGGGAGATTTACTAGCAGGCATTTAGGTCACTTAAGTGGAAATATTTTGTACGTAGTACTGATTATACTGAATTAGATTTTACTGCCATAGTTAATTAACTTAAATAAGTAAAGGTAATTTATACGTTAGTAAATTTAATTTACGTGCTGTCTAGTAGAAATAATTTAGGTCACTTAATTAGATATGATTTACACAGACTGATACTTATACTGGATGAAATTCTACTTCTAAGGTTATTTAAGTCATTTCTTCTTGCTGTTTTGCCTCTCCTACTAGAGGTTGGCAATCATTACAGCAATCTGCACCTTATATGCCGCCGTTCTGAATAACCTTATGGTAGTTTTTCCGTATTATTCTCACAGGTGTCTTAGCCAACACGTTCTTCTTGGTGCAACACTTCTTCTTCCCTGAATTTTTCTTACATAATAACTTGTAATATTTTATATCTGTCATGTCTCATTGTAGATATGTTCTAAATACAATTTTCTTATTTATATAAATAATATAAAATGTGTTTTACCAAGACGCTGGGATAATTTAGGTTGCTTAAGTAAAGGTAATTTATACGTAGTGATGTTTATACTGAATGAAATTCTAATACTAGGCTTATTTAAGTTTTTTAATAAAAATACTACTAATTATATTTAAGTCATTTATGCGATTTTTACTAATTTAGATGTATTATCAGTCGTTTATGTCACGTAGATGAAGCCAATTTACCGCAGTTGCGTTAATATCGAATGAAGTTGTACTAGCAAGGCAATTTAATGAGAAGCAAGTTATACCTATTGAGCATAACGCTAATTGTTGGTATTTATATGTTCTAGACATTCGCCAGTTAACTCATTTGATAGGGAAGGCAGTTTCTATTTATTAGTCAATTGACTTACATTATTGGAAATGCGAACGACAAGTGTAATTGCTAGTTCCATAAAATTTTAACAGACATTTTTAAAATATGTATATTATTTTATAATAATAGGAACATTTACTATCATACTTGCTTTTCAGATGATCTATTTCAACGTTTTGGTACCAACTAAATGATAAGATAACCATTACCAATTGAGACATTTCACAATAAAGGTTCTCTGTACAGCTCAAGTAGTAGAAGTGACGAATTAGTAATTATATATGAAAATTACTAATGCGGTTTGCTTGCTTCAGACGTCATACACAAGAACTAATAGAAATCTTTCATTATAAAGAACGATTTAAGATCAAGATCCACTGAACTTCTTTAAAAATTTTCTTTAAAATTTAAATATAGATAAACTGAGCTTTCAAACGTCAAACCAGTCGATTTTTCAATGCTATATTTTATTTAATTACGCACATACTAGATCTCACATTTAAATAATGGGTACTTCCAGTCTCTGAGCTAGAGTAGAATGTTCCGTAAGAAATTGGCATAAACTTTATTTTGAAATGCTGATAGTAAAATTACAAATATCCTTTGTCTACTGTAAAAGCGTTGGCTTTGTTATTCACTGTGCAGATGTTTAAAATGTAATATGCAAGAACAATTGCAGGTAGTCTTAGTTGGGTTGCTCATTTACTCTATTCGCAATGTTTTGAATTGTAATTGCAACTGGTCTGAAAGACCCTAATTTACTGTAATTTTAGTTTTCAAATTTTTTATTTATTGTTGCATTGTGAGTTGAGACTTCGTATTAATTAATATTTATGTTCAGCAAAAATCACATAATTAGTTGTTTACTTTAAGTAAAGGTATTTTTTTCAGTTAATATTGGGTAAAACTGTATTATGATATATTTTTCATATCTCTGACATGATCTGGTAGTTTGGCCTGAATCACAATCAGGTGAGGTCCTGAGCCCAGTGCCCTCGATTTTTCATTTCTGAGGTGCTGGCCCGAAATCCCTTCATCTTGCTTCCGCAACATCACTGTTGCGCGAATAAATTCTGGTTTCCATGGCATTTAAACGAAACCCGGCGTCACCTCCGCCCGAATCCGTTAAAATTAGAGGGAGTTTTGTTTCAGAGTCGAAATATAAAAGGCGCATCTTTGCTACTTTCACCTGAAGCCGCACGACAGGTTAACGAATTAATTTTCTTCGAAATAAAAGTCGTCCTGCCTCCGCCATTTTCTCATCCTATTATACATTACACCAGAGACCAGGTTATAATCTCGACGTGGATGCGCTTATTCTGGGGATTTTACTGTCCCGGCAAAGTGCATCTCTTGGCAGCCACATCAAAAGATGTCCGCTTCATCAGAACGCGTAATAACCTCTCGATCGCTCTTGGAAATTAGTCAGTTATCGAGTTATTTTCCCCTCGGCAAACAAAGCAATTTGTTAAGGGCCGGCTGCGTACTGAGCCCATCAAGGAGTAATAATGTCAATATAGCGGAAATGTGTTCTTACTGATAATAGCCCGCCGTATCGTTCGTTATTTAAGGTCGCGGAAGCGAAACAAATAATGGAAGCTGCGGGATGACGTCCGAATCATTGCCGAAACCACTCCATACCATTCATATAATTTCCCCTGTGTTCTGCTGGTCTTTCTGTGGCCGCCTGGGGAGGGAAATCTTAACTGCGGATTATGCTCGCCCGAATCTGGACCACTTCCTTAATGCCGTTATCATTTTTGGTTATCATTAAGGGGCGCAGCAAAAGAGCTGTTTGACAAAATTACAATTAGTGCCGGACTTCCAGCCTTCCTCCCCGTTCTTACTGTTTAACGGTTTTAGATCTAACCATCTGGGATGTACATCTCCTATTTAAAAAATGTTTTGTCTAATTTAGCTCGAAATTCCTCATTAGATTTAAGAAAAGAGCCGAAGTAATACAAAAGATTTGAGTTGAGGTTACGTCTTCCTTGCTAATTCACTTTAGAAGTAGGTAACGATACAATGCATCGAATATTACTACTTCCGCAGTAAATACTTATGATCTTTAAAAATAATTCTACGCTCATGAAAGTAGAATCTTCTATAAAACAAGTAAGTTGGAAGTTTAGCATGATTTGCAAATGTTTTTCATAGCAAGATACAAAGCAACATACGTATTAAACATCGAGCTCCTCAAACATTTATTTTCATAACTCATATACTTAATGTCAATGTTAATTATTAGATCATATTTTACTGAAGCAAATCCAAATTCCATTGCTATTGAACTAGCTAGAATAAAAAAGGTAACAGTAATTATCAAAAACTTAATAACGTAGCAAACACCTTGTTACCATTTGGCGCCCAACGTGTGGCTCGAGCATCAGCATCATTGCAACAGTAGCAGTTGCATCCCAAAACCCTATTACAATTTTTCCCAATGTCGGGGCTCCTAAAAGACGTGTTATATTGTACGTTTAAGTATTACAAACGTAGATATCTATCAACGTCATTACACCATTTTTGAGACTGCCACACAATCGTTTTAACTCCTTCTACTTATCTGCTCTTTTACATTGCAGCGACAGAAAATAATAATGCTTACGAAGCCTTGTTTGTATAGTGCCACGCAATCAGTTCGTTATTATATAAATGTGTGTAATAATACGACCCCTATTTATTCCTACTGGTGACCTTATTTTGATGTGTCATTTTTTGACATTGTAGCAACAGCAAATATAAAACAAATTTTCATTTGTAAATGCGCGCTTAGCTTTTAAAAGGTTTGTTTTGAAATACACCATTGGCTATATTATACTTCAAAACCGCTAGCCATTTTATAGGAAAAAAAGTTGGCATATGTCGATAGTTTCTATTTCTGAAAGAACTGTAAAAATGCGTAGCTCTCTGAACGCTTTTATGCTGCCCCATTCGTACGTATAGCTTTTATGGCCACTTTATTTATTACATTTTCTATATAGTGCTTTGATGTTGTACGCATAACAAATGTGTATATAAAATTGATTATAAACGCCATAATTCAAAATTTAGCTACACAGGAATTTACGATGCGTTTACGAAATCTTGTTCTCATTTGTTTGTTTTCTGAAGGACTTCATTTTAGTCTTTTTACATAGATGACTACTTAGGAAAACAGAAAGGGCAATTGCACCTTTTTTAGTTTAATTTCTATTGTTCTTCCAGCGGATTTAAGAATTTGAAGAAAGACAGATGCCGTCATCGTACAAGTTAAAACGACGAAGCAACACATATCGATGAAATTTTAGTTGAAACCAAAGAATCATCAAAATATTCAATTAAAATGATTGAAAGCAATTCATACTAGCTGATAAGATGCCTTTGCTAGTTGCTTGATCGTTTCAAGCTCTTTTCAGTTTTGCTTCGCGTGTAAGTACAGTTCTTTTCTATGTTATTTCCTTTAAATTTTACTGAATCATTGGGATCAGAAAAATCAACATTCTAATTGTTTTAGTTGAAACTGAAATGTGTGCTTACGTAGCTTTTCGCTGCTCTTAAAGGCTTTCTATGCTCCTTTCTTCTAAGAAACAGATAGCTTTAGCTGGCAGAGATGCTTCTGACGGTTTAGATATCGCCTAGGTAAATCTCAAAATCTTCCTAGTAAATATATAAAGCGTCCTACCATTATTAGTTGCTTATTTTTAGCGATAGATCTGTCAGTGTGGCATGGTATGTGTAAAATACCACCCACATTTTTCTATCGCATTTCTCACCGTATTAAATACGTGAGGCCTTGCATTACCGTGAAGTATCATACCAGCCAAATTGTCAGGTTTCTGGAATTAGAAATTCTTGTAAAACAAATTTCGAAGAGCTAGCAGACCCTGCAGTGTCTTGTAGAATTCTAGCAGTAGCTACGGCATCCTTTAAATCTTAACTGTTCATGTACCCACTTCTTAGGACAAGGTTACTTTGGCCGTCTTAATTTTGTTAAGTACGTCTGTAATTATGTTTAAAAATCCGTTATCTAAGCAGAATGAGTAGTAACTGTTCTACATACAAAATATTCACTCTGATGTTAATCCTAATGTTTCGCTAAATGGGTAAATTATGATTCCCACGACAAACTTTATGCAATTTCAGCAATTTCGATACCCTTCAGGTTTTTTAATATAAATTAATATGTAAGAAATGTGCTAAAAATTCTATCAATTTGATGTAAATTAAAAACAAATACGATTTCCTATTTTGGTTAAATATAATTAGGGAATGCTAATTAGGAGATATGTACTAATTTGGGTATATGTGCACGTTCAACTGCAATGGAACTGGGGTGAGTTAGAAGTTTGGTGAAAGGTTTCTTCCAGCCATATTTAGAGGATAATTAGCAGCAACTCTGACCAATATATAAGGTCCGGCAACTAGTATCACCTATTTTTAGTAGGCTGCTAGTGAAACAATATTTTGTTATTGACAATTCTATTGTCAGATTTGTGTGCGTTAATTTATGCAGTTTAATAGATCATGGATACGTTTCCAATTAATCAACGCGTATACGTGGTTAAAAGCTTTATACGAAGTCAATCAGTTGTGAACACAGTTGATTTCGAAATTTGGTGACATAACATGACCGTCAAATTCCCCGATTTGACAGCTTCTATTTTCTTTTTGTGGGGATATCTAAAACAAATGGTCTACGAGAGTCGTCCCCAAATAAGAACAAACCTTAAAATGCGTATTTCAGAAGAAATTGGAGTATTGGACCAGAATTCTTGAGAAGAGTGATGCAAAACTTTAGACAAAGATTGCAGTTCTGCATCGAGATTGCAGTACTGAATCGAGACTCAGGGAGGCTATTTAAATGAAGTAATTTTTAGGAACTAAAATTGCACATAATAAAGTTGATATTCATCTGAAATCTGTTTCAATCCATTACATTTTATCCTTAGGGCAGGTCTTGGAAAATAGGTGATACCAGTTGCCGGACCCGTATCTTTTAGATAAATATTGAGTATCTCTGTAGCTATGAAACGTGTACGTTGAGTTGCAGTGACAAATAATAATATGCTCCAAATTTCGTGGTTCATTCTATATAATTTCAAATATACATAAACAATAGCAATGGTTCTAGGATAAAGTATTTGGGAGTGTATACAGGTTGGCACCTAAAATGAGACATTCAAATAAACAAAAATACAAAATGCTCCTAAAATATTTAAACAACTAAAACTATTACTAAATAAAGGAAGAAGAAGAAGAAGAAGAATATGATGTACTGCGAGTACAATCTATTATTCTATGTGGGTGAGTAAGATCGAGAGCGGCATAAACCACAGCATTAAAACCATCAGACAAGTAATTGGATACTATAACTTGGAATTTACTGCAGACGTATACTAAGAATTTCTGTATGCTTGCTAACAAGCCAATTGCTTAAATTTTCTAAGAAAGCTGCTGAAAATTGCATATTGAATTGTGGTTCGAGCCCTACGGTTGTGAGACATCGAAATGACTTGTTGGGTAGTCCCGTCCTTGTATTTAATTTTTATACTGATTTGCCCTTTCGTTGCCGGCTAGTTCAGTTTACGGCAAAAGAACTGCTACGTGTTTTAATCAATCGAGATTACAAATACTCAATGCAAAAAAGCTACGGAAGTTGACTCAACTGGCTCGTAACCTGAAATTGTATGCTCCAAGCTTCTACTAAAGGAATACGATTAATCCCTAAAATAGAAAGTCAAAACTAGGGGCGTTTGCTGTACTACATACAGTCACTAGTCACACAAAGCTAAAGTCACTATAACTGACATATTTAAACAATATTAAAAAGAAACGGAAATAATCGTCCTTTATATGCTAACATTCAACTGCATGAAAGTCCAGCATCGCGCGAGATAATTCGATACTCACCCGGCGAGTTCACGCTTGACGTTATAGTTCTCAATAATGGTTTTAGAGCTAGTTCAACCACATCTCCAGCAATTTTCCATTTTCACCAACCCTTAAATAATTGCCTGCAGGTACGCAAGTCTACGTCTTAGCACCTTAGGCAGGCTTCTTCACGTTGCTGCAAGACCGAATGTTCTCTCTGTAGGCGTTGCTGGGCTGCAGTAACCCGCTGGAGATACTGTCGGCTTGTATTAACAACTAAAATGTATTTAAAGCTCCCAGAAGTATGCAGGGATTTCACTCGAAACCACTTCTGGAAGCTGAGACGGTTTATCAACGCCTCGCACTGAAATGAACTTGCTTGGGTGTTGGTCCAATTCGGCCGCAGAAATGACCAAAGCCACACTGCAAGTGCACATACTGTAAACTTGGTGAAAATATGCAGTTGAAACTTATATACTTTACAAAGATTTACTGCTAGCTTTCTGAATATGTTTTTAGAACTTACTGAATATGTACCACTGATAACCATTTGCCGAAAGCGTACGAAAATTGGATTTTATTGTAAACGCAACCACAGAGTTACTGTAAAATGGTGAAAATATGCAACAAACATACTGATAGTTTAAGAAAGCTACTGGAAATTCCATACATGCTAGAAATTTACTAGGGCATATAATTGGATCAAACTTGAATTGGAATTTGTTGGAAGCGTACCAAGAATTTATAGGAAAGTTCTTGAAAATTGCATGTAGCAGTAATTGGAAACTTACTAAAGCATTAGCTGCATTAAGCTTTTTCTTTAAATTTAGTAATTAAGATGCTTTAAACTTGATGAAAATATGCAGCAAACATACTGAGATTTAGGAAAACTAAAACAAGAATAAAGAATAAACGTTCCTGAAAATTAACAAAGTTGTTACAATGAAACACCTTTGGATATAGAAAGGTTGCGTCAAATGGACTCAATTTTAGCATATATTTACCCCTGGAAATCATGACTGCCTTAACACTCTTTATAGAACTTTAGTGTAAAATATACGGTTTTACAGCATGATTAATTGGCTTTCTCTCAAACCGGAATCGCTTGCGCTGGCAAAATTAAAGAACCATAAAATTCTCGCATTCCACATTCTGCCTGCGAAGCTTTGCCTAATGGAGTTTGACCTATGAATGACAAATTCAATAAAAATCGGTGCTCTTCGAGCATCGCTCTGCATGACAAAGCCGCGGACATCCATCTGGAATCATGCGTGCCGCGCTGCGCCCTTTCCTGTACCTGTTCTGATTCATTTCTTCTCGTGTCCCTCGCGAGACACGAACCTGACTTCCCCCAGGAGTTATGTACGATCGCCGAGCCCAGCAACCAACACTAACCAATTCTTGTTGTTCTCCTGTGGCGGCCTGCCTCCCCACGTTCCGGCCCTTTTTCTTAATTATCCCGACGTCCTCCCTAATAATTCGGGCTATTTATGTCGGCATATTAGATGGGGCAATCAGCAGTAATTATAGTGGCCAGGAAGATGAATAACTTGCAGCCGAATTATCATTTAAGGGCAATTACCCTATCGCAAATTTGCAATAAGTGCTGCACATCGAATCCTTAAGGAGCAGCTAAGGGATATAAATTTGTTTTATCAGCGCGGGCGTGGGCTAAATATAAAAGTTGCACTCCTCGTGCAATTTCTTAATTTCCAGCCTAATGAAGACTGACTGCTTTACGAGCTCCTGGAATGAAACGTCGACTCTACTTTCGCATTTCCTTTAAGCTGTTAACGGTAATCGATCTGCGATCGTAACCCTACCTACATGAGGTCAGGTTAATCGCTTTTGCTGTAACAGGAAAGTACCGGCTTTAATTTCAGCCAAATGGCGTTGCTCCCGCGAATTTTCGCAGATTATAATTGGGGCGAGCCGATAATGAGCCGACCTGGCTTCTCCCTGTTTGTCCACTCCCATAACCTTTATAACTTCTTTGTGGCTCTTTTAATGCAGTGAATGATGTTTGATCGGGTACTTTGCCACACCCATTCTTCAAAATGTCAATAAAACGAATGCTTTTGGAAAAATATTGAAGACTTTTTTGTATTAACTTGAATATCGAGGTTGGCTACGTAGACCAGACTAGAATGGCGCAATAATTATTTATTAGTCTTCATAGTGTAAGTTGGAATTTTTAAAAGACAGCTAATTTCCAATATGTATTGAGTAATGTTTGTAAAACCGAAAAATAACACTCTTAAGGATGTTATAGCCAACGACAACTGGCTTTTGAAAAATTAATACTTAATTGCATAAAAAGGTTCTGCGTGCATACTATAAATGTACGCTGGTTGCTTCGAGTAAATTAAACTGCTGAAAATTAGATACAATAACCTTGCTGAAATTTGTTCTTAGTCTTCCCAAAAGTTTAAATAAAAAGTAGAACTTCTTACAAGCGTAATAAAATATTCTGCGTTCTTGCTGAAAATGTACACCATATTATTGCTCATAGTTAAAAAAGCTAATGAAAATTAGTTAGTACAAACTACTAAAAATTCCATTCAAACCTTCCTAAAATTTTAATAAAAGATGTTAATCTCATACAAACTGGAAATGGAATTTGCTGTAAGTATAATGTAACTATTCTGCATACCTGCTGAAAATGTATGCTAATTCCTGATGGTTAATGATGTTAGTGAAAAGAAGATACTACAAACTTCTTAAAAATTGTTTATAAATTTCCTGAAAGTTACAGGTAATGGAATGCAAACGTAAATATTAGAATTTGTTACACATGAACATGAAAAATGTACTAAATGCTTGCTGAAAACTTTCTGCAAACTCCCTAAAAGCTTAAAAATGTTGTTGGCCTAGAAATGCAAACTAAAATTGGAATTTGTTGCAAGCATGTTAAAAATATTCGACGGGTTTGCTGAAAATGATAGTTAAGAACATTTCTGAAAATTAGATACTACAAACTACCAAAATAGCATTAAAACCTCTTTTAAGTTTTAATTAAAGGTGTTGTTAACCCCATACAAACTGGAAACGGAATTTGCTCTGAGTACAATAAAACTATTCTGCATACCTGCTGAAAATGTACGCCAATTCCCGATAGCTAATGAAGTTACTGAAAAGAAGATACTACAAACTTGTTGAAAATTGTTTGTACATTTTCTGAAAGTTTATAGAAAAGTTACAGGTAATGGAAGGCAAACGTAAATATTAGAATTTATTACACATAAACATGAAAAAATGTATTAAATGCTTGCTGAAAATTTTCTGCAAACTTCCTGAAGATTGAAAAAAAGTTGTTGGTCATGAAATGCAAACTTGAATTGAAATTTGTTGCAAGCATGTTAAAAATATCCACGTGCTTGCTAAAATACACTCCAATTACTGATAGATTTCTGAAAATTAGACACTACAAGCTTATTGCAAGTTGTCTGAAAACTTTCAGAAAGTTAAAAAAAGTTGTTTGTAATAGAATACACAATTCAAGTAGAACTTGTCACAAACATGATAAAAGTTATGTTTTCTTGCTCAAAATTTACACCAATAGTTCATAGTTCAAAGAGCTAATGAAAATTAGATAATACAAGCTTGCTAAAAGTTGCATTCAAACTTCCTGAAAATTTCAATAAACATTGTGGGTAATTCCATAAAAACTTGAATTGGAATTTGATGATATTATAATAAAATTGTTCTGCGTGCTTGCTGAAAATGTACACCAATTGCAAATAGTTCATTAAGTTTGGCAAACAAAATACTACAAACTTGTCGAAAAGTTTTTGCGAACTTCCTAAAAGTTTATAGAAAACATGAATATTGCAGTATTGCAAATAAGAAAGAAACTGTACTGCGTGCATGCTGAAAATGTACACTGATTCCTGATAATTAAATGGCTGAAAAGTAGATCCTAAAAACTTGCTGAAAATTCACTGCAATCTTCATAAAAGCTTAAAAAGCTGGTTGGCCGTTAAATGAAATCTTGCATTGGAATATTTGTTGCAAACATGTTCGAAATCTTCGACATGATTGTTGAAAAGGTACTCCAAGTTAGTTAAGAAAATTTATGAAAATTAGATACTACAAGCTAGATGTAAATTCTATGGAAATTGCCTGAAAGTTAAAGAAAAGTTGTTTGTAATAGAATTTCCACTTAATGTAAAATTTGTTGCACGATAAAAAGTTCTGCTTTCTGCTGCAAATGTATGCCAATTCTAAGTAGTTAATTGACATGCTGAAAATAAAACACTACAAACTTGCAGACAGTTTTTTTAAAACTTGCTGTACATTTATAGGACAGGTATAGGTAATGGAATGCAAAATGGATATTAGGCCTTATTGTAAATATTAAACAAAATGTACAGCTGATATGCCGAAAATGTACACCAATTACTAATAGTTAATTAAGTGGCTAAAAGTAGGTACCGAGAACTTCCTTCAAAGTCTCTGCAAAATCCATAAAAGCTTAAAAATCCAGGTTGACCACGGAATGCAATCTGGAATTTGAATTTGTTGTAAATATGTTAAAAATATTCGACGTGCTGCTGAAAATGCATCCAATTACTGATAGTTAAAACAATTTCTGAAAATTAGATACTACAAACACGTTTCAAGTAGTCTGCAAAGTTCCTGAGAGTTAAAAGAAAAGTTGTCTTTGTGCAATACACACTTGAAGTAGAACTTGTCGCAAACATGATAAAGAGTTCTTTTTTCTTGCTGAATATGCACACCAATTGTTCATAGTTCAAAGAAATTTTAGAAATTAGATACTAGTTTAGCAAGCTAAAAAATTGCATTCAAACTTCCTGAAAGTTTGAATAAAAATTGTTGGTAATGCCATACAAACTCGAATCGGAACTTGCTGTAAGCATAATAAAATTATGCAGCGTGCCTGCTGAAAATTTACACCAATTCCAAATAGTTAATTAAGTTTTGAAGGCAAAATACTACGAACTTGCAGAAATATTTCTGCAAACTTCTTGAAAGTTCATAGAAAAGGTATAGGCAATGGAATGCAAACATGAATATTGAACATTATTGCAAATAAGAAAAAATATACTGCGCATGCACGCAGTATATTTTTATTATAAATATAATAAAATCTACTGCTTACATGCTGAAAAATACGCAAATTACTAATAGTTAATTAAGTGGCTCAAAAGTAGACAGTGAAAATTTTCTGAAATTGGCTGCAAATCTCATAAAAGCTGAAAAGAAAAGTTGTTGACCATGGAATGCAAACTTTGAACTGCAAAATGTTGCAAGCGTGTTAGAAATATTAGACGCGTTTTCTAAAAATGTACTCCAATTGCTGCTAGTTAAGAAAATTTCTGAAAATTAGATACTACAAACATGTTGCAAGTAGTCTGAAAATTCCCTGAAAATTTGAAGAAAAGTTGTCTGTAGTGGAATACGCACTTCAAGTAGAACTTGTCCAAAGCAAGATAAAGAGTTCTGTTTTCTTGCTGAATATGTACACTAATTGTGCATAGTTCAAAAATGTGTTGAAAATTAACTACTACAAAGTTGAATTCCAGCTTCCTAAAAGTTTAAATAAAAGTTATTGCTAATGCCATGCCGACTTCAATTAGAAGCAAGCATAAAAAGTTCCTCTGTGTGCCTGCTGAAATTGTAGACCAATTCCAAATAATTAATTAAGTTTTAAAGTCTTTTTGCAAACTTTCTAAAAGTTAATAGAAAAAGTATAGCTAATGGAATGCAAACATGCATATTGGAATTTATTGTAAATAAGAAAAATGTACTGCGTGTAGGCTGAAAATATACGCTAATTCCAGATAGTTAATTAAGTAGCTAATAAGTGGGTACTGAACATTGCTGAAAATCGCTTACAAATTTCATAAAAGCTTAAAAAATTTTGAATAGGAACTTAGTGCAAGCACGTGAAAAGTATTTGACGTGCTTGCTGAAAATGTACTCACATTGCTGCTAGTTAAGGAAATTACTGAAAATTAGATACTACAAGCTTGTTGCTAGTCATCGAATAAATACTTGAAGCCGAACTTATCGCAAACATGATAAAGAGCTCCTTGCGGAAAATGTACACCAATTGTTCATAGTTCAAAAAATTGTTGAAAGTTATATGCTAAATATTTTCTAGTGACTGTGATCAAACTTCCTGAAAGTTTCAACAAAATACACCAATTCCAAATAATTAATTAAGCTGTTGAAAGCAAAATACTACAAATTTTTTGTAAACTTCCTGATAGTTCATAGAAAAGTATAAGTAATAGGATGCAGACATGAATGTTGAAATTTATCGTAAATAAGAAAACTGTACTGCATGCATGCTCAAAATGTACGTTAATTGCAGATTTAATTAAGTGGCAAAATAATAGGTACCGAAAACTTGCTTAAAATTGTCTACAAACTTCATGAAAGCTTAAAGAACAAGGTTGACCATGGAATGCAATCTTGAATTGGAATTTGTTGTAAGGAAGTTAATGATTTTTGATGTGCTTGCGGAAAATGTACTCCAATTGCTGGTAGTAAAGAAAGCTTCTGCGAATTAGACACTACAAGCTTGTTGCAAGTTGTCTGCAAACTTCCTGATAGTTTAAAGAAACGATATTTCTAATAGAATACACATTTAAAGTAGAACTTGTCGCAAGCAGGATAAAGAGTTCTGTGGTTTGTCGAGAATGTACACCAATTTTTCATAGTCCAAAAAGCTGTTCAAAATTAGCTACTACCTTAGCAAGCTAAAAAGTGCATTCCAACTTCCTGAAAGTTTAAATAAAAGTTGTTGGTCATTCCATACTAACTCAACAAAATTGTTCTATGTGCCTGCTGAAAGAGTAAACAAATTTCAAATAGTTAATTACGTTGTTGAAATAAAGATACTATAAAATTGAAGAAAATTCACTGCAAACTTTCTAAGAGTTCTTAGAAAAGGTATATGTAATGCAATCCAAAAAATAACTATTGGAATTTATTGCAAAGAGTTATTAAAAACTGTACGGCCTTCATGCTGAGAAAACAGTCTGCAAACTTTATGAAAATTTTAAAATAAGTTGTTGGCCATGGAATACAAACTTGAATTAGAGTTTGTTTCAAACATGTCAGAAATATTCGACTTGATTGCTGAAAATGAACTTCAATTGCTGAAAATTAGATACTGCAAACTTGCAAAAATTTCTATGTAAACTTCCTGAAAGATTAAAGAAAAGTAACACATTTACTGATCAGACAGTAAATACATAACATAGTGACTAAGCAGTAAATGAATTAGTAATCTAAATTTTCATTTTCATCTTCCTGAAAGTTTGAGAAAAAGTTTTTCGTAGTGGAATGCAGCAAAATTAAATGGGAATTTGTTGTTGGCATAATATCAATAGTCTGCGTGCTAGTAGAAAATGTACAATCATTGCTGCTCGTTAAAAAATTGCTAAACAGTAAATACTGCAAATGTGCTGAAAATTGTATACAAACTTCCTGAAAGCTTGAAGAATTGGAATTGGAATGCAGATTTGAATTGGAATTGATTGCAAGCATTAGACATATTCTAGGTGGATGCTGAAACTGTAAGCCAATTGCTGATGGTTAAAACGTTGCTTGAATATAGATTCTAAAATCTTGCTGAAAAAATTTTCTTCAAGCTTCCCTAAAGATTGGAATTCAGTTATGAATTGGAATTTCTTACAAATAAAAAAGGGTTGAAAATATATACCAATTACCGATAATTAAGAAAATTGTTAAAAAATTGATACTACAAACTTGCTAAAAGTGGTTTGCAAATTTCCCGAAAGTTTAGAGAATAATTATTAGTAGTGGAATGTAGCAACCTTGAATTGGAACTTGTTACAAGCATAAAAAGAGTTTGCGTGGATGCTGAAAATATACGTAATTGCTGATAGATACAAAAGTTGCTTAAAAGTAGATACTACAAACTTGCAAAACGTTTTCTGCAATCTTCCTGACAGTTTAAGGGATAGCTAATGGTAGTGGAATGTAGAAAACTTGGAAGCAGTTGCAGGGGTAAAATGGTCTAAACTTGATAAGAATATTCGTCAAACTTGCTCAAAGCTTAGTAAAATTGCTGACATTTCATATTTTCCAAGGATTGAGTGCATAGGGTGCATGCAATAATAATTATACAAAAGTTTCGTCTAAAAAGTAAAATTCGACCAGATGTACATTTATATCAGCCCGCTATATTTCTTACTCGTTGGAGTTAAATAAAACTTGGTTATCCATTCATAGGAATAACGTAGGGACGCTTGCAGGCACTTCTTAATTATTAATTTATAAATAATGAAAAGAATCAGTTTTTTCCCTTATGAATTCTACTGTACTAACCATTGGCATTGATAACGGCACAGACATTTTTCTCAAACGTTGGTGTTATGGAACCAGTTTTTTAGTTTGGCGGAGTATCCAGCACGTAATGGATAGCGTGTGTACCCTGCTTCATTCCCCAATTGCGCCCCGCTTTGAACGGCTCTTATTTGTAATGCCCGCTTTCTCCCACTTGCACTTAATCAAAGTCCTCGGGGAGGATCGGAGGATAAATAAAAAAACCGCATCTTAATCCAATCCTTTTTCAGGATTGTATCGGCCGAGCAAGGACGATCGACCCAGGGAGCTCCCGACTTCCATTACATTTTACAACCTGGTACACCAGTAATTTATTCTGTCCCTTTTATTGAGACGGTGTTTTAGGGTTAGCGCCGCCCCGCATTGCGCCGGAATTATGTTGTTTTAGGAAAACTACTATTTACTTTGTGATATTGGCAAGTGCTGGTCACAAAACCGATGGGAATGATGGAATTGTCCTGGTTTCCGGAGCGATTACACGTAATAAACGCAAGTTCGATAGGATAAACTGGGCCGATTTGCAGATCGGTCGCCATGGCGGCGGCGCCGAAAAATAATGAAGTCGTAAAAGGGCGCCCGCTGGCCAAGGCGCGTCATTTAAATACTGAGAGAAGGCGAAATAGAAACGGTGTCGTGTATTGCATTGTGAAGCGTGATGAGTGCTATCGATCCCGACAATGTATTGTTAATAAGAGCCCGTCAGGTCGCTTGAGTGACACTAGTTTCCATTTAGCTGTCACACATTTACCCTGAGTGAATTTAACAACGGTTTCGATTCTGATTCCAGCTGCTAAATTTCGCAAAAGTCGTCCGGTTTTAACGCTGAATTAATATGCACTATTTCGTGCTTTGAGTTTAGCTTAATTTGGGCAGCTTTAACCATTCAGCAACGAAAATTCAATTTGAAGAATTGCAACGTTATCTCTTCCATGTGTCAATTTAAAAATTAATAAATATACAAAACCATTGACAATAGCTAATCACCAAATTAGATTTACTTAAAAGCAGTTACAGTTATTTAAAAATACATCTTAGAAACGGTTCAGCAAAGGTTACTATTTTTCAGAGGAATTACATCCGGTGCTGCACTATTCATTTAGGTACGCAAGAGCCTGCCCAAATCTAAATAAAACAATGGGCAGTATTGCTACAAGGGAAACTCCGTTTACGAAAGATAACAGGCCTAAAGCTTACTCGGTTGGAGGGAAAGAATCACAAGCCGAAAGAACACGGGGTTGTCAAGTACGGGGCAAATTACACCAGAAAAATATCTCCTCGATGACGGTTAATATGAGTACTCAGCTTCAATGTGCAGATCTACCTTCGTGATCTCTAAAAAGCCTATCTTACTTCAACAATACGTGCACGTTGCTTTACAAAATGAGATCACACACTTGCCTCGAGAACTCTATTAAGATAAGATTCATAAAAAATAATTTAAGCGGCTCTTAGTTGAAGGCCGAATCTGCAATAAACAATAGTAACACAACAATCCTTAAGAATTCTACCTGCACGCGACATCATGAAAGATTAACATGTGATCGCCTTCCCATTAAGGTAAACAATATTGATGCCCTCGCGTCAAGCTAGCAGAAATCATTTAAGGCGTTACCATAATTTTTTATTTACAATATACACTACTTATTTCTAAAACGCATACAGAGTTGGCGTTAAATCACGCATGCAATAAGAGCAGTTTCAACTTAGCTGAGTGCAGCGAATTAGCGGCAATAATACGGAAATCAAGGCGGTCAATCGCAGGGGGCTGAGCAAAAACTTTTGAGGTAACTCGGACTTGAAGATGGCACCAAAGGTTGGCAGCTTGAAAAATTCCGACGCATGAAATTGGAAGGGCTTCCTCGGACTGTATCGCAGGAGAGTGTTGGTGGAATGGTTGATTGTAAGATGATACTAGGTTTCTTCAAATATTTCCGATACAGATGAAATTCCTCGGTACGAGATCGGAATTTTAAGTTATTAGGTTGCATTTGTAGAAGCCAAAATGACACGTAGCGGTATCACTCACATCACAGCCAACATCTTTGCTTAAAATCAATTACCGATTGTATCGCACTTCCCATGCTGAAATTGAATTTTCATCTCGTGAATAAAAGAAGTGACGGCGTCAATTATTACACATTGTAAAAGGAGATTGTATACCGTTGGCGTCGTTTCGACCGTTCGTCGATAGCTGTAGTTACTTTGGTGGTTCATTTAGCATTTTTGCAAACGCCACGTGGTTGAATAATAATTAGTTTGCTGAAATACTTCGTATTCAGTGCAGCAATAAGATAAATCAGTAATATTCACTAATTTTTGGGGTGAATTCCAAATATCGGCGACGTTGTTGGTGGTTGATATCAATAGAAGGAAATCGCTTGCCTCCAGCCTCAGCAACAAGTAATTACAGCCTAAAAACGATCTTATAGTGAATCATAGAGGTTTATGCCCGTGTTTAGTCTCAGATATCAAGTAATTATGGCTTGGAAAGCATACCCTTTTAGATGGCGAATGAATGAAGTCGTAAAGATTAAAACTGATTTATTCATTAATACCTACTGCTCTTATATACCAAATTTTACATACTCAGCTCAAAGAAATACTCACAAACACCTGATAATATTTGGGAATCTAATTGCTTAAGACAAACAAAATGAATATTTAGTTAAACGTCACAATTGGTTTAGAAGTTTGCCGACAAACTTTGCTAAATAGTGTTGTGTAGCTATATAGACGACCCAGTGCGTTGTGCCAGTCAAAAATGCTGTGTTACTATTGCAGCATATTTTTGAGCAGATTCAGCAAATAAATTGTTTCAAAATTTTTAAACCCAATTTAACTAATTTTCAATTTTGTTAGCGAATTTTCTTCAGAATTTTAAAACGAGATTAACTAATATTTAACAATGTCCAGAAAATGCATAATATGTTATATTATATTTCAATTCACTGTTTATACTACGCTTTCTTCCCCTCCTCCCAAGATTATTCTTTTTGATTCAATTTCTGAATAACTCACTGGCGGCTGCAGCTCTACTCGAATGGTTTGTCATTTTAACATTTTTGACATCAATTCCAGACACATTTTTTGTATCGTGCTTGCTGTACTGTTCTAAATTGTCGGGATTGCACATTATACAGTATTTTCTATTATATTTTACGTGTTGAACAATATCAGCTGGTAGTTAAAGAAGTCTTCTGAAGCACACTATTTTATTTCACTTCGATTCTGCATTTTAAAGAATTCCTGAAACAGTTTAACTTCACATATACCTTTTTTGTTAATTTTATAGTTTTATAGTCGTTAGTTTGACAGATTGTCATGCTAATAATGAAAAACCATGGCTATGACTCAGAAGCTCAAAAGCTCTCTTCTATATTTTCGTTGCAATAATTAAGGCAATCTTTGTTTCTGAGAAAGTTGTTCTGCTTGTCAATGGTTAGTAATTTTGAATAATTACTTTTCGAGTTTCGTGCCGCAATTGATAGTTTAGCCACAATTCTTTACTTGCTTCGAGTGGAAAGATTCAGAACATTCTAAATAGAATATGTATACTGGCCGTCATAATACATGTCATGTTTCTAAATTAAATTTGATTACAGATCATCTTTACAATGTAAACAATAATTCCCGTTGTACGAGTAGATGGCACGTAGAATACCTTCAGAAGCCGGCCACATGGATACACTCATTCTACGTAAGGCGTGCTTTTAATTAGTTACGGTAGTAGCTCGCCGCAAAATTCGCTTATCAGGCGTATTTTTGGAGGCCTAAAAGTGTCGTTTAAGGATTGTTCTCCAGTTTATTTCCCGATACCAGAGCCAGCGGTCAAGTAAATGGTTTAAGGATTGAATACAAGAGAGTATTTGGAAGGCTTCTTCAGAGGGGTTCGTTGACTGTAACAAGCCGGGCGTCTTCGTTTTATTTCTGTCTTGTTCTCTAAATGTAGACCAACTTTTGGGGATATTTAAAAAAGGATACACCGCGCTAGACTAAACGCAAACTCGCGCATCGTATGATTTTGTCTTTATTGTCCAAACCGTACATACTGGAGATTTAAACGCCGATTGTGGCTTAATGTTGTGTGTCTAAAATACTAATTTGCACTAACGCTTATCTCAAAAAGTTAAAAAAATACCGGTGCTTATAAGATTTTTAACACGTGATTTGGAAAAGAAACTACAGAATAAAGATGCGAGAAGAAACTTTGACGTCAGTGCAGTTTCCAGAGTTTAAAGAGTGTGATTTTCTAACATACACTGAACACTAACAAACTCTAAACTGATTGATAACAAAGGGTTTTTCTACGACTTTCCTACAAGTTGCTCTTCAACTGGATATTTAATCAGTGTGGTAAAGACAAAAATCAGCCAATTCAATTACATCTTCAACGTATGGGCTATAATATTAACGTGGAGTAACGTACGTTATAGTGGAACTCATATTACCGACCAATCTATATCAGAAGGGATAGCTTAAAGTCTTTACGGATGTTTAGAAAACATTATCAAAGGTTGCATCTAACCTAACGAGCGGAAACAATACATCGTTTATTTGAGTTACACCGCCAATTAGCGTCTGATGCGCTTTTTTAAGTTTTATATTTAGAATTTTTCAAGTTTCGAGTAATGAAGGTTTGAAAATTGTCAATTTCAAACTTTGGTCCGAAATAATTAAGGACCTTCGCACGAGCGCCATGCGTTTTTTGTGTTTTGCTGTAGAGGGAAGTTGGGGTATAAAAACTACGCTAGATTTATACTGAATCTACACATGTACAGCAATATCTTTCCCGGTACTGCACATTTTCTCTAATTTAACCCATTTCTATCTTATTATTTTCAAAATAGCACGACGATTATGTGCTAATATAGGCACTGACGATCTCGTACATAATTTTAATTATTATTTGAAATGTGCGATTATTTCCTCAACTTTACGGATGCACTTACACATTTTATGCTTTTTTAAAGGTGCAAGTAAACTTCATTGAGTAGACATTTAAGGGAGATTCCTCCTTTACTTGGAACGAGGTTAATGAATCCATGCAAATCCTTTCACATTTTCAAAAATAATTTAATAGAAAGCTCGTCAACTTTAGCCTATTTTAAATATGGAAAATATGGGATTCTTACAGTTGTTTCCTTTGAGCACGTTTTCTTCTGAAACAATGAAAATTAAATTATTTGTCTTTTTGATTGCTTTGACATAAGACGTACGAAAATAGAACAAGAAATTGTCTAGAAGAAAAAATTGATGAAACTCACATAAGACAACTGCTGGCAATCCTATTCGCTCTAGACGTTTATTTTTGTAACAAAAGCGACATATTTAAGATATGATTAAAGTAAAAAATACACCAAGATTGTTTCTTAAATTGAGTAAGAAGGGAACTTTGTATATCTAATCACCATGCACAGTAAAGTTATACACTTATACGAAGTAAAAGTTGATGATAATAAAAAGAATACGTCCATCTTCCATGTATTACTATTTTGAACCTCTATGCATGTGCTAGCTAATTTCAAACTAATTGCATAACCGCTTTAATTTTAGTGTGGTGTTTAGAATAGAAAGATTAAGATTTGAAAAATATATCATTGCAATCGCAGCTGGCCACTCGCGTTCCAAAAGCACTTGCATGTGCCAGTATTATCGCAATTTATCTATGTAAGACCATGCCATTTTGCTTAAGAAAAATTTGTCAAATGTATTTACACCTTTTCGGTGTATATTTATATTCTATTCAAATTTTTGAAAACGGTATCTGAAAACGAAATAAAAAATTTAGTTTCATAATGTATGATTCTAAAGGTTTTCTATTGGAAGTTCTCTTATTTTATTTTACTTTATTTATACCTACATTATATATATTGTTGTTTGTGATTAAATAATCTTTGGTTAATGAAATCTCAGAAATTTTGTAATTTGTATATTATAAATCGTAGTCTTATAGAGGGAATTATTGCACTTCGCAACAATTCGCGAGGCGAATTAGCGAATTGCAGTAAATCTCATTCATAATTTCATGCTACCATCCTTCTCTTCTTCTTTTATATGTCTAATTACATTTATTTGTATTTATTTGTAAAGTAACTGTTTTTTTTAACTTGTATTTTTTGGGCAAATAAATGGTATTATTATTAAATGGTATTATTATTATATAGGCATGAGCCTGTGTCGCGGCTAGGCGTATTTGTGCGAGTGTGCAGCTTATAAAGCAATTTTAGTGTAACAGCTTGTACATCAGTGTATTTTCATCATGCCTGTTTTTACAAAAGCCCAAGCAGAGGACATCGAAGCTATATTGGCTGAGCAATTGAAAGGCAAATTAACACAACTTTTTCAACAAGACGAATTCGTAACCAGTATCGCGAACAGCTTAAGCGAAGTGATAAAAAAGGTGTTAAATATCGATGCACTAAAGTCCGATGTAGAACGCTTGAAGAAAGATAACCAACAACTTACCCAAAACAATAAATTATTGGAAAGTGAACTTAACAAACAGAAGGCAATTTTAGACCAGCATGAGCAATATAGCAGAAGAAATTCTATTCGCATATTTGGCATTCCAGAGCAACAGTCTGAAGATACGGATAAAAAAGTTTTGGAAATATTCAATAAACAAATGAAGCTAAATGTGCAGAAGGATGACCTCGACCGTACACATCGTGTTGGCTTTTTGAAAAGTGATAACCGTAAAAACGCTAAACATCGTCCGATTATACTGAAATTTGTGAGCTATCAGCAGCGAAACTTAGTGTTTCGTAATAAAAAGCTTCTGAAGGGTACCGGCTATATTATTCGTGAAGACCTTACGAAGGCTAGGTATCTATTACTACAGGAGGCAGTTCAAAAACTTGGCGTTAGGAACGTATGGTCGTCTGATGGACGTATAATTATTATTAATAATGAGGGTAATAAAAAGGCGGTTACTACAGTGGACGAGCTTAATAAAATTATAAATAAATAAATTGTTGCGCACTGCCTTTAAAGCACAACTTACATACGTAATTTGGCTTAGTCCTTAGAAAGTAGAGTACCATTTGTTTTATCTCTTAATTTTGTTTTTTAAAGTTAGGTTGCGTAGTTTTTTTTAATACGGTCATGTTAACGTATGTGCCTGCCATAACGTATACTTTAGTTTAATTTTAGTGTTCTTTCTTACCTTTAGGTTATGAAAATAGCTCATTTGAACGTACGTTCACTCATAAATAACTTTAATATTTTAAAAGCACATATTCTGGAAAATAATTATGATGTGGTTGCAGTGACAGAGACCTGGCTGGGAAGTAGCATAGCAGACTGTATAGTTGCAATTAAAGGCTATACATTTATAAGAAGGGATCGAATTGGTCGAGGTGGAGGCGTAGGGATTTATCTAAAAACGAATTTTAAATATAAAAACATACCATTTAATTCTGAAATTGAACAACTATGGATATCTGTAAGTATTAATAATACTAGTGACTTGGTTTTTGGAGCTATTTATAGACCTCCTCATGCAAATTTGTTAGAATTTTTGGATGAATTTGAAAGTAGTATAAGTTCTGTTTTGTTATTATCTGAATATATAATTTGTGTGGGCGATTTTAATGTAAACATATTGGACTGTGACAGTGCGGGGGTCGATCATTTTAAATCTTGCTTCGATGGTTTGGGTTTGGAGCAATTAATACAGCAACCAACTCGTATTACTCAGAACTCGTTCACTCTTATTGATCTTCTTATTACAAATGCATCTAAGTTCATAAAAGATACAAATACAACGAGCTTACACGAAGTTTCTGATCATGAACTTATTTCTTGTAAGTTTGATGTTGTCTGCTCCAAACCAAAACCGTATATTAGAACATACAGAGACTTTAAACAATTTAATGACCAGCAATTTTATGATCACCTGAGATCCATTCCGTGGGGCAACATATATGATTTAAATAATATTAATGATAAAATAGAATTTTTAAACAGCACCTTAACTACGCTATTTGACCTTCATGCACCCTATAAAACGGCAAAGTTATCAAAGCCTTGTGCACCTTGGCTGTCTGATAATATCAAAATGCTTATGTCGTTTCGCGACAGAGCTCTTAGAAGATATAAAACTTCTAAGAACATAAATCACTTTCATTATTACAAACAACTGCGTAATTTCACGACCACAGCTATCAGGAGAGAAAAGAAAGCCTTTTTAAATTCTAAATTTCAATCAGACTCTAAAACATTTTGGAGAGAACTTAAAAATCTTGATATTCTAAAATCTAATAGTAAAAACAATGAACTCCCTTCAAATTTAGCCAATGCTGAACTAATTAATGATTTTTTTATTAATTCAATTCCCAAAGTTTCATCTTCAGATACTAAGGAAATCATTACTCATTACAATAATAACATTAAACTAACTGTAAGTGAAAGTCAGCTTTTCAAATTCCGAACTCTATCAGAAGCTGAGGTATTAAAGTTCCTTAAATCCATTAAATCTAAGGCCGTTGGTTGTGACGACATAAGTATTTTTTTATTGGAGCTTTGCCTGCCATTTCTTTTGCCAATAATTACGCACATTATGAATGATTGCTTAACTCATTCGGTTATTCCAGAATGTTGGAAAAAAGCCAATATTATACCACTTCCAAAAGTCGCAAATCCTACTTCATTTAAAGATTTGCGTCCAATTTCAATTCTTCCTGCTTTGTCAAAGGTACTGGAGAGGTCCATGGCTGCACAGTTGAGTGATCCTTTAGAAAAATGCAAAATATTACCGCACAAGCAGTCTGGTTTTAGACGTAGCTACAGCTGTTCCACTTTGTTACTTGATGTGGTTGATGACATTCTTAGAGCAACTGATGGCAATCAGCTTACTGTGTTGGTCCTTTTGGACTTCTCCAAGGCCTTTGATACCATTAATCATGAAATAATGATTGCCATGTTACATTATATCGGCTTACAGGACAGTGCTATTATGCTGTTTAAGAATTATCTCTCTAGTCGTGCTCAACGGGTTATATTGGGAGAAAATAAATCTAAATTTACAAGCATAGTGAGTGGCGTCCCACAGGGGTCGATCTTGGGTCCGATTCTATTTAATATTTACACTTCAGCATTTCATGAACATCTTATGAACACTCATTCTCATTCATATGCGGATGACACACAAGTTTACATTTCTTTTAAACCAGAAGAAAGTAAGAATGCCTGTAGTTTACTAAACAAAGACCTAACTGTGCTTTATAATATATACAAGCAACACTGTCTACAGCTCAATCCTAACAAATCTTACGCCATGTTATTTGGAAACTTACAAGACCGGCTTCGATGTATAGACGACTTATCGATTTTTATAAATAAAGTACCTATACTGTTTCAAGACTCTGTAAGAAATCTTGGGCTTCAAATTGATTATAAGCTACGTTTTAAAGATCATGTTAGCAAATGTCTGCATCGTTCATATTGTAATTTTAAAACTCTCTACAGCAACAGACATTTGCTGACTACTAAGATGAAAATATCTTTGTGCACTGCTCTAGTTCTGTCACAGTTTGATTATTGTGATGTAGTATATGGCCCTTGTCTAGACTCTGTTGACATTAATAGGATACAAAAAGTTCAAAACTCTTGTCTACGTCTAATATATGGTATACGTAAATACGAAAAAATTTCTCACAAACTTCAGGATTGCAAATGGTTAAATATGTTAAATAGAAGATATCTGCACTCTGCTTGTCTATATCAAAAAATTATTACGTTTAAATGTCCTCCATACTTGCACAGAAAGCTAACATATCGTACCGACATCCATAATTTAAATCTTCGCCACAAGGGTCTTTTAACATTTCCATCACATCGAAAACAACTATTTGAGAGATCTTTTTCATATTGTGTCGTTAACTGTTTCAATAAAATTTCAAATATTCTTCCATTCACTATAAGTCAATCGCTATTCAAAAGAAATCTAACTTATTACCTATTTCGTGAGCAGAATCAATAGTTTCTTTGTTAAATAGTTTTGTATTTGTATTGTTACGTACAGGCAGGCGCATGGGTTTTCATGTCGGAATTAAAATAATTAGTATTTATGTTTTCTTATAATTTTGAGTTCAAACTACAGGTTAAGTGGAAGAGCAGCAAACAACCTTATGTTGTCTGGCTGAACTTCGCCTGTGAATATATTCAATGGTTGTATTCCTTTTAGAATTTTTTTTCTGGTTGAATAAAGGCATATTATTATTATTATTATTATATAGTCAAAATTATATGAAACGATATGACATTTAAATGGACCAGAATTTTGAAAAATAGTCTCAAAAGCGGATGCAGATAGTTCCAGATAGTTTACGAACATCCAACTGCACGATTTTTTTAAACCAACCGGATAGTTACTTCAAACGTCCCGCTAAGCTGTTCTTCTGCACGCATTTGGGCGTTTAGGAAAACAGATTCCTATTTCTGGTACGCAGTTAGTTACCACTCCGAGGCTGTTAAAAGTTGTCTATGGGAAATATCACTTTTCGAAAGGGGATTCGATAAATAAGTTTTAACAGAAACGACGTATCCATTCACGCGGTTTAAGTTCATAAGTGAATGTAAAGAATGCAAATACGATAGCACTCCGTTATTCTTAGAACTTCTCCAAGAGAATCTTGGCAATTACAGGCGTCTTTCGAATGCTAATGACTTAACCTATTTTACATAATAAACAAATTGGCATGAAGCTGGTATTATATTCCAAGATTGTAACATACTTTTCTAAAGTTTTCAAGTTGTAAATTTCCTAACCTAATCAATATTTTCGATACATTTAATAAATAAAAGTTTAGAAGAAATCCCATTCATTAACACTAGTTAGTGCCTTTCCATAAAAACGAGAAAAATCCGCTAAAGGGGCTCATGCTAAACGAGATTCCAGTGGGCCAGGCGCGAGGTGAAGCAATTTCCATTGTGTTGTCTTTCCGGCGAACTTTAATCTTATCAAAAAGTTGTTATAATACAGAAGTAATCTTTCACCGTATTAAAGTACATCAAAGATTCCTATTTACTGGAACGATGAAGGTAATTGGATTTGTCTGAAGCTTGAAAATAAACTAAATCGCTCTGAGATGATTCGCTACCGTTAGGCTTCTTCGGATTTATCTCAGACTGTTACGGCTTCCATGTTTGACTTTTAAACCCCGATTAATGTGGATCGGCCGCGGCTGGCGCCTGATTATTTACACCTCCTTTTTGGCTGTTAATTAGCTCCGCGATGATTTTGCGAAATTTTCAACACGTGCAACCTTCGTATATACACGCACAAAACTCACGTAGAAACATTAATATTGCTGTAATTTCTATAACGAGCACTAAGTTCGAACATAAAAAATAACACAGTGTAACATGTAGGTTCTCCGCGAAAACAATTATAAATCAAGTAGACAACGTAGTAATAAAAAATAATAAGGAGAAAATAATATAAGACATGCGATTGTACGAAAGTGCAAATGCAGATACCGATCATCCTTTAGTGATTGCGAAGATAAGATTAAGAGTATCGAAAAATAAGAGGAAAAATTGAGAAGAGGAGAGAAGAAAATAAATTACGAGAGCGAAATCAAGAAGCTGCTAAAGTCAAAAAACAGGGTGTATAATATGGAAACAGAATGTTGGAATATGTTACCCGCAAAAGCCAATTTACAACATGTAGGATATAAAGTGCTCGCCACTAGCTGCAGTAAGAAATGGGCGGGGTCTCGCTCCAAAAGTGTAGTGCCATACAGTAGAGACCTTTGCAGGTGTTTATTAGGAGTTGGGCGCCGCCATGTTACGATCATTAGCCAAAGATGTGTGGAGCATCTCCCTCCACGGACGACTTACTTATGGCTTCGAGAGATGAACGTGTTCTCTGTTCGAAATGGACCTATCTCTGCCTTCATATATTGGGAGCTTATATAAGACGTGAATAAACAGGATGTTAGTCGGTGTACTATATTCAGCACAAGATTACAGGAAAGTTTTCAGCGGGTAGCCGGGGCTGGCCCGTTATTAAGCTACAGGGATAATTCCCTAAATGGTCACAGCAATACATTCTAAAACGCAATTCAGCTAACGTGAGCAAATAACGCGTAGTCTTCCTAGAAGAGAAGGGCCCCAAACTTTGTGTCCGCAAGGCGGACAGTTGTCAGTATCACTGCGTAAATAGCTTAAATGTCAATTGCACGCAACAGCGTCGTAAATATTACATCTAAGATACAGGATTATATACATGCATGAACTACACACATTAAATGGGGAGGAAACAGTTTTTTCAGTACTTTCAGTTCTTTTTACTTTTTCATTACGGCAATTTCCAGTATTTTGGTCTACTTTAAGGCGTTCCTTGTGAAAATGAGTCTAGTCTCTCATCTTTAATGGTGTTTAGTAAACATTTCAATGTTAAATACGAAAACAGTCGGTTGTTGATATGGTATGAAGCTTGGGCCCCCACTTGAAGGAAGACGTGTAAGGTTGCATTTTCGCACTCGAAATTTAGGGCAGTCAGCAATAGACAAAAAGTAAAGACTGTGATGTTCAGGGAAATGCGTGGTGTCATCCGATATATTAACTCGATCCTTGAAGTCCTTGAAGTCCCCCTTTAAGATCCTCGTTGCGGCTTGTGGTGTTTGATGTCCGTTCCGGAATCGCTCCTGAACATGCCGCTGTAGTGAATTCGTGGAGCTCGATTGAATGGAATGTTGCAAGTGAGGCCGCCGTAACTGCGGAAAAATTCGGGGGAAAAATCGATAGCACGGAATGGTAAGCGAAGCTGCCGTGCGAGAGCTCGGCCTAACGTAACTGATACCTTGTGGAGGAAAATCCGGGATTGCCGAGACAATACTAACCTCCGGTACACATTCCTTATTAAGTGACTTAAATCGATCGTTGTGGTCAAAGCACGTAAAAACATTTGCATAACGCATGAATGCGATAACTGAAGGAATCCTGTCCATAAATATATGCGAGACGCTTTTAAAAGATTTGAAAGCCGATTACGGTGGGTAGTAATGAGATGTTTGCGACTATTGGTTGAAAACAGAGAAGGCGATTAATTCGGCAATGTGTTCAGCTGAAGCGCTACGGGCCGATATTTGGCCAAGCTTGCGAGAAGGGGTCTCTGCTCAACTCCTGTATTTTATGGCTCATATATCAATCTTTAAATTACTTTTACGACCTTTTTAATGGGCTAACGGATGTTTTGATTAACATCTCAAAATTATCTGCTCAACGTGAGTGTTCTATGGCTCATATTTTAATCCTGAAGTGACTTTTGCGAGCGTTTGGACTGATTCATGAGGCAACAGATGGTAGTTATGCACTGCAGCTATAACCAAGGACTGTAGTTATCGAGGCAGCTGCGCTGCACAGTTTGAGTAATTTATGAGACAGCGAATTGTTGAACACGTGGCTAATAGAGAACATATACTGCAAAAAATATAGCGTGTGAAATTTATCTAACACTATTTGACCGACTTCCACTTCACTGTTGTTAATAAACAACTTTATATTTCTTGTCTTCCCTTTAACTTCCTTCCATGTACGTATATCCTTTTTTTTTCTAGCACTGCTTCAATTACTTTGTCCCATATCGTCTTGGGTCTTCATCTCGTTTTGTTTTTCTGGATTTTTGCTGTCCTTACATGTTTGCATTCTTCATTCTTTGCAGGTGTTCCCACTAACTCAACTGATCTATCCCTCTTCTGTCACTTTTCTAGGATACCACTACCCGCTGCTTCAAACTTCCGCTTCTGTCTGTGTTAGTATCCAATATTCACAGACTTCTAAACATTTAATTGATTTTTTTCTGTCACTTCCTTCTTACTTATGAGTCTTTTATACATCTTTACTACATTCGTTATCCCATTATTAATTTCAATTTCTTCTCCTCCTCCTGTATTCTCGATTTCTGCTCCCACGTATTCAAGTAGGCTTACTTGTTGTATTTTTGTTCCCTTGTTATTCAACTACTGCTATGATCTTTGCGTTTTCCTTATTCATTTTTATTCGATATTCCATCAATGTTATATTCCACTTATTCATTCTGTGCCATCACCACCGCATCATCTGCAAATGCTTGTTCTGATGTCTATACTCTTGTTAGAAATCCGTTCCGTGTTTGATTCATCATACTTTTGACTTCTTCGTTTCATCTTTTAGTGAGTATTTTTTCATGTACCTTTCTTGAAATAACCCTGTAATTGTTGCAATGCTATGTATATGTTTTTTTGTAAGATATGTTATTATTGTGTTTACTCTTGGTGTTTCTCCGTTCTTCAGCTATTTGACTGCCTCTATAGGTGTTGATAGTACTCTTCCCATCTGTACATTATATCTATTTCTTTTGTTAGTATTTCGTCTTCTGATCTTTAAATACGCCTTCTTCATTCTTTCTCTCTTAAAATATTTTCGATATTTTGTATAACAGCTTTTAATTTCCTTTACTATCGTTCTCCAATCTGATGGTGCTAAAACTAGTAGTAGTAGTAATAGGGAAATTCTAGCCCTTCAGGGTTGTTCGAAATTCCAATATTGAAATCAAATTGTTTCAACAAAACGCTATTTCACACTTTACAGTTCCCAATAAAAAGAAGTTCGGCATCTAAAGGAAAACGTTTAAGTTCGAGAAATCCAACAAAACGCTCAGGTTGTATTAGAGTCCACTAAAGAATAACCTTGAACGAAAATAATGATGTTTACCTCGGTTCGAACGGTTTCACCCTCTCAGCGCCATGTTCGCGTGACGCTTAATACTTTATAACTTATTGAAGTATTAAAACTATTCCCGAAACGATAGCATCGGAGGCATTTGAATTCATTCCTTGCAAATGCAGGAGTGTTCGTTACAGGAAACAGGCCACCTCCAATTTGGCGAGCGGAAGTTTTAATTTAACGCTATTGCTTGCAATGCGTTTTCAATCAATCTAAGCTTTCCTGCCAGATTAGTTTTCGTGGCTATTTTAAGCCATTTCAATTTGCTGAGGTATGTAAACAACAGAATAGTTATATAGGACTTGAGGATATTGGCTATTACCAATTTATATAAAGTCGGTAAAGTAGAGATCTGTACGTTAAAACCAGTGAAGTAATAAAAAAAAGTATGCTTATAGATGTATATAACTATATAACAGTTGTAAGGGTTTCAGCTCATAAAATTGCAGTATTTAGCGAAGCTCTCCTCGATTGTGGTCGATCGTTTTGAATTTATAATAAAGCGTGCACTGTAATGATGACTTAATACAAATGAATTGCGATCGGCTCGTGCTTGGATTAAACTAAAATATCGATCCACTTTATTTACGTGTCATTAACATTGTGCCTGAGCTATTAAGTATGCAACCGCTTGGATTCGAAGTAGAAGGAAGACCTGTGAAAACATCGTGAAAAAAGCTTGAAGATCGTTTCTTTGTCAATCGGCCCCAGTATATCCAGTGTTGAATATTCGACCCTCCTAAAAAAGCAACTCGAAGCCGAAGGTTTTACGAATGCTAATCGACTGCCCTCAAGTTGGCTTTGCACCTTGATCGGTGTAATTTGTCCAGTAAGCCACGAAGGCAGCAGCAATGCAGAAGGATAAATTGGAGCTGGCGCAGCCCTTGAGGACAGCCAAACTTGTTCTGTATAAGTGGGATTTCCCGATCTCCCTCCCCTAACCGCATCCCCAGGTACCGAGTCCGTATAATCTCCCCTGTAATAATCCGAAACAGCCAAGAAGTCTTATTGAGACTGCTCGTTTGATGAAATAATCAAGTGCATCGCATTAATAGCGGTGCGACATAGAAAAGGTTATCTGGGATGTTGTCCTTAACGTATAATGGGGCATTTATTCGAATAAATTAGGATATGGAAAGCCTACATTAAATTTAGACAATGACAAATGCTAAACTGAAGCTCTACTAAATAATAATGTAGTGACGAGGTCAGCATGTAATTATTTATATTTTTGAATCACTGGGTCCGTTTCTAAAAAGATTTTAATTGAGAATCGGTATTAGCTTCACTTTCAAATTATAGCACGATATAAGCAACTATCGCTTTAATTTTGGCTTGCATAATATTGTTGAGTTACTGGCTTCTTACACGTGTACCATACGTTATACGCCGGTGACTCATGGTGTTACACTTTAAGAGTAATTTACGACAAGTAATCAATCCAAAAATGCACGCAACTAGCGTCACTAGGACACGGCCGAAGTTTTACTCTAAAAACGTAGGTGTTTTTACCAGCCAATGATTTATCGGGCGCCACTGAGTCGATTTATTCTTGTTTCTTTAAGTGGGTGGCGTCGCTCAACTCAGAAGAAGACGGCCAAAACTTCGGGCAAAAGTTGAAGTCTGGATTACTGCACTCACCTTGTCATCACCTGTTGGGTGCTTAATTCGCTCATAAATGTAAGTGCGTATGATTGTACAGGCTACAGGTAAATATAGTAGCACAAATGACACATTATATTGGACATAGATTAACAGAGCCGAAGCTGCTACTACAGGAGACGGTACGGTACTACATGTAACCATTACTGGATCCTAGTTTGGTTGGCCGCAATTCAGCTGACGTATTAAACTCTGCTCAGTCTTTTCTTATGGGGGGAAAGCTCAACAATCGTATCCCCTTCGCAAACACTTGCGTAAACACATAAACACGTTATCAGTTTTAGTGCGAAGAGATATAATTATTCTACCCACAAAGAGAAAGTAATTGACGTAAACACGTAATTGGAACAATATGCGTCTATTACAATACCGACATGGAGGCAAAATGAGGTTGCAGTTTAGAGTGGCGATGTTTGGGAAAAATTCCGCTCTCATATGTTTACCTCTTGCGCCAAAAAGGAGCGAATGCTTAACCTGGGGTGAAACTGACCCACGGGAAAGGTCGCCTGGCTGGCAGAAACGCTGAAATTTACCTGGCGCAGAGATGGCCTACAAAGTGTGAATCTCAGCGAAGTCAAGGAAACCCTAAATGCAACATGTTCAAGATTTTAGGATTTAGTTAGGACTTAATTAACGACAAATGTTCAGAAGTACTGAATATCTGGCGCTAACCCAACGGAAGAGCCTATACAGGAAAAAAATAGCATTACTTTATAGTATTTTCTTTTGAATTTCTCAAATTTCGATTTGTACAATCCTTAGTTAAACGACAGAAGCAAAATCTACAGAAATGATGCATCAGTTGCAGTGATGATCCATCGCCAACTTTGTCACTTTTTCTGCCTGTCAACTGATTTTTTGTGCAAATTTTATGTCGGTAGAGCTATCTTCGTCAAAGAACTGATAGCTACTACGTTTTCTATTGTATATCTGTCAATTTGTTAAGTGGACATCAGTACATATAGCTAAATATCGAAAATTAATGCACATAAACTACAAGCACCAACAGTTACTGTCAGTTTTGCAACATGCAGGGATAGGAGTCACACTTACCGATATTGACTCATACCTTGCGTCAGCTGCATTAAATGCGGTAAGGAAGCCCTTATGCCTCTCACAAGAACTTTCTACAATTCAAAAAACATAACTCTTACTGGTCTTCTGTTGACCAAATGTTTTATTTGTATGAATGCAGTTAATGGTGTTGGCCGTTGCTTGACTCTTAAGTAAAGCATTAGCTTTTCGTATTGATGTAATCCAGAAATCGATTATTTTTCTTCGAGCCTGTTATTAGGCAAAAATTCTATATAACTAAACCGTTTATTTTTCTTCATTGTTCCAAGACATGTTAATCCATTAGTGAGAAAGGTTTTAGCAGGATGCAAATCTGTGAAATACTTGTCAAATGTCATGTTTCCATTTGTTCTGTCATACCGCTAGACAAGTCTCCGCACTACTTCACTTTCGAATCCTCTTGCAACCAAATTTCTTTCTTTTCCAGTATAGGGGTTTTCATTCAATGGATAATATGTCTGGAAATCGCAAGTCCACAAAATTATCGTTCCATACTTATTAGACTTCGATGACATATACTGTCTAAATTGGCATCTTCCTTTAAAGGGTACTACTTGCAATATTTTCACCAAGAAGGTAGTGTTTACTCAAATTATTATTTATCTTGTACCAAATTGCTGACATACTGCCAGTATTTCTTCTATTTCTTTATCGTAGAAACCTTTCAGGAGGTACAGCCACGGAGTCAATATAGCTAACACTTTTGTTTTTCCAGTGTAAGTTCATTAAAACAAAGTAGCTTAACAATAAAACTAGTTTTGACAAGTTGAAACAGAACGCTAAATTTAACAGAAACGTTCCGTACACTTTAATATTTTTATACTTTTGTGCCCTGTTAGTTGACTTTGCTAGCTCAGTATCTATGAAACACTTTTAAATACCCAGTCTTTGTTACAAACGATCACAATTTACCAGCAGCAGGAATCGGCTGAATGTTATTTCAAACAACATACACAAGAGGAGACAATTTGTTTACACAAATATATTGACTTTAAAATATATTTAGCATCATAAAGAAAATAGCTTCGTGCTATTTGCATTTACTTTTACACATTTATAGAACATATTAAAATAGCGCCGAAATAGTTGTCTATAAAAGTGCAAACGTTAAACCGCTTGAAGTAGGTCCTGTCTGAAGCCGGCCGTGTACGCGACTGAATACATAAAAACCCGTCGTAATTTACACACGTTCCTTTTCGCACGATTCTGACACAGCTAGACCGACCGCTTATCGCTGGAGCTGCAATCACTTTCTGCAGGTGTTAGGTTTCTTGTCAATCAGGCCCTGAGAACTGCGTGTATCTTCGAATTAGGCTCGCCTTGAATTACGTCACCAAACCTTGCACGGCGTAACGCGTGCAACTTTATCACGTACGATGCGGGATAATCATCCAGACTGCTAGATGGTATTTGCTGGACACGCAAACGCGGTTTACTGCCATCAAACTTATGCAGTAACTTTAGCACGGCAAGGCTTTCCTAGGCCGGTTAGGAACCGCTTACCAAAAAGTAGCTTCGGGAAAGCTCCGCTGGCTAATGCCTTGCTACCCGCGAACGATCCCGACAGATTGCTAAACACATACAAATTTAAGCGACACACGTAGATACCCGGATCAACGCACATTCAGCTATGCTAGAACACAACGTTGAAGCCTAAATAACAATAAACATAATGTAAGTACAAACTGGCTATAACATGAAACTAAACCATCCAGGCATGGAAGCCAGGTTCCCGTTTCAAGATATGTGTAAACATTTTAAAAGTACTTGAGTTACCTTAAAATGCTTCGAAATTATTTAAACGGTGAAGGAAATGATTCCCCAACTGTACATAAAATGCCATAGATTATCCCCAATATCGTAATTGGCGTCATTTGCACTCAGACGTCCTGTGGTTAGCAACACACCAAAAAACGTTTTAGACCATGTGATATAACAGGGTTTCGATACGGTGTTTGTCAAAACTCTATTAGCTGGTACTATATTGTTCACCACTTCATCAACCATATATAGTTGAAATGCATGAAAGGGACCTTCAATAACTTCCCCTGGTGCAGAATTGCGAGCCATTATCCAGTAGGAGGATAAGTTTTACTGTTTCATTCTAAGTCATCCTTTGCAATAAACGTTGATTTACTAGCAACAACTCTGTATTTTTTCAGAATTATATGTGCGTAGTGGATATTTTTGGCTTCACTGATATTCATCAGGCTTAAATTCACTTTCTGGATCAAAGTCAACCAATGTATTTTACTTCCTTTTACGATAAAGGAAGTATTGGATTCACCCCAAAAATTTAAAATTGAGTTTTCAACAGATCTTCACGTTTTAGAGTCCCCTGTGAACAGAATAACTCAAAAACGAAAAGAGGTATTTCGTTCATATAAGTTTTGTGTACTAGGTAGATGAGACAGGAAGCTTTTGAAGAAAATCGCATAACCGGAAGTAGGTGTGATTTTTCGGGTTTTTTCGATTTTTTCAAAAAACGGCTGTAACGATTTTTTTCAAACTTCTCATTTTTATTACATTTTTAATGTGTATTGATGTGAAATAGGTGATTTTCTAGTTGAATACTTCTAAAGTGGGTTTCTTTCTTTTCTGTTTTTTTATTAACTCCTATTTTAAATAAAACATCCGGTATATTATTACATTTTTGAAAAGGAAGTTGTGTGAGTGTATTACACCATATTTTTATTTTCGGAAACATGAAAAGTAGGTATATGCTGGTAAAGACAACGAATCAAACAGTTAAAAAATATATAGTCACTTATGATTTCTATTTAAAATAATCGAATCCTTAAAAACTGCGAAGAAAAGGAAATACTTAATACCATGTGCATATTCTCTCAATTGTCCTTAACTACAGTCTAATATCACATTTACCGTCTGATATTGTTTTGCAATTGACGTTACAATACATTGCATAATAACATATATAACATCATATGAAGCTGAGCTGAGAACCACGATCGGTAATAAAATCACCCTTGAAATTAAAAACGACCATTACCGAGCGCGGACATCTTGGCGTAACAGCATAGAAAGGCAGTTAGGGCTGACGCGGAAGGTTCCCCAAGGATTTGCGCCGTCTTCAATTTTGAATATTTCATAAGTGCAAGATCTTCAGGTCGTAACAGTCCTGCGGGCATTCCGCTCACCTAACTGATGACACATATTCGTAACAACTCTGAGCAAAACAGACTGCAGGAGCCAATTAATTTCGCCTTACAAAGCGAAACGTGTAGGATGTGCGTAAGATGAAACGTTTACAATTTTCTTTTTATGCGAAAATGCGAGATGAAGCAAACTCTCTGCAATCGATTCAGTAAATAAGCTAAGATTAATTGTTTTCGTCTCCTTTCATTGACATGTAAAGACTTCTTTACGCCGCCAACCTTGCCACAGGATACATAAAATATCAAATAAAATTGGAATAGAAGTAGTACGAGTAATATGGCGGGACAGAGGTTAAGCCAGAAGTTTATAAGCAAGAATTCTTTACCCATCAATGAACTTACAGACAACAGAACAATCATATTATTCAAGAATGTTTTACTTATTTTATAGGATAAAGAGCTGTCAGTACTCCGTCAAATTTCATAAAATACAAGTATTTTTATCGAAACTGCGTAAAACTGTGTAGTATACAAACTTTTTAATTATATTTGTCCGTCTGTGTTTGTGCGCTTTTTCAAAATGTATAACTTTTTAAATTGCTAAATTCGGATAGACGAAGATAAAAAAGTCTAATGACAACTTCTGAAGAACTAACCTCTTATTTCGTAAGAAACATGGACAAATCCTGGAAAAATTTAGTTACTTCTATTTTAAGCCATGATATTTTTAAAATTCTGCTTAGGACTCCGTCTGGCTTTTTAATTAGTTGCATTTGTATTCCCTGCTGATAATTTAGTTCGTTATCATTTATCCCTGATCCTTTGGAAACGAAAGTCATGTTTTAAATCGTATTATACTCTCTTTAATAAAAAAAACAATCAGTAGTAATTTTGTACAGCGGGTTGATGGAGTTCAAAGATGCGTATTCAGGAAGGTGGTAGCCGCTCCCAACATTTACTAGCGCTTCTTAAAATCAACCCAGAAACTAACCCATTAGCTTCACATATCTATTCAAATTAAAACCAATTTGTTTATGCACCAATAAACAACAAATAAATATATTTTCTGTTATGGAAATAATGCTACATAAAGTTAGTGTTAAATACTAGTCCATGAAGCGAATAGCTGTTTCTACTCCGCATTTTTATTTAACATAATTAACGCTCACTTCCGGCAGATCACAGAATCAGAACATTAACTCACTTAAAGACACTCAAGCGTAGTGCTAAACATAAGAAAGCGTAATGATACAAAAAACACCCACCTGCAGTGATGGTTAAACAATGCCAGTTACAAAATCCTGAATTTGGTTCTGGCATATCTTCACGGCGATGTCTTTATAACTGTGTCTTAATGACGTAAACGCTTTTTTACCACGATGTCGGCAGGACTTTAGAAACCGCCTTACAAGGTTTCTCTGCCCTCGAATCCCCCCCCCCCCTTCCCCAGATACTCTAATTTTAGGTGGCACTTGGACGCGTCTTTCAAAAATTGCTCGGAGTTCATTTATGGCCGCCAACAAAAGAACACCACGCTTACCTCAAGTTTTAAACCGAAACTCTCTTATGTGCACAATTCGACTGTTTACGGCACTGCAATACAGCAGCCGCATACGCGCATTAGCGCGCGTTTAAACCTTATAATGGCATCCCTAAAAGTAATTATAACCACCAACAAGGAAAAAGGACGCACATTCACAACACCTTCATCGCATTCTTCTTAGTCCGCTTCAGATAACAAAGGGCAATTACAATTTTGGAGACAGTCAGCAATCACAACAGAGACATGTCAGATTAGAGCTGTACAGAGGGTTATGGGCTTCTCTAAGGAGCACTTTGGCCAAAAAATCGTTTATAAGGTTAAATGAGTTGGTAGGAGTGCTATATTAGTGAAACTACCACTCTCTGCCTTCACAGACCTGGGGTTGCTATTCCTTGTTCACCGTCCGATCTAATAGAGCGTCCTGGTGATGAACTACATTGAATGATGCTGGGCTTTAATTCGTTTTGTGGATGTTAAATTGCTTCTTATATAGGTGGTATTATCAAGCCTAAAAAGTTAGGTGGCGTTGTTGCTTAAAATTTTCCAATAGAAATGTAGCAGTGCAAGTATAACTCGTCAATCACTCTGTATATGAGCTGCTGCCTTAGTTATAGCTGGCAACTGCACTAATCGCATTCCAAAATCGCCTTATTTGCCTGTAAGTGAACTAAGTAAACCATTGGAAAAAAGCACATAGATCACTCTTATCTTAACTCTACATTATTATCTGAAACGAAATTGTTTTGAAATCAAAGCATTGAAATTACAGTTCTACGCAAAGCCTTCGAGTCTATCGAATCGTTATCGTTACAGCAACAGGTTTACCCTTGCTAGAAAAACTAAGCTAGATACAGAGCACCCCAAGAGTGTCTCATAACAGTTTGGAGATTTACAATTGCGGATTTTATAGCACAGCCTCGAAGCAGCACTAGGCGTGTTTACAAACTTTTTGCAATAGGATGACGACGCCATGAACCCAACTTCTAGCTTTACCCCTTTTAAATTTCATTCAATTTTGATAAAATTCTTAGGCTTTTGGTAACATACAGTCTATAATTTATGTTCATCTACCTTTAATAAAATAGTTCTGCATGACCGTCGATATTAATATAGTTTTCGAGATAAATGGAAACTGGAAGTTTTCTCTGCGGATAAACCATTGTCTATTCAATATATGCATTGTTTCTGTTTGTGGAAGCCCTCGGGAGTTGCATTCTGCGGATTATTCTGTGTCGCCCTCGACAATAACCTAAGCAACGGACAAATCTAATGTTAATGTGCAAATACGACTAACAAGTTTATGTACCTTCAGCTCACATTTTCCTATGTCTAGTTAAATCCAGTCCAGGCCACTTCAAAACCAAAAAGTCCAAAACGACTGCTGAAATCGAGTTGCGAATGCTGGAACTCTTTAAAGATAAACACTGACCTCTGCTCCTTTTTGCGCCTTTTATGAATAATAACTGCCGGATCGCTGCCGCGCTTTCTTTAGTGACCCTTTTCAAACTGTTTTGGAAGTGTCGACTATTTAGCTGGACGAAACAAAGGAAAATTCCGTCCAACTCAATTTTGCTGAACGAGTCGCCGTCTGCAAAAAGTCGTGTACGACTAGCATACACGTTCTCAGCTTGTCATTGGCGTAAATGAACTAGAAAATTAGTTTATAGCAACTGTTATGAGTGAAGATCACATCGTGAAAGTATATTTCACTGGTTGCAACTAATTTCGGTCCCCGGTCGGTTCAAAGATAGGAAAGAGAGATCGACGGGGAAAAGAAAGAGATTTTTGTTTTAGCTTACATATGTTTGAGCTCATCAGCGAAATTCAATATGAGCAGCCCATTGCAATCTGGGACAGCTACAGCTGCTACAAAATATTTTCCCTTGGAAAACTCAAAATGAAGCCATATGTAGCACACGTTTTACATTGTGTGCTTAGCTGATGCACAACAGGCATTAAGTATGTTCATTAATCTGGGCCGACTAATATAATTGCATGAAAATAATATTTCATCTATTTGTCAAACAATTTAAGTTCAACAAAGAACAGCAACTTCTGAAAATGTGCAAAAAGGGTTTGCCATTTATCTAAATTAACAGTAACTAGCTATGTTACTAATTATTAATTGACACTTCTTTTACGCCGAAAGTACATAGGAAAATGTAACAACAATAAAAAATTAAGATACTGCTCAAATTATGTTTGACCATATTTAATTTGGGTTATTTTTAGAAACAATTTCAACATTTTTATTTAATTTGTAATCGTTGCGCCCTATATGGTTATATGTCGTGTTGCGATATCTTGACTCAATTGACATAGACGTCGAACCTGAAATAACGTAGAAATATAGATGCATGTCGTTAATCTTAATACAGTTTATCACCCGCTGTGTTCGTTTCCAATGTGAGTTAGCGTAGGCTACAATTGCTATAACGACAGCGTTTGGCTCGCCCTTGCTTACACAACTCAACCCAAACATAACCACCTTAAATATCCCCTCACCAAAACTCCGACTCAGTAGCTACCAAACATAGACCTGCTCGTCACTACAAACTACGTTCCTTGAACTACCTCTTAAAACTGCAGAATTAAAAGATTTCAGACAGATAGATAGTAAAGCATGAAGGATTACAATTTGTAAAGAACACAAAAGCAAACGAGATAGTGTAACTGCACGGTGAAATAACCAATAGCCATAAAAAATGCTATTTAAGAAGTGCTTACAGATAAAAGCAGAAAATTGTAATGGGTCCGTTTGGAGTATTCGCTTCCGACCGTTTCTGTCAATTAATTGTTTCTTTTTTTATCGTCAACTAGCTCAATAGCAATGAGATCTCTTGTGACAGCCCTTATTGCTGTAAACATAAAATTGGAAGTGTGTGCCCCAAATCTATATTGAAATAAAAAGCCGGTTTGCTTACACATAAATGAATAAAATATGTCTATATATTTCCTGCAAAAGAAATCATTCAAATATTACACAACGAAGCGGATGTCTGTTTTTACCACTCCTTTAGGCTAAGAATAATAGTAAACTAAGCACTAAAGCCGCTTCTAGCACGCACTTATGCTGACAGTAATTAACCTACAAACCGACAGCTGTTTCTATCATGTAGTGGCTTGAATCACGGTCGCGCAGAACAGTAGAAAGGCCTTAGTGATTTACAAAACGCCCGCTTCTATGGCTGCTCTTAAATAACAGAGTTTGGAATGAATTGTTTACCTTAAGCGATGATTGTCGACTTTTAGTTTTGTAACCACCTGGATCTGGATTTTCCAGATTGGCGATGCTTTTCCTATTGCGTTACCTGATGTGAACACTTTCTTTATTGGTTTACCAACTTTTGAATTGCCAAATAGCAATGTCGGCAGGATTCCGGAACTCAATTAAAGTCAACTCTTCAATATTAAGACTTTTCTTAATCCTATGAGTTCCGCGAGTTCAGGCGTACACTTATGCTTACAAACAAAGCACACACTCATTCTCTTCTAGTTTAAACAATAACACGTTTACTGTAATAAACAGAAAACGATTGTGAATATACACATAATTGAATGTGCGACTACAACAAGTACAAAATTGTAAATATATAGGTTGCGTAATGGATGGTAAAAACGAAAGTGGATATAGTAATAGTCTTAGAATAAAAGTTGCTGCAAAGTATAGTTAAAAAGAAATATCTGCTGAAAACAAAATGATTTTTAGAACCAGGCCCGAATTTTACCATAAGAGAGTGAATCATAGATTATTAATATGAATGTGGTCGAAAATACAAACAAGTATTGGAGACAACAAAGCTATATAAAACTAAAACTAAATCGGTTGAAAAGAGAACATTTATAGTGCATAAAAGAGGAAATGCAAGAGCTTTGTGTTAATGGAATAAAACAAGAGGAGGAGAAGACTATAAATTTGAGAAAAATAACAGAACAGGTGAGCAGAAACGAAAAGATGTGCAGAAAATAGGAAACAGTGCATGCAACACATTGCAACAATGCTGCAGCGCGAGCCCCACCGATGTGTCAAATTGTTGCAGGATGGTATTTTAGGAGACTCCTCGTTTGGGCACCAAATTGTAACAAGGTGGCTCTTACGCCGTTCCATTTCTATTCATTACTTTTATCTTCTCTTATTGCCAGTTAATCCAATATTAATAATATCGCTCTTATTTTATTTACTTATACTTGTGCTACGCTAAAAAATTTAGCTGCAACAACCTAGTCAAATAAAGTCTAATCTGTTTACGCACATATTAACAACAAATATATATTTTCGGTATAAAACAATGCTAACACACGAAGCGAATATCTGTTTCTACCAGCTTTTGTACAAATGATAAAGTCCATCTACGCGCGAACATCTGCTTCTACTACGCATTTATTTTAACAGTAATTAAATCATACTTCTTCAGCTATTCGTATGACATGCTTATGCTACTCGTCACTCCTACAGCTGTTTCTAACGATACCTTTGCGGGGACAGTTTATTGCGCATATGATCAAGCGCAGTGCGCACTAAACGCACTTGCACATGCTTTGAGTCGTTGATAACCAAATATACTAATTAATTACCTACCTGTAGTGATGACTAACCAATGACAGTTGCGTAATACCTGGATTTGGTTCTTGCTGGCGTCCTCGACGATGCTTCTCTTATTGGGCCACTCCATAATGTGGCCTTTGTTGTCTTCCTGGCTCCAAATCGCTAACTACAATGTCTGCAAGACTTCCACTCTCCCTGTGTGGCTAAACCTCGTTTCCCGAATCATATTGTCGCGCATTTAAAACGGCCAATGGGGCACTTAAAACTACTAATTATAAACGTAATTCCCAGTAACAAAGAACACACATGTACAAATCGGCTGACATTCAAATTCTATTGTGAACACACTCAAGCGAGCCAGGTTAAACGTGTTACATGGTTACAACCTAATTCTGTAGGCCACAATCCTCAACTCCCGCTTGGGTAAACGAGAAACACAGTTTTTCGAGACTATTTTAAAATGTTTGGACATTCCATTCTATGGTAACAATATCAAAACCAAGATTTGACAGTATGCACAGTTAAATGAATTATTCCATTAATACGTATAAAGGTCTGTACCAATGCTTTTTTATTTATTTGAGTAAAAGATATTTAATGTATTTCACTAGGTATTTCTAGAGATCTAAAGTTCTTATGACTAACTAAGCACAATGGCCTCTCTTAAGTGCGAGTTTAGCTCGTGGGTGCTGCTCCATTCAAATATTTTTTGCGAAATTCTTCCTATACCCGGTCTTTACCTATCAGTAATTATTAACGCCATACCTTCAAGTTCTTCTCAGCATAATGCGTCTCACAGTTCACAGAGGCTGCAGCAGCTTTGCTGCCGTGATAAATGGGGCGGGAAGCTGCCCCCAGGGGCGTCCAGTGCTCGTCCGAAGTACGTAGGAAATCCTGCTCGGTCGGTGCCCTCAGGAACTGCATTGTGTGGAACTGCCCTCCGCATTCCCCCAATAATAATCTGACAATGCGGCAGCCTTAAGAAGAAATGCGGAATGGCTAACCTACCTGGCATGTTTGCAATATCCAAATGAAGTTTGGCTGTGGCTATGTGCAATGAGAGAGTTAAAATATCGCTTAGTTGTGTTTACGATGAAATTGTAAATGGAGAATTTCCATGCCATAGCAAAATTCTTGGTCAGCTTGTCGATACCGTTCGATAGCAAGGGCCGGCGTTATAAAGAATTTCCTGTTTGGCTGTATCATAAAATTTGCTCAATTCTTGTTTACCTGATGTGACGTATGCATAGTCCTTATTGAAGGTATATACCAGTGTAGCCATAGTCCATAATTATAATAACTATGAACATTGTCACAGAAATACGTGAAATATGACAGTATCTGCAGATAAAGTAATGAAGTTAATACGTTTTCATAGAACCTCCTTCATCCTAACAAATCAACAACTAATATTACGAGAATTTACGCAATTCCCAGGGATATGCGTTTCAGTATAAAGTAGCTGTTGTTTGTAGCTCGAAAATTAGATTAGATGTTGAAAGAATCACAGATTTCGCCAGTTAAAGGTAGAAGTAAAAAAATAATTGTGTTAATTATTTAACTGCTTGTAATAAAGTATCTGACGTGAAAACATCAAAGATACTCGCAGCTCTCTCGCTTATATGTACTGATACAAACAAAATGAGAATTTATGCAGTTTTATACCAAACACCCGTTATAAATAATAACCCTAAAGCAGTCAAAGCTTTGGCCTAATTAATATTAAACATTTTATTAGACATTAAAACAACTTTCCCGTAATTATAGAAATCAGAAACGTATGTAGATAGAATTTTATATATATTTTGATTAGAGTCACTAGCACCAACACAAACCGTTGTTACGGTACTGCCAATCACTTTCCCTTGCTAATTGTTTTCTGTCACAACAATGCTACATACTAATTGTGTTGACTTTAACTAAAGCATTCTGCTGTATTGCGGCGTTATTTAGTTTTCACTGACAAGTGTTTTGATAAAAGTGTGAAATGAAGATATGATTTTGAATATGTCATTAAACAATTCTGCGCCATTGTGACATGAATTGAAGGTGCAATCAACATCGATTACAAATAGTTACTTTGGCCAAAATATTTAATGTCAAAGACAGCATTTCAAAACTGAAAATGTATTTAAGACAAAGTCAGCCAAAAAAATTACAATTTTAAGAAGGTGGATAAAGGTGAAGCAACAAAGACACCGATGAAAATATTACAAAAATTGAAAAAAATGTGCATATATTTCTCTTGACGACCATATCAAAACCAGTAGTTAAGTATTGGTTCAAAACGGAAAAAACCTAAATGATATTCTAGAATGCACATCTTCAATAAAAAAAAGGGAGGAAGAGAAGTTTCAACTTTTTTACAAATCTACCATCAAGTGGCGAAGTCAAAGAGTGTAAAACGTTTTTCATAGCGACATTAAACATGAGTTCAAAAATTACTTCTACAGTTTCTAAAAAAAAAGTCAACATGGAGGATACGGTAATTGCGGATGGGCCATAACCCACAAATGTTATAGAAGAGATTCGTGATCACATCAATTCATTTCCAATTGTAGACTACCATCTCTGTGGCGCTAAAATTAAATATATAAATATATATATATATATATATATATATATATATATAGATGGATAGTAGTCTCAACATTGCTACTATGCTGGTTTATTGCATGAAGTGGGGGTGGATTGCAGTCGCCTTATATACGACAGTAAAAAAAAATTAAATTGAAGGGCGCTTAACAATGCTGAAGTACTAAGCATTGGTGGCACACGCTACTGAATCTCAAACCAACAACCTAACTAAAAGTGACAGCTAATGGTTGCTTACGAGATATACATTTTACAATGAAGTAAATTTGGTAAAGAAGTGATTGTAGACTATTTACAGAATTTTAATCAAATCTATAATATATAATAAGCAACATCCATTACCTCCAAAAACGGACTATGTACACGAAAACTTGAAAAAGCCTGATGTGTAACTACTGCCCACTGGCGTATAAAGACCGAGGGAGTTGACCGAAATAAATTCGTACTACCAGATGGTTTCTAAGCCCGCAATTCGCAGCCCCATAACTGGTAGTAGGGCAACCGTCGGCTCCTACAAAATATGCAGCAGGTAAATTGACGAATATTGAGGTTTGCTCGACAAGGAAGAAAGAAGAAAATGTGAAAACGTCAGTGCATGTGAAAGTAAGCGATAAAAGTCCCATTTCTGATATCTTAGGCGCCAACAAGTACTTCACTTCTAAATACTATGAATTCTTAAATTAATCAGACGCGTGTAGCAATTTTCCCGATCATAATACTAAATTTTCACTCGAGTATTTACGATTTTTCGGGAAAAAATCGTTTCCAAAACATCACCAAAAGTCCCACAAAACCAAAGCCAAAGTATGAGGAAATTTATGATAGCCATGTATATGTATTGTATGGGAATATGCAAAACTTCTTCAACTTTTCATATTTCGAATTACTGGCCATACGCAAAACGAAGGCGATAATCTGAAGTCCTTGGCTGAAAGCAGGAATACAATAATGAAACTAGCCATGCTTATCAAGAAACGAAACTGTACGCTGAAGATTTGGAGAATGCAACACTATTAGGAAATAATTAAATTGTAAATAAAGGACGAACGTCAAGTTATACTACTAGAACGAGTAAAAAATCCCTATATGCTTTATTACAAGATCACTGATGAAGAGGTAGAGCTCAAAGCAATAACTATACAGTGGTACCACAATGCTTAGTTTATCTTAGTAGTACAATGGACCAATTACTGTGTCTTCTTTAGTGCCACATGAGATCCCTAATTATTTATTTTTGTTAGTTTCACATTCATATTTGGTTCCATTGCCGTGGTGATCATATAATTTCACCATTTATAAAACCAAATTAGACTTCAAATTGCTAGAACAATAATGGAATATTTAGATCAGTTTTGTAAGTATGGTGCGCGAATCCCATCTACTAAGGTATTTGATATCTGGTCTAACCATCATGGCCACACTCATAATAATTGGTATCGTCAAATGGTGCATCGTGTTAACCCAGTACATCACTTTAAGTGTTATTAAAGTATATCTACATATAAATGGCATTAGAACCGTTAATTTGCCAATTCGCCAAGTTGTCAAGATGGAAATGTCGAATAACTAGAAAATTTTAAAGTAGAAGGTTAAAATGTAAATAGTTAAAATATGGCAATTCAAAACTTAAAAAAGTCGATATGGAAAAAATTCGAAAGAATATAAGCCAAAGAAGTAGATAGTTTAGAAAGTGAAAAGTCAAAAACGCCGAAGTTAGTACAATCGATAGTCAAGAAAGTTGGAAATGGAAAAAGTTGAAAGTCGAAAATATGAAAAGTTGGAAGCGTAAAGGGAAAAACGATAAAGTTGATAGCTGAAAAAGATAATTTGCGTAAGGTCTAAAGCTATAAAAGTCGAAAATCTAGTAAGTCGATAACGTGGACAATTGAATAAATGGAGAGTCGAATACATGGAATACCTAAAACTTCGGAAGTCAAAAATATTGAAAGTAGAAAATCGAGCAAGTTCATAGTAGGTAAATTAGAAGTCAAATGTGAGAAATCAAAAATCAACTAAATAGATAATGAAAAAGTGTAAAAGCAAAAACGTCAAAAGTTACAAAAAGCGATAAGGACACGAGTTGAAAGTGCAAAGCCAAAAGTCGAAAGAGTTGATATTCGAAAAAGTGAAAAGTGGAAAACGTCGAGAGTCGAAAAAATATATAGAAATAAAAGTGAAAAGTTAAGGACGTTGAAAACCCAAACATAGGATAATCAAGAAAGTCAAAAGTTGAAAACTTCGAAAATCAAAAAACTTAAAAACCGCAAGTGAAAAGTCCATAGCCGAAAAAGTAGAAAGTTGAAAACGTTACCGAAAATATGAAAAGCTTGCATTGGAAAAGAAAACGTCGACGAAGTTGATAGCTGAACAAGTAGAAATCTGTAAACGTGTATAGTCGAATAAACGGAAAATTTAAAATTCGGGACTCAAAAATATCGAAACTGGAAACTCGACAAAGTTGACAGCAAGAAAATAAGAAATCGAATTAGAAAACAAAAGTCGAGAAACTCCATATTGAAAAAACTTGAGAACCGAAAACGTCGAAAGAGACAAAATCGATAGGCAAGCGAGTCGAAAGTGCAAAGGTAAAAGTCAACATAGTCGATAGTCGAAAAAGTGGAATATAAGAACGTCGAATGTCGAATAAATCGATAAACAAAAAAAGTTGAAAGTGGAAAACATGGAAAGTCTAAAAATATATGGACATAAAAGTGAAAAGTCAAGGACGTCGGAACTCAAAACAAAGGACAGTCAGAAAAGTCGAAAATGGAAAACCTGGAATATCGAAAAAATTAAAAATCGGGATCTAGAAGGCGAAAGTCCATAGCCGAAAAAGTGGAAAGTCGAAAATATGAAAAGCTGGATGTATAAATGCGGAAAACGAAGAAGTCGATAGCCGAAAAAGTTAATTTGCCTAAAGTCTAAAGTTATAAATGTCGTAATTCTAGTAAGTCGAAAATATAGATAGTCGAATAAATGGTAAGTCGAAAATATCAAAATTGCAAACAGCATAAGTAAAAAATATTGAAAGTGGACAATCGAGCAAGTTGATAGTCAGATATATGTCGGAAGTGGAAAATTGAAGTCGACAAACTCGACATTCGCAAAATTGGAGGACCGGAAACGTCGAAAGCTACAAACATCGATGAGTAAACGAGTCGAAAGTGCAAAGGCAAAAGTTAACACAGTCGATGGGCGAAAAAGTGGAAAATGGTCAACAACGAACGCCAAAAAAATATATGGACATAAAAGTGAAACGTAAAGGAGGTCAAAAGTAAAAAAAAAAGAACAGCCATGGAAACGGAGTGTGGAAAACTTTAAAACTCAAAAAGTCAAAAACGTCAACATTCGAAAATATGAGCTTACAGTACAAAGGCGAACGTCGACAAATTCATTGCTGAAGAAGTTAAATTACTGAACGTCATAAGTTAGAAAAGTCGAAAAGCTAGAATGTGAAGAAGTAGAAAGTCGAAAACGTGGATAGTGAAATAAATGAAAATTTGATAATATCGAAAGTCAACAGTATCGAAAGTGGTAAGTCAACCAAGTTGATACAGAATTCGATATGCAAACGAGTCGAAAGTGCAAAGGCGAAAGTCGAAAGAATCGATAGTTGAAAAAGTGGAAGGTTGACAACGTCGAAACTAAAAAAATCGATAGATAAAGGAGTCGACAGTGGAGACCGTTAATAGTAGAAAAAATGGAAAGTGCAAAGGTGAAAGTCGATGAATCTAACTGCCAAAAAAGTGTATTTGCCTAAAGTTTAAAGTTGAAAATATTGAAAAGCTACTAGCTTAAAAAGCCGAATACGTTGAAAAAATTGATAGGCAAAACGGCGAAAGTGAAAAACGTTGCAAGTCGCAAAATAGAAAAGTGTAATGGCGAAAGTCGACGAAGTCGATAACTGAAACAGTTAATTTGCTTAAAGTTTAAAGTTGGAAAAGTCGCAAATTTAGAAAGAAGAAAGTAGAAACTAGAAAAAGTGTATAGGCGAGAATGTCAATACTGAAAAACGCCGAGTGAATGAAAATTTGAAAGCGTAAAAGCAAAGGTCGAGAAGGTCGGTAGTCAAAATTACTGTAATTCAAAAAGCCAAAAAGTTACACATAGGTAGCATTCTTATAAAGCACCGTTAAAAAAAGATTTGAAAGCCACTGAAGTTGTAGCATATTATTAAAAGCAGGCGGATAGCAAACGTCTTAAAATTGATTTTATATAATGGTGTTATAAGTGCCAAGTAACCGTTACTTTATAAAATAAAATCAACAGCATATAGAATTACAAAATGCACTTTCTGAATAAAACTAGTACGATGCGCAGCTGATTACGATTGCGCACGCAGGTGGGGGTCGCAAATGTGCAAGCTCTGCAATCACATGTCATTAAGACACTATTCAAATTGTTTTTTTCGCTGAAATGCCTAACTAACCAAAATAAATAGTAGAATTCAAACTAAAATTAACGTTTGTTTAGAGTAGCATTTCAAAAGGATATATTTTGACACGTACTTCTTATGTCAGTGGTTAAGCACGTCGCAAACTTCCCCACAAAATTTTTACGCGGTTTTAATTCCGGCGCAGCGAAGAAACGTTTCCATCAGTAGTTTATGCCCGAATGGCGTGCGAGAAGGGTCTTTGTGTGCAAAGTCAACGTATTTGTAGGAAGCATTTGCTAGTTCTCCTCGAATGTTGTAATCACATTTCTCGCACTCGATTACGCCGGAGTCAACATCGCACGTCTTGTGGTCAGTGGTCGCCGGGGAACCCCGCCCCTCCTTTTACTGCATCTCTTTGTTACGCTCCTTCTGCCTGTTACGCGGTCTTGTTTTGATCACTTACTTCGTCGTCCGGCGGTTTTATCTCCGTGATTTCCTTGTCCCCCGTAGCGCTTTATTCATTCGATATGGGACGAAATGAGTGGACACGAACACGCACTTATCTGCACTCGCCTGAATGAGACCGCAGCAGATAGAGGGCGCCATTTTGGGTTCTTCTTGTCCACGTCAGCCCTCATGGCGCTCGAGCACCTCAGCGCAGAAGTAATTAAAATTTTGTCTAATTAATTCGAAATCCAAAAGGCACTCGCTTCTGACTGCACTCGAGAAAATCAAAGCTCAAACATGCAAAACGTACAATTGCAGCAGGGAATGCAGCCGCTGCACGGACTGCAGAAATAACTCAGTGAAATATAAATATAATTATTACGCCAACTTTACCTTGCTAGCTGTCAGACAGCTGTATTGATTTCGCACCAGTATGTTGAATTATTTACCTGGATATTAGTTGCTACCAACAAACAGTGTTATTTACTATCGTTGAAGTGTCTGTTTGCTCCAACAAGTCCTGAACGAGTTTCTATCAATTAAAATTTGTTTATTCCCCTCTGTATATTATGTAGTAAATACAATACGAGCAAACAATAAATTTATCAGCGAAGTCTGTAGGAATTTCAAAATGGAAATATGATGCCGCACATTAACAAACTTTATGTGGTAATAACAATTGCTACAATTAAATATTTTTAACACGTAATAATATTCAAATAGTGTTAAATGCTGGACCCCCAATTACCAACTAATGCATATCAGAATAACTACCTTAAATCTATAGAAACGCTACAGTGACAAACCACAGATCAAAAATGTAAAAACAGCATTTAGAGGTGAAATACAAATGGGTGGTTTGTTGTTGTTGTTCGTTGGGTTAGTTGCAGTTTCGAGATTGTGTCCTGTAAACATTTTTATTGACATGAAAACAAAATATGGAGTCGACGTGTTTGCAAATAAACCAATCTTGTCAAACTGATTTTATTTTCAATGTGTAGTTTAGTTGTATGCCATGACGTAGGACGTAGGGCTGGGCGAAAATTACTATATATCGATAATATTATCGATTATCGATATACCCTTCTTTAAATATCGATGTATCGATATATCGATTTATCGATATTAAATTTTATATTTCCAGGTTTTGCAAATAACGATATATTCGATAAATAGTTACTTATTGATATTTATCGATATGTATCGATAATTATCGATAGGTCGATTCATTAGTACGTACAGACATCGATATTTTATGCTGCGTTACATTTGCTTCAGTAGTCACTCATAAATTCCGTAATATTTTCTATGCGGCATTTTGAACTCGTCCATCCTGCTGGTTTTATGTTATTGAATAATTTTCTTGTTTAATTTGTATCGTGTTTAGGGTTCGTGTTTGGGTTATTAGCGCAGTAGTAGGTTGGGAGATTTGGTGAGTAGACTTTGGTGAGCATTAAATGTATTATAATACCAACTACTAATTAATACGCACGTAGAACCGTTGAGCCTGTGTGCAGTACATGAAGGAAGATGCACCAAAATAACATTTCTATTGAAAAACTTTAACTAACATTTTAAATAAGTGATAAAATCGAATTTAACATGGTTGGTAATTTATGATGTACCTATCGATATACAGCTACTAAAAATATACTATATACATATATATATGTACATGAAGGTATTGATAATTGTCGATATAGTACCTTTATTTATCAATATTTGTCCAGAAATATCGACAACTATGGATATTAATCGATAGCTATCGATATTAATCGATAACAATCGATATTAATCGATAACAATCGATATTTATCGATTACTATTGGTATTTATCGATAAATATCGATATTTCGATATATCGATATGTATCGATATATCTTAGTTATCGATAATCGATATCAGAATTTAAATATCGCCCAGCCCTAACCATGAGCGCTACAGTGTAATTGGCTTTAGCCAAATCTCCAGAATGGAATTCTGAGTCTGTCAATGAGAATTATATTTAGCCACTTCTTGTAGTTGAAAATACCCTTAGATATTTCCAGATATCTAGTGGAAAAGTTAACTAGCTGTTCTGATACCGACAAAAGCTTCTAGAGTCTTATCAAAAATGTCAAATAGTTATCCGAAAATCCCCACATAACGAAGTAATTTTAAAAACGAATGTTAGTAATAGTTATTTATGAATTAAGGGCATAATCTATGCGCAACGCTAAGCGGATAGCTTTAAATCTCAGAAGAGCTATAATTCTGATTAGGCACGTTGTACATATAACGTTTTACTTTATTTTGGATCTGAAAACTGACAAAAATCAAGGATTCAGTACTTTGGCTACAGACTACTTCATTATTGTAATAAGGCCGAGAATTTTTGGTGTACTATGGTTACTATGCAGACTGTTGGTATTGCTATAGTAATATGTGAGCAAACGAAAATGAAATTAAGGGCTTTGAAAATTGAAACATATGTCGATTATTTATTCACATTATGTTGATGTTCTAGAATGAAATACACATACATAATCTAAACATTCTAAACCATTCCATAACTGTCACGGACTGTCATATCAACTTTTTATTTAAAAATTTGCATAAAAACCAACACGGAAACAATGTTACATCTGGTATCAATTATTTCGATTATAAAAACTTTTAGTTATTGATTAAACATGTGTAATTTAAAATTTGATAATTTAAATTATAATAACTGTCATATTTAAATTAAAAACATCAGAAGTAATGGAGCACATGATGTAATTTTTTCAAAGCCAAGCTTGATTTCGTTTTTATTTGCTCACATGTTACATTGTTGGTGCTTGTTATACTGCTTAGCAACTGTATAGGCCCTAGGGCCATCAAAGCTATTTTACGCCCGCTATCGAGGGCCAGTAAACAAGATTTTCAGTTTCTTTCGATTTTTTCAAACACAGCTCTAACAATTTTTTTGAAACATTACATTTTTATTACATTTTGAATGCGTATTGATGTAATATAGCTAATTTTCCAGTTGAATACTTCTAAAATGGGCTTCTTTTTTGTTTTTAGTGTTTTTTTATTAACTGCTATTTTAAATATATTTTAAAACTGAAAAATCGCCATACTTCCGGTTATGCGATTTTCTTCAAAATCTTGGTGTCGCATCTAGATAACACACAAACCGTATATATGAAGTTTCAACGCCATACCTCTTTTCGTTTTTGAAATATTCTGTTCACAGACAGACAGACACACAGGCACACAAGCACACAGACCAATTAGCAAAAACAGGTTTTCTGGGTTCAGGGGACTCTAGAACGTGAAGATCTGTTGAAAACTCAATTTCTAATTTTTGGGGTGAATCCAATACTTCTTTTATCGTAAAAGGAAGTAAAGCCCGTCTACAAAATTTAACAGTGTATTATTTACTGAATGGTTAGTTGTACGTAAAAAACCTGTATTATCTTTTTTGTAGAGAATTTTCTAGGCTCCATTTCTTGTAATAACTAAAAAAGGCATACGACCTATAGAAAGAGAGATATTTGCAAAAAACCTATTTATGTCACCTTTGACCTTGAATAACTTAAGACGCAAGTGCGATATCGATGGGGAGTTTTGAGACATTATTTGTAATGTCAAAATAAAGGTGTATGCAACATTTCAGCTCACTTGGATTTTTTTGGCAGACGGATTCTAATGTAACTGGACTATTTAGCCACATCTAGTCTTCTATTTATGTCTGCAATTTAATTTGCATTTCGCTACTTGGGGCAGAGAATTATAACTGACAAATATACGGTACCCCCCACCCAAGAAAAGCGCCCTTCCGTGCTTTCCAAGAATACTTCGATACTCAGCATCACTCCGTTTCGCTAATACAATGAAATGCTATGAACCAGTTATTTATCAAAAAAAAAAAAAAAAAAAATTTTTTTTGCCGACGACCATAGCTCAAAAGTTAATGTTGCCTTCATTTTCGGAGGACCTATCGTATGAAAACGATCCAAGACTTCAGGAAGGTTCCTGGCGACCGGAATCGTGTACACATACGAACATACATCCCCCGCACAGCACGTTTAGGCACCCCCCAATGCGGGGGATTGATCTAGTGGGCTGGGATCTTCACCAAAAGATCCGCACCGCCGAGACGGAGATTTGATATAGTGGGTTCATTAGTCGGTTGGCTCGAATTTTAGAGATATTTGACTCAGAGTGGTTTTCGATATGAGGGAATTTCAATACTTCGTACACTTCGTGTCGAAGTAATATCCAAATGTCTGCTGATATTTCCAAATGTTTTATGGAAGACAGAACTAGCGGTTATGATAGAAGCTGAAGCTTCTGTGTGGTTTAACAAAAATTTTAAAGTTGAACAAAAATTACAACATAATAAAATGCAGCTATCAGTGAACTAAAGTATATGTTCTGTCTCGAATTATTCCAAAGTCGAGATAACTGGCAATCCTTTTAGTCAAAATATACTTGTACCCGAAGACTAAAGCGACTGTTGCGAGATAATTAAGACACTTAAGTACAAATACTTGCATCTATTTTCTGCCGTTTAGAGAACAACTTAAGTTTAACACCGTTACTTATTAACTAACTAAATTCCAAGTCCAGTTTGACCAAAAAAACTCGGTAGGCGTTGTCAAATTTTATAATAAGCCTATCATAGCAGCTATAAATTTTGGAGTTCTGTCACGTACAGACGCACGTGACAATTCATAATAGCTCTATGAATTCTACAAGCTTGAAGGTTTCACACGCTAAAATTTGTCAAGCAGTCGATATATCCCAAATAATCCCTCATAAATTTTACAATTCTCCTACAGGAATTTGCTCCAGCCGACACGTAATTTTTATGACCGAGTTGCAACAGTTGCACTTCTGATCACGTACTAATAATCTAGCTTCGCACAATTTTTCGGCTTACTAGGTAAACCCTGCATAAATGTATCCTTAACCATTCCGTGAGGTTTGAATATTTCCATCTTCCCAGAGAAAGGCACGTTCCAAATACCCGCTAAGTACTGTTGTAACTGTAATATGAACATTTTTCCTACGAAATTCTACCTTAAAATATTTACGATACAAATTGCTTATGGCTAACTAAAGTACAGTATATTCGTACAACCGCGTATAGTTAATTTTCACTCAAGAATTCAAATCGTAACAGTTCGTAGGGGCTAGATAGGAAATTAGAAAGGCTACAACAATTGAATGTAGCAATTCGCACAGTGGGTACCTAGAAAATTCTATTGCACACCTTACGCCCTACTTAAATCTGAAATTTAATTACCAATTAGCATGTCATCAGTGATAGACAGCTAACTGGTTGTTTTCATTTAAACTGAAGTTTCTACGTGGCTTATCAGAAATTTCAAATAGTTAAACAAGCAATGCCAGCTGCAAAGAGCAAGTTTTAGAAAACTGAAATGAAAGAAATTCATAAGAGCTACAGCAGTTCAATGTGAAAATTCTCACAAAGGTATCTGGAAAATTCCATTTAGCCATTGATTTCTTATTATTGCCAGATATTTTGTGAAAAACATAACTAACTGTTATGATATAAGTGTAAGCTCCTGCGTGATTTATCAAAAATTTCAAATAGTTAACCAGGAATTGTAACATACGATAGAATGCATTTCGGAAAATAAATTTTGCTAAAAAGTACTTCTGAAAAGCTACAGTAATTCATTGTGAAAAAGCTTACACAAGTTAAGTAGCTTTTGTAATATAAAGGAAAAGCTTCTTCATAGCTAAAAAGTTAAAGACGCCTAGTCAAATGGAAATTTACAGCTAATAAAAAGCAAGCTGAATTTTTGTTAAAGCTGAGGAAAGCTGCAGCAATTTTCTGTGAAAACTCTTACAATGGGCACTTGTAAAATTCTATTTAACCATATGCAATGTTCTACTTATGTCTTAAATTTAATTTCTGTTCGGTATAAGACCAGTGACAGATACCTCACTGTAAACGCCCAGATATCCCGTGAGTGTAACAGGTCGAAAACTAAATTTTTCTGAAATAAACGATAGCTCTATAGTATCTAGTAAAATGTTTCAAATAATTAAATTTCTATTATATATCTATTTCGCATAGCAACGAACAAATTTCATGAAACGGAATTAAATTTTTCTAAAAACTGTATAATAATTTAGAAAGCTACATGGATTGGTGTAGAAACTATCTCAATGTTTGAAATTTAATTTATGTTTAGTATCTGATCAGTGACATATGGCTAATTAAAGCAAACCTAGATACTCCTTCAGAATTTCAAGTACTGTATCGAAAACTAAATTAGTTCTTCTGATGTAAACTGTAGCTCCTTCGTAACTATTAAAGTATTTTAAACAGTTTAACGAAAATTTCCACATAAGAACAGGTTTCGCTTAAGGAAATTGACAATTTTAATAACCAACTAGTAACTCACAGAATGTGCATCAATTAGATGCAGTGGCTTTTTAAAATGTAAAATACTTTTCCAGAAATTACCAAAGAATAAAAAGCACATTTCAGAAAGCGTAACTGAGTTTTCGTAAGAGTGAAATAGAAATTCTGAAAGCCTAAAGTAGTTCATTCTGAAAAATATCACAAAAGGTTTCTGGAAACTTGCATTTAGCCACATCCAATGTTTTACTTACTTACTTTCATTACTTATCTGAAAACATCCAGATATTTTGTTGAAAAGCTATTTTGATGTAAACGGAACCTACTACGTAGTTTATCAAACAGTTCAACGGAAATTGACAAATAACAAGGAATAAATACCATAATACGAAACTGAATGTTCGTAAGGGATAAAGAGGATTTAAAAAAGGCAACAACAATTCAATGTGGAAATTCTCACAATGAATGTCTAGTAAATTCTATGCTTCATCCAGTACTTTTCTAAAATTCTATTTTTATTTAGTATAACGATTAACATATGGCTAAGTAAAAACAACCAAATATCTTGTGATACTCGTATTTCCAGATATTTTGTAGACAACTTAATTACTGTTCTCATATAAGTAAAAGCGAAAAATTCAATTAGCTAAACGGAAATTTTTACATAACGGAGAACAGATTTCACAAAACGAAATAAGATTCTCTTCGATGCTAAGTAGGAGCTTAAAAAGGCTACAGCAATTTAATGTAAAAATTCTTCCAATAAAGATTTCAAAAATTCTATGTAGCAACATACAATATTGCACATCAGTCCTGTTATATCTTGCTAGTTCCAGATATTTGGTGAACATTTTAACTAGCTATTCTGATTTAAACGGAAATTTTTTTGTGGCTATTAAAAGATATCAGATAGTTAAACAGAAATTTGCACATTAAAAAACCTATTTCAAAAAACCTTTACTTAACTAAGTAGTAATTCAGTAACGCTACAGAAACTTGATGTGAAAATTCTAAGAATCAGTACCGTGAGAATTATATTTAGCGACAGCCAATGTTCTACCCCATTTAAGTCTACTGTCACTGACAAATAGCTAATTGAAAACATTCAGATATCTCTAGATAGTTTTAGATATTTGGTGCAAAACAACTAGCTGTTCTGATCTAAATAGAAGCTCCTGCCTGGCTTATCAAAAATTTCAAATACTTAAACCGAATTTTGTTACATTACAAAGAACAATTGCCAGAAAAGCAATTTTCATAAGAGCTAAATGAGAGGCTACAGCAATTTAATTTGAAAATACTCACAACGATTATTTGGAAAATTCCATTTAGCTACAATCAATGTTCTACTGTAGAATTAAATTTTAACATATGACTAGTGATAGATAGAAAAGTAAGACAATCTGTAAAAGGTTTTACCCAGAACTTCCCTCGTCGACATTGTGACAATAAATAATTTTAAAATTCAAATTAAGTTAGGAGTAAAGATATCTTCACGTTTCTAATAAATTAAATACATTTTCAAATAAAAAAAAACGTTACCGGTGGTCGAATTTGAACGGCAGGCAGACTGCGTGTGCAGCGCACAACGTTTTGTGGGATTTGTAAGGCGCTGGGCAAATCTACCTGTGCCACGAAGCACCGTCCTCTCGTATTCCTGCGCCGCAGCTATATTTAGTAAAGCACTAATTTGTGCCTCGTTTTTGTATCGTCAAACAGTTATTCTGTATCTATTGGCTCCCGTTTTTGGTAAAAATAAAGCCTATTATTAAGTTGAATGAAAAATAAACAACATCTTTTTAAGGTGTTCACCCTGTATATATTTGTCTGACATTTTCCCGGTTTCATTCCATATATATAGATAAATATATAATGTGTATGCAAAATATCGTCTTCCTCCGACAAATATTTTTTGAGTTATTCCGCCAACAGACCGACAGGCAGCCAGATGAAACATGAAAATCTGAAGAAATCTCGGAAGGTGATTTTTTCGTGATTACAATACTTCCTTCGTCTTTCAGACGAGGGAAGTAAAAATTCAAACATCTCTTGATATTTCCAGATATTTGATGGAAAGCTTAACTAGCCGTTCTGATATAAACGAAAGCTTGTACGAGGTATATAAAAAATGTCAAATACTTAAACGGAAATTGCCGAACACATTTCAGAAAACGAAATTGAATATTCATAAGTGCTAAAGAGCAATTCAGAAAGGCTGCAGCAGTTCTTAAATGTGGCAAGTCTCCTAGTGATCATCTTGAAAATTCTATTTAGCCACGCCCAATATTCTCTTAAACTGAAAATTTAATTTCCCTTTGGTGCATTGGAGGAGGCTCGGCGGTACGAGCCAGCAACTCCAACTGCCTTCACTGCGCTTCCTCCGGCTTTGGCAACCATGGGGTATTAATGTCCATAAAACTTCTTCTAAGATAAGAAACCTATGCCCCTGTAGTAGAAATGTTAACAATAATGCTGACAACAACAAATATACACAGTGGTAAGTAGCTGAAAATGCTCAGGCAGCTTTCAGTATTTCCAGCTAATATTTAGAAGAAAACTACGCTTTCATATATGTTTATCCGATTCAGTATTTAGCATTTAAAGTATGTTACTGTATATCTTATTGAAAATTCAATGAACCAATTCAGATAAAACTTTTAGTGCTTCTACTACATTTCTGTATTAGAACTTACACGCAGGTTAAAAAATGTACCCTCTATCATAGGTAGTGGGTAAGAACGTAATTCGAAAGTTATGCTCAGAAAAAATAACAACACCTGTAGCAGGCAGTTCAGATGTCATAGAACGTTGACAAAGCTTTTCCTGAAAAGCCCGAAACGGCCCATTTTCTCCATTTCCCAAATTAATGTCTACGGCGGCTCTTCCACGGCCGAAAGTGTCGCAGAAGGCGTCAAACCTCAAATTAAACGAAGCCTAGCCAGCGGTGTGCACATATAAAGTTACACGCCGTACGATAACGACCACTTGCAGCTTAATTGTATATTATTACACATCAAAGCGCCCAGTGAAAGCGCGCCAGTCTGTTTGTGAATAACTTGTGTTCTCTTGTTGCAGGGACTACTACTATGATAGGTGAGTCGAACTGTTTCATTATTAATTAGATTCCGTTACGTGTGCCCTCTGTGTACACTCGCTGGAAAAGTGGGAGTAATGGCTCGAATATTTCCAATAATTGGCTTGCAGCTGTTGAATGCTGATTAATTGCCTATCACCTAATGGCCTCTCGATTATTGGAGATGTATGTGCTTAAGTTTTGTGTAGATTCGAACAACTTGATCGAATCGCTATCAACGATAGTGAAACTTAACTAGACAGGAAATCCATGTCTATAGTCCATTATTATTTAATTATCATATTGCATTAACATGATTTTTCTTGTTAGCCATGCAAAATCATCTACGCACAATATACTTTTCTAATTTGTTAGGTTTATATTACCACTAATGAAGATGTATCTCAAATTAGTTATTTATTAATTCTTTGCAAATCATTTTTTAAATTAATGAAAATGATCGAATATATGTGCAAAAACAGAGAGAAATTTATTGCATCTACAAGAAGATCATTGTGGTTTCATTCCTGAGTTGGGGGAGATCCTGAACTCTGATACAAGAATCGTCTGATACAACTATTTCTAAAGAGTCCATGAATAGTTTTCCATCCACGTGATTTGTCTCATGAATCAACTGCTATGACATGAGAAAGAATTCGAAATATCACTATAATTGCAAGGAAGAATTTTCAAAAGAGATTAAAAAGCTGCCTATCCAACGTTTGGTTCACCTTATTCGTTTTCAATTTACCTCCAATTAGAGACCGTACTTTTGGAGATTTAGATACATGTCATACTATTTTCCCCCAAACTATTTTGCAAATGCACTAAAAACTCATATCTTTTAACTCCAGCGTTGCTTCGTCGGGTCTTGTTTGATCATCAGTCATCGTCGAACACCATTTCGGCCATAAGATTCTTGTCTATGAAACTTGTATTACCTTCAAATCTCCATTCTTCTTTAGCAAAAAGATTCACGAAGCCATTGAGATTTACAAACACTCTAATAATTTCAATCTAAATGAAGGCTATTCCCTTCCATTCATGTGCAAAGCCTACCGCCCTCTTCACTCAACCGCGACGACACTTGCCTATAAATTTCTCCTTCCTCCTTCCGATCGTTAGAAGAGTTTCGCGTCTGGCGTAGTTCACACGGTGAGTTACTATGCTCTTCTCGTCATCTCACTTGCAAAAGAGTTTCGGCTCTAGCGTGTTTTACACGTTAAGTTACCGTGCATTTTTGCTTACCACTTGATGAAGCCCCTTATAAATGTGGCGGAAGCGTTGAGTTCTTCAATTTCAATAATGACACGGTCCAATCCCGGAAGTTGTTCGTTACATATAGGAGGAACGTATGAAAGCCAGTTTATCAGACTAGCCGTGGTCAATATTATCAGTACTATAGTATCACTACAGGAATAGGAAAACTGGTCGACGAAAGTTCTGGCTATTGAGCTACCGAAACCCCCAACAAATGCCAAAAGTACGTGATCAAAATCTTAAAAAGGTAACGTACGGTCAGGAATTGATGGTAACAGATTTGGAGTAATTTTCGATTTGGGTATTGCCAGAAACAGAATGGCCCACAATGTGAATGCTGAACTTAGTTATTGTTTGAAAATATTTAAGCTTGATCTGAATTTTACTTTAATTCAACAATTTCAATTTCATTTACTACTGGCTTGCGATTTTCTACTGAAAGATGAAGCATACGCAAGCAAATAGTGGGGAATACATCTTCATCAGTGTTGTTCGACACAGCATAACAATAGTAAGATGATCTATTACGCTAATACTGGAGGTGTTGATACGAAGCAATAAAACTCAGTAGTCTTCTTCACGTATATTTATTTAAATTGGCGACGTGTTTTGAAACCAGACTGCTTTCATCTTCGGGCCAAAATGATCATTGGTAGAACTGCCATCTTCAACGACGGTTTCTACTTTACTTGTTTTAATTGTGAATTTTTATAGTGTGATCTATTAACCAGTATAACGATCTTTATAACGTAGTTTGCTGGTTAATAAATTTTTTCTTCTCCAATGTGGTGTGTTTTTTTAATTTTATTGCTACCTCGTCTTCAACGTTTTAACCTAACCTCAATTTAACCTACAAATGTAACACGTGGTTTTTACTACCAATGATCATCTTGGCCCGAAGATGAAACCAGTCTGGTTTCGAAACATGTCGCCAATTTAAATAAATGTACGTGGAGAAGACTACTGAGTTTTATTGCTTAGTAACAGCATAAAAATACAACCACTAAAAATGTTTACTACAAATACGGACCAATGAGGGCGTCAACAAAAATCTGCTCAATCCTAAACGTATTTATTAACTCTAAGGATATGAACATAAGGTAAGAACTAAATATTGAATCTATCGTGAAATGGCTCAACTTACTTTTTTACATTAGTTACATTAGATTCTTAGCGTGATCCACAATGCATTGGTAATGTTCACTTTTTAATTGTGTTGTGTCTTTTGCCACCCAATCATTTCCGTAGACCTTCCGTTTCAACTAATGCCAGATTTTTTATGTTCTCTTCTTCTTTGGCCCACTGCTGAGCAACGGCCTCCCGTAATCATCTCCGTCTATCCAGATCTTGTGCTAGATAGAACCAGTTTTTCATCACATCATCGGCGCGTGCTCTTTGGTGGTCCTTCGGAGTCTTGACGTCTAGACGTTCTAGGCCGCCACTGTACACTTTCCCAACCAGTACTTCTCTATCATTTTAGTTCCGTGGTTTGGTGTAATTTGATAAACCAAGTAGATGTATTCCTTCACCTTTTCATTTTGAGTTCTTCAATTTTGGGCTCTTACTGGATGTCTGACATTATTTTTGTTTTGCTAAGGTTCATGTTCAGTCTTAGCCTACAATACGAATATTGTTCATTGTTGTGTCCACGTCAATTCCTCTAATTTTTGCTATTATAACTGCTTGTTTAGTTATTTGTTTGATATGGACAAGGCCTAGGCATACCTTATACACCATTTCTTATTTTGTTTTAGGCTTACTTTCGACATCTGCCTTTCAACATATCAGAATTTTTCTTTGAGAAGGTTCTTATACCGTAAGTTGCCATCGCTAACACGCAGTCATCGGACCCCTTTCGTGTCAGATAGATGAATCTATCTTGATTCTTCAATATTAGCTCCATGTTTCCAAAGGTTGCTCAACCTTATCCTTCATTTTAGTTCTGCGGTTAGGTTTAATTTGCCCAATGGTATCTGATGACCCAATCAGATGTATTCCTTAACTTTATCAGTTTCATTTCTTCAATCTTGGACACTTTCTGAAATAAATAAAATATTCAATCTCAGCCTGCAACACGCATATTGTCCATTTTTCGTTACGCATCATTTCCTCCAGTTTTTGCTCTTGTAATGTTTTTTCATTGTTTTAAGATTACTTCCAACATCTATCTTGCAACATTTTTTCCCCGAGAGGACCTTCGTAGGTTGTCACCGGCAGAATGAAATCATCTCAAATAACTTGTGTTGCAGATAGATTTAATACGTATTCCATTTTTGAAAAGGTTGTCCAACCTGATCTTTCAATTGACTTCTGTCGTTTGGGTTAATTTTCCCACTGGTATCTCATGACCAGAGCAAATGTATTTCTTAACGTTTTCAGTTTGGTTTCTTCAATTTTGGACTGTTTCTGGATATTTGACATTATTTTTGTTTTGTTGAGGTTCATGGTCAATTTTACTTTGTCGCCATCCGCGTTCAGTTCTTCGAACATTTCCTCTAGTTGATTTTCGTGTGAGCTGATTAGGATAGTATGACCAGTGGATCAGAGGTGTGTTAGATATCTTCCATCAACATTTTACGCTTATGGCACCAGTTCACTTTCTTAAATTTATTCTCCAACTTTAGTGTGAATAGCTTAGGAAATAGTATGCCGTCCTGTCTCACTCGTCT
>OW679199.1:20075545-20474255 GCA_940337035.1 Agriotes lineatus | reverse complement strand
TAAATTTCTTGTACTAGCTTTTAACGATCTACTAAATGCTGTAGATTTATTTAGTCTATTACGATGTTTGGTTTCTTTGGAAAGTTACTACAGAGCTTCTTAATTATTGCACCCATCTAGTTTTTCATTTTCGAAGTAAATATATTGTAGTAGCTCATACGTTGAGATGCCTATATAATTACGTAATATTAGCTCTATTATTTTCTTTCAAATTAATTTATCTTATTTGAATTTCAAATTCTATTCTTTTTAATAAATGTATTGCATTGAGATTCTTCAAGGGTGGTTTGTCTGTTATTTAAAATTTTTAATTTTTATAATGACTTTTGATTATGGACTGACACTAACTGTCAAATTGACTTCAAACAATAATCCAACAATAATTAAACTAAAAATAACAAATATTTTTTTTATTATACCTGCATCAGAATCGCCATTTAAAGCACGCCTGAGCGTGCGAATACAGGCGATTAAAGCTCGCCGAGCTTTAAAGGTTGTCAAGGAAACGACCGAATGCAACAACGGACATGAACGCGACAACAACGTAAATAATTCTCGTAACTATAGTAGCAATATTATTATGCCCTCTCGATTTATCACGACAAAAATTATTTCTAAGTTTTTAGTGCGTAATTTATTTCCAGTATTGAAGGTATAATAAAAAATAGCGTAAAGTATTCGTGGATAACTGGTCTTTAAAACACTTGCTCTACTTCGAGCACTCCGGCTACGCCGTCGTGCTCGAAAACTCGCGCGTGTTTTAAAGACCTTGTTATCCACTCATACTTTAATATACTATTAATGTACATGTATTGCAAATCCAGTTGCTTTGTAATGCTTGTAGACACGAGCTATCGTGCGTTAATGATTTAGTTGTGTCCTAAACTAATGTGGTTAGAAATGGCCATTCATTCTAGGTTTTAATCCTGATATTCTTTATTGTTGTATGTGTGTTTTGAAGGTCAATTCGTAGACAGCAGCTGAGACCAAATAATAGTTTCATGTTTACTCTGAGTTAGTTAGAGGAACGACAGGGCATAAGGTGTTTTATTTGAGTTTACGGTTCCGACGAAGAAGCCAACAAGAAATCACTTCGACCAATAAACCTCGACATCGTAAGGTGAAAGACAGATTAAGTGAGTAAGTTAGTCGTCAAGGGTTAACATAACGACTAAACGAAATGTGAATATAATGATATTGTTATTACTACTACCTATTTCTGGTAGGGTTTGTTTCATAATGGTAACTAAAAGTGTAGTTAAAAACAGTTAACAAAAGAGAATGGCATAAATTACAAAGAAGCATTCAATGCAACAAATCGTTTGGCATAACAAAACACTATATGGAAACATTTAAATTATGTTCTGGGAGAAAACTAAGACCACTCTTATACAGTTCTATAATGTATGGAATTATTTAATTTTGAGAAAAAACAAAATTATATACCTCAGAAATTCTTAAGTAATGGCAATATTTGAGTAGACGTAAATTATTCTGCTTTTTAGCGAATGTGATAAAGAAAACAAGGAGAAGTGGAAGAAGCAGTTAGTTAGGGTGGGAAACGGAGGAACGCCAAAAACGGTCAGCAGCTTTTAAGGTAGAAACGGGAAGCTTTAAAATATAATAAAAAATATGTTGTGTAGTCACACTGCTCCAAGAATAGATTCCAGTATTTTGAATTATGGGAAGACAGTTTTCGTAGAAAAATCTTTAGGATATAAATAGTGTGATGGAGATAAAATGATAAGATGAACTCTAAGGGGAGCATGAGAAAAAAAGGTTGAGAATCACTGATTTAGACCACCGGGAAGACTTATGGTAGATGTTGCAAAATTAGAGAAAGAAATAAAACAAGAAGATCACTGTGTCACACAGAATAGAATAATTATAGAATAGTCTAAAGTTACTTTAAATTGAGGTACAATGGTAATTGTGCATTCAAGATATGAAATACATTTTCTAAAATAAAAGAATGATAATAGTTACGGTCTATGTAAGCAAGTCATATTGATTATTTCATTCACAAGAAATCGAACCAATCAGGAATGAGGAAGATATACGGTTTGCCAGTGCTTGTGATTTTTTAACTGTCAAACAGACACTCGTGATTACTTCGCTACAAGCTTTCATTAATAATCTATAAATTAAAGTACTCGTGTCAGAAGTACAGATAATATGATAAAGGTTCTATCAAAGTGGTAAGATTTTTATAGAAATGCGATGATATTATTGTAAACGAGATTCAGCGAGTTTTCAAAAGAAAACCTACACGAAGAGTATGATGCGTCTGCAAAGATGTCACTCAAGATTTATTGCTCAACTACACAGAAAAGTAGTTCAATAACTGAAAATATCTCTGGGATTTTACTACTGCCACTAATAACATCTTTTATAAAATTAAACAGAATGACACTATCTACTTGCTGTAACAAGTATTTGGCACGCTTATTTTTTTTAACAAAGCAAGAATATTGTTTTTGATGGCTAAGTTAAAAAAGAAACATTTTTAATAATGGCTGTCTTAGGTGACTCACTGATGAAAAGTACCTAAACATTAATATTGTTAAAGTAATTATTAGCAGTTCAACGATGAAGTATATTTTTATCCGTATGTAAGACCGGGCCGAATCGGTCACTTCATACACTATCTTTGAGGGCGTAATGTGTCACTTTACGGCCCGCTCAGGGTCTTGTTTGTTAATTTGACAAGTAATGACATGGTAGGTTGCCAAATTCTGGTTTTAATTGTCAATATTCCGGTATGTACCTCGTGCGCAACTGGCGTTTATGGCCCGCGGCTACGCCTTGGGCTCTAATTTTCATTCCGTGGACTATAAACGCCTTCTTAAGCTCTTGGTGCATAAATAACTATTAAAGAAGAAATATTTGGAACAAGAAGCCTGCGCAAAAACTTAGCAGTGGTCATTATTAATACCGTGAGTTTATTTTAAAATGAAACATACGGCTTGCATTTCTATGGTGCTTAATTTATAATAACGATTATAATACACTGTTCATTTTGTAGTTACTATAGCAGCATCAACTAAAACATTGTTTCTATGTTCTGTATTAAAATAAACTCGCGGTATCTAGTTGTAGCCTTATTTTTAGCATTGATAGAATTCCTACAATGTCTGTTTTTTTCTGATTTTTCTTTGCCAGTATGAATAACTGTAGGTTTCTCTGTAAGTTATGTTCGTATCTTGTATTATTCCAAATATGTATTTGCTGAGCGCAGTGAAACGTACAAGTGGCGTTCTCTGTGATCAAGCTTACCGACCAGCAATTGAGGAGTTAAGTTTCCTGAAAGGGAAACTTCCCTATAAAGAAAACTGTGCGTTCTCAACTATAACATACGAGATTACAGATATCTATTGAGAAAAGGAAATCTGCATTGTAATTCAAAAATTGCGAAAGTTTTCTTTATTATCCTAGTAGGGTTTCCAACACTTTTTTAATTTCCTCTTTTTCGTTCAGTTTCCTAATACATTTTAAAATAATTTTGTAGTCTTTATACATTTTTTGTAGTAATTCAATTCATGTAGCTCTTGGATAGATGACAAATGATATATTACATGACTTAGCAGCTTTCTATATCATTGTAAGGGCGTTCTACCCCTTCTGTAATGTTACATGTGTATTATTTTGTTTATTAATTTGTAAAACATATAAAATGTTTAAATAATAAGGTACAGTTTTAAAATATAATTTTCCATGTGTAAATTAAAAATTAGTTCGCTCGTAGCTTGTTCTAGAGGTTTAAAGTTATTAAAACATATTCTTGAAAAGCAACCTTTCTTATAACAATGTTTTACTCTTTGATAATTATTGGCCATAGTATTTTAGGCACAGTGATAATTAAGAAATAGTTTTTGAAAGCATGTTGCTTTATAACACCTAAAAGCACAACCTGTTTAAGGAACTTTTTCCAAAACTTATAAGTTATTTATCAATGATCCGGGAGCATTTTTCCTCAGTTCTAACTAATCCTGAAAGATAATTTTAACAGTTAATATTAAATTATAAAATTTAAAAATTTTTTGTTGTTTTGTTTAGTAACTTTTTTAAACAAGCGATAAGTGAAATGTTGCTTGAATTAGTTATTTTTGCACAAATTATTAGAAATCCATCAATTTAATAGCATTTTCCCACGCCCACATATGAAAGCCGGTAGTTATCATAACGAACGGTTTGTTATGAAAAAAAAATGCACAGTTATAAAGTGGGCTAAATATGTCATTTTAACCTAAGAATTGCTGATAATTTGTCATTTTAAACTTAAAAACTACTTAAAATATGTTATTTTTACTTACGTTTTTGTAGAATTTGTAATTTTTGAAAATTTTGACAAATGCTTAAAAATTAAAAATCAAATTTTTGGCTAATTATAAGATAACTGTAAAAGGAAGTTGCGTGAGTGTATTAAACCAGATTTTTGATTATTACAATAATATATACAATTTTCTTTTGGTTTTTAGTAATTACAATACAAACAAATCCCTCCTAATACGTCAGGTTTGGAGGAAAAACTATTGACTCGGAAAAATTAACTAAATAAATTACATATAATTGATATCCTGTTGTAGCGTGTTAAAATATTTTTCTCTCCACGTTTCTTTTACTGCGCTTTAGAAGTTTCTGATATGAACGTCCAATAATAATCTGCATTTTACTGTTCTACTTTACTCTGCTAACGTCTTGGTGATATTCCTCTCTATGTTCATCACTAACATCGCCAAGATTCGTAGGAAAGAAGTTCAAATAGGAATGTAAGAAAAATGCATTGTATTTTGAAATAGTTTTTTAGATTTTGTATATTTTCCAGAGAGTTTTACATTGCCGTTTAAAATTATTTCAAGAAACACGTTCACGTCATTTAAGCTCTCTTCGTTATTCCTGTTAACAGATTAATTTGGGGACCTACGAAAATACGTTTTTGAAGTTCTGCAGCTGTTATATTGTGGATTTTTTTTTGAGATACTAACATCTAGGTCTTTCTTTATCCAGTGCTTTAACGAAGTGTTTTCTAAAACCCAGTTTTATCTGATGGAGTTATGTTCTGTTGCCCAGCAATATACTGTTTTCTGGCTGGCCAATGTTTAACAACTGAATCTAAATGTTTTACCCCATTCACAAAGGAAATAATGCTTTGTGCATCCAAGTTTTAAACCGAGTAGAATTATACAACTTCGTGGTCTGAGCTAATGTACCTACCATTTATAGTTTCTGTAAATGATTTTATTCAGAAGACATGCCATATTTCCACACGATATTTTCATCTAGTATGACTATGGAATAGTTCTTCATTTATGAATGCCACTACGTTTAAATTTAAATGTCAAACCCGGCATTTGATTTTTAAGTATATTGCAGTTGTATTAATAAATTAGGAAATTAGGAACTATTATATAGCCATACTAGATGAAAATAATGTTTGATCATACTATATTTTCTGTGTAGAAAATTTTACATTTATTTTTGCCGCTAATGGAACGGAAACATGCCACAGGGCTAATTCGGGAGACGGTCGGGGTTGACGTACCTTCGAAAAGAAGTGGAACCCAATTACAGCTCGCTAAGCAGTTCCAATTGGCACGGTTTCCAAAGACTTCTTAAGCTAATAAACCATTAAGTGTTCAAATCATCACAGGTCATGCAAAATAGTGTATTATTATAAATTGGCTTAGCATTCAGGCTTTTATGTTCGCTTGAAAAACACAAAAATACGAAGAGCTAGAACAGTAACCCAGCCTGGAAATTTATAAACTGGCGAACTAAACTTGGAAACGCTTATACAAATTATTCCAATACCCACTCAGCTTTCAAAATCACATAAAGAAGGTAACAAGTTATTCCTGAAAACCTCCCTCAGCAACAGCTAGTGAGAGAATATTATTTATAGTGTTAACCATAAATTACAATTATATCTAAACGGTGAAGCCAATAAATCAATTGAGTTATATACAGGGTGCCCGAATTTCGTAGGGACAACATGGGTAACTTTTGTATTTGAAGAGATAGAGAGATGGTTAAATTAGCAAAAAGGTGCAGGTTTGAGAGCTCATTAAGAATCCATCTTCAAATTTTACTTGTCATGGCCCACTTGTCTAAAATGAAAAAAAAACTAAATCTCCTAATTTCTTTTATATGCCGTAACTTTTTTGTTACTTAAGATATTGAGATGCGATTTGAACTAATTTGCATGGTAATTTAAATACATTTATTGACACTTAATAAAACCAATTTTATTTGTGTAAATATTTAGTAATCTAACCTAACCTCAAAATTTAAAATTGGTACCGTGCATTTTTTTTGGCCCTTTTAAGAGAGGATTTTTATCTGAATGCAATGATGTATTACATGATATGGAAACTTTTTCAAAATTTTGAAAAACTGAGCTTATTCTTTTTACAAGCAGAGCCCAAAGCTCATATTAAATTGGAACATTATTGCAAAACGAATGATCTTGTTTGGTTGGAAAATACCTATTGCGACCATTCTCGCAAACACGATTCTAGTATCTCTAGTTGTATTTTGACGAATTCAAATCTCAGATTAGCTCATTTAGTTCTAAATGAGTTATGAGATGAGGTTTGTCTTCTTGATATGGGAAATATTCTTCATCGGTGGTTGTCATCAGATGTTGGCACTGGCAAGGCTTAGAAATTGTGTTCTGGAAGAATAACTTTACAAGGGGGTATGTAAATTTCTTCTTATTTTTTCTGTAAAATAAGTATTTGCTACAGAAAAAGTAGCAGTTTGTCATATGTCTCATTTGCTTTCGCAAATCGTAGGAAAAAGCGAACGGCATAGCAGTGCTCCTACCGTGTAACCAACTTCGTGAAGTAACAGTGCTACGTGCACAACAAATGTGAAAAGTGCAACCCTTGCCTTGATTTATGATTTTATAACCAAAGTACAAGTAATAAAAATATGTTTCTAACGATATAATAGTTTGATTATGTCAATAGAAGAACTCCTCACACACATAAAAAAACTATTGGGATCATTAAAAGACATATGATACGTAAAGTATAATAAGAACACCCTTGAATATAATTAGTTGACTTCAATCACCTTTCTCCAGCTTCTTAGATGTGCATTTTGGTGCAAATCCAGTAATACGTTAAACTGATTGGTTCAAGAGCAATAACCGGCGTGGCTCAGGGATTCAGACATAGGATACAAGCTGAAATATGTTCATGCTGGTTTAAATAATGTTAGACAATGCAATATTTCTTTTAATAACGAAGTAAAATAACAAATACGTAGAAAAGCTTACTGAAGATTTCTCAATATGCTGACATAATGTAAACAATTTTGAGATTAATTTCAGAATTAGCATGAAACAATAAGTAAGGTATAAATATCATTGTATAAGAAATGTAACTGGTGGTGACCAGGGCAAGTAAATTAACTATTACTAATTTAATGCGCGGAAGAGAAGTTATCTCCCAGAATGTACTTACAGGGTATACGAAAAATAAAATAATATCGTCCATAAATAATAGATCTGCCGTGCAAAATCCTTTTTGCGCCCTTACCTTCAAAGTTGATACTTAACACATACTAATCAATGTCAAAAGTTGATGTTCATAAACTTTTAACAAAAGCTGTCTTGTAGAACGCATAAAGATATATCATGATAAGCACCATGACTTGCTCTTGCATTATGTAAATTTTTTTTTAATATGTCAAAAAATCATACCGCATTGCGAACGTTTAATTACGTGTATGTACTTATACTGTTTGTTGTGGTCTTGCAAAAAGTTTTGTGTGTAATATGTCTGTAAATACGTTTTTCGTTCGTTGTTTTCGAGACTCTGTACCGCTGCCTTAGACGAGGGGTTGACACGGCCTGGGCTAGCTCTTTTAACTCTCGGCATAATATGGCGTAGTTTAAAATTGAGCAGTAGGATTATTAAAATTTGGGCTCCTTGTCGTTACTCACGACATAAAAAACAACACCAGCTAATTTATAATACGCCACCTATATAGATACTTATATAAATTGTACAGCTAGAGGGGCTGCGGAAAGCACACAAAACAATTAACAGCAATAGGGGCAATTATTCAAACCCAAAAATCGCAGTAACACATGAATAGGATAGGATAACCACCTGTGATGACGCAATTGACACTTGTACACGACACCCAAAGGAAGCAGCTAATTTGAGTTATAGGTACATGCTTATTTCAGCAATTTGGAAACGACTAAGTTTTCGCTCTTTGGAATCAAAAAGTAATTAAACACGCTTCAGTTTGAATTTCTAAGGCCTTAATCAGAACTGATATAGTTGCGACAATTGCCTTTGTCGATAAAAAACGCTGAGAAGTGCATGAACTTAAAATTTAGTCCCTTGCTAATATCCAGCGATCGGGAGGGCAAATCCTGGTATGTTGCATCTTGTCCAAGAAGATTTCTAAGCCGGACTTGGCTGCATTATTCTTAGAATTCAAAGATGCCACTATTAAAAGGACAGCTAACTGCGACAGGAAGGCGGCCTATTAGTATACTGGAATTTCTGGCTAGCTTGTAGAAGCGAAATTGGGTGGCTGATGAAGCCGCATGAGAACCGGCCTATATATTCAAATTAGTATGCGAAATTGAACTAGAAGAGGCATTCTTACCAAAGCTGTTTACGGCCGTTTGTGCAGAAAAAAACGCAGCGACGGTTTTCGTTTATGGAAGCCGCAGGAGAGCCAGCCTAAATATCGGAATTAGTACACAAACATAAATTAGATAAGCATTCTTATCAAACTGTTGGCGGCCGTTTGCAAAGAACCAACGCGTTAGCGGTTTTAGTTTGTTTCAAAGAAGAACGGTGTCAGCCTACTCCAATAATTTAGATCCACAAAACGCGCTTCGTGAAAAATCAATAATCGTCAAAGTTGCCTCGACAGGAAAAGCGGACAGGTGTCTTATTTCTAATGTCAGGCGTTTTATGCGATAAAAATGAGCTCCTTTGCTACATTATTTAAATGTAAGATGGTCCGAAAGAAGATGCTAATTGCTAGAACGCGCCATTGAAACGAAATTGAAACGGGACGTTACAATTCCTTTATGCGTCGACTTGAAACATCTTAACGCAAATCCTCAAATTAATATTTATACACTGAATATACAAATAACTGTTAATTGTTTATAGTATTTATTCCTAGAATTTTTTATGTAATTTACAAATAACTATTTCACAGTATTGTTACGAAATAAGATATGACCATTTAATTCAGTTTGTGTTAGCTGTACCTCCATAATGTTTTGCTGCAATTGCAATCGTTTCGTCCTTCAGTATATCCTAAGTAAAAGTTAAAAGTTCATTAATGTATCGTAAACATTGCCATTTTGATAGTGCAGTGTTTTGTTAGCTTGATTGGGTTCATCAATATTTAAAAGGCCAAGATAGTTTAAGCGTGTTTGTTCTTGAGGTACAACACATTTTTAGAAAAGTTCTTCTTAAGGTTTACAAGGTCAAGTCGAACTAATCTTAAAGCAGTGGAAGTATTTTTGCAAAGACCACGTGGTTCAGTTCGTAATTACATTTGAATTTCGATATTGTTGTCGGTGTTGTTATAGACTATTAACCAAACTAATTTTAGTATCGTTAAGAGCTTTATTACCGCACTCTTTTTATTTATATAAAAAAATACATTGAACCAGAATTTATTGAAGATAAAATATTGAACAATACATATTTGCTTATGGCACTTAACGCGGTTCGTTTGATTGCTCGTACCGTTAAGATGCTCATAATCAAACTTGTATTGTTAATATAAATATAAATTTTATAATATGCAGTGTGTACACAGATTGACTTCACGATAGATCTAATGGCCACACACGTTTTCTTACTAAACTGCGGTTCAAATGACTACAAGATGGCGAGTCAGCGCACGAAGAATATGAATCATTGCAGTTGAATTGATCTTCTAATATCTACATTTCTCACTCCTCACATTTCTAGTTATTTACTTCTTAATTACCTGTCTGTCATCTCATAAGAGGTACATTCATATTGTTCCGCTACCTATTCATATTAAATAAATGTCTACTTGGCGTTGAAATTGTTTTTGTGCTTCTTTGTCTTACAGCCAATTTCTTCGTCGCATGTTAACTACCTCAGACGATTTTATGTGGTATATCACGATAAGTCGAGAACCTGACGCCCTAGCTATTGCTTAGTTACTGCTTATGACAATTAGGTAGTACTGTAGTATTAGTATTAGTTGTGTTGAGACTGACGTCAAGCAAGTAAGCCTTCATAGGCCCTTTTTGCCAACCCCGTGGACAAGGTCTAGGTATGCAGAGTACCAGGTACCTTAGTACCTTGCCGAGCCTAAGGAGCAGCAAGGGATCTTTAAGCTATCAAAACACCAGCTGGGGTTGGCCAATCTAGTCAGGCAGACCAAGATCGCGGATCGTGGAAGAGATTAACAACGAACAAATACAATTTACATAAGGTTACAAGCTACAACATTGATTAAGATGCTGGAAGCAGCCACCGCGCTTGAACCAAGCTTGACCGAAACTGATGAAAACTAATATTAAACATGTCTACATTTGACGGCAAGTTATTGTACGCTCTGGACATAGCCAGCACTGGGGAAAGCACGTGACTAGTGGTTCTAGGACACATACGAAAAACTAATATTTGATGTAGTGCGTGAATCAGGAATTTTAAAATTCAATTTAGATAATAAACCCGGGACGTCTAAGTGATAATTCACTAAGTTATATAGAAACAGTAAAAGTTGGTTAATACGTCTCATATCAAGTGTACTGAAATTAAATAAACGGAGTAAAGTAGTGTAATCACGATGCATTACGTTTTTATTCACTTTATAATCGCAGTTTCTTAGAAACCTTTTTTGGATTCTTTCTAATTTCAATATATGGCAAACATAAACAGGATTCCAAATAACTGCACCATACTCCATTCTTGATCGAACTAAACCATTAAACAGAATTAGTAACGTATCTTCATTGGTAAACTGTAATAAGTTCCAAATTAAGCAGCCAAGTTGCTTAGATGCTGATTTAGTTACGTTATCAATATGATCATTAAATTTTAAGGAAGAATAAAAAAGAATTCCGAGATCTTTGCACGAGTCAACACGTTTCAGAGTAACAGAGTTTATAGTATAGTCATGTGAAAAGGAATTTAATTTACGAGAGTACGTCATACACTGACACTTGTTAATATTAAAATGTAACTGATTTTTTATAGACCAATTATAAACTTTATTCAAATCATTCTGCAAATGTTTACAATACGCAAGTGTTTTAATTTCTAGAAATAATTAAAAATCGTCTGCATATAACAACTTGCGTGCCGTCTGTATTACATTACCAATGTCATTGATGAAGATCAAGAATAATAGTGGCCCCAAAACGCTTCCTTGTGGAACACCTGAACAAGCTATAAACTGAAGTGAGTAATAGCCATTACAATATACAAACTGAACTCTATTACAGAGATGAGATTTAAAAAATTCAACCAGATTTTGAGCAAAACTAGGATTGTCTAGCTTTTTTAACAATAAGAATTGGTTCACAGTATCGAAGGGCTTCGAGAAGTCGGTGTAAATTGCATCAACTTGACAACGGCTCTCCAGTGCTTCCGATACGTACTGCGTAAAAAGGCTTAAATTAGTAATTGTGGAACGTTTGGGTATAAAACCGTGTTGATCTGTAGATAATAAATTACTGATTTGATGCTTTATATTGTTATGTAAAATGTACTCAAAAAGTTTAGAAAAAGCGCTCAACAACGAAATTGGTCTATAATTACGTATATCTGGCCTAGAACACAATTTTAGCACGTTTCCACTTGGTAGGAAATACTGACAATTTTAAACTTAAATTTAGAAATTTTCCCAGTGAAATCATTAAAAACTCAGCGCAGCCCTTTACTACGTAAGTCGGAATGTTGTCCGGCCCACAGGACCTTGTGTTTTTCAATTGACGAATAGCGCACAATATTTCGTTGTTTGAAATATGACTAACAGATAAGTTGGCAAAAAAATCTAAATTATCTACATGCACATGGTTATTACCACCGTTATTTAAATGGTTGCTACAGAAAGAATCAGCAAATGCTTGTGAAATATTTGCGCCATCCTTCAGCTTATTGCCAAGGACATCAACCATTGGGATGGGGATGCCATTTAATTTGCATTTCTGATTAATATAACTCCAGAATTGTTTTGGATCGGTAGCAATGTTTAACAGATAATATATATAAGCTGTACGCATTTTTATGAGATTTCTAGATTCTTTTCTAGATGGTCTGTACTGATTTAAGTGAAATAATGATCCCGTGGTTTTATATAACCTTCTAGCTTTTTCTTTACGTTTAAAATTTTTAATTATATGTCGATTAAACCAAACAGGATATTTTGATTGACGTTTAAGACATTTTGGAAGGCAGCGATCTAGAATTGAATAAAGAATCTCATAAAATTTGTCAGTTGCATTATCAACATTTTTAATGCTATCAATATCGCTCCAATTCTCATATCTCATTAAGTGATACAGTAACAAAAAATTGCCTTTCTTATAATTATATACCATTTCCCTATTTAAATTACATTTCTTAACCCTACCCGGTACTATACAGATACCACACATTAATGGTGGGTGATGAAGGTCCTCAGGTACTAAACTATTTTCCACTATTGTTATTGTAGTATTAACATTGGTTAAGATAATGTCTAAAATTCGACCATTTACATTAACTATTGAATTTGGTTGTCTAAAATTTGCTAGATTAATGAGGCCTTTTGTTGGAGCAGAGAGATTTAGTATATTATTATCAAAATGATATTTATAATAGTGCCAACAGTTGAAATCTCCAATTATAAAACAGCTTTTATCAAATACAAACGGGAGCTGTCCAAGACATTCATACAGAAATTCATAATTGCTCACAGTAGCATCTGTGATGTATACAGCAACGATATTTAAACAAGTGTTATTTTATAAATGATTTTTTATGCAAAGCGCGTCACAATAATTAATGTCAATAGGTATCTCTTCCACAACGTAATCTGCTTTAACTGCCACCAGAATACCTCCACCTCTGGATTTTTCCGTTTTAACTAAATCTCGGCCTTTTCTAAATACTAAAATACTTTTATAATTAGAGTCGCGAGGTTTTCTTGGCTTTTGACAGTGTTAGGAATAATACAGTAATGAGTGACCTGGTTTTTCTCTCACTAGTGGGTTATGGTTTTACTCACTTGTGGGTTTTATTGATTGTGTCTTAAAGTGCTAGTTTTACAGACTGGAGAAAAGCTTCAATAGTTTAATTGTACACTGATGCGACCAGCTTGGGAGAATTTTTTAATGCGACCATACAGATATAAAACTAGTTGCAATAAAATATACAAGAACTTAAATGCAAAAGAAAAATGAGATGATGATTGAACAGAATTGCCTGGAGGCTGATCAGGTTTCCGTTGCTTTGCGCTGGTTATATCCCTTAAGCACATAAATGAGACTGCATTTATGTTTTAAACCAATGTAGTCAATGGTACTTAAAAGGGACGACAGTGAACTACCCTGAGGGACGCAGCCTCACGTCCCAATAATATTATGGCTTGGTAACAGGGTAGCAACTTAGTGAATGAATCAGACATTAGATGCAAATTGTTTTATTACGAAAATAAACTTTTTATTTATACAAAACAAAAATGCTTAACTAAGTAACATATCAAAGTCAATTATTGTGAAGATTACTAGAGCGCGTTTAAAGGTACGAAGTAGCAATTCAAAACTGTAAGCGGATTGCATTTCCGTGTGTTTGCAAGCCAGAGCGGTGAACTTGGATTTAGTAGGTCGCTTACGGCGTGAAATGCTAAGTTGCAGTTTGCTCCGGTCTTTAAACTCGATGCTTGCGAAACAAGATTGTTTTTTAATATTTCGTAAATGTGAACTGAAATTTTCCTGTTTAATTCACGATTAAACAGATCTAAATTAAATATTACACACAGCTTCCTTATATCACAAAATAATAATTTACAAAAAGCTGCCATACCTATATAACAAAATAAAATTTCGAACTGATGTGCATAATCTAAATTTAAGATTCAAGGGTCTAATTACACCTCCGCAGCACAAATCTTCTCCCTTTGAACAATCGTTTCGGTATAATATTAGCAAAGTTTACAATAATTTACCAAATTTTTTGAAAAATATATCTTGTACAGCTTTCCGAAAACATTATCTGAAATATCTTTTATCGGAATAGCCTTAGGTGTGCCAAGACAGGTTTCTAATTAATGGCAATTAGTTTCTTGCGTTCATAAGAATCTGCTACCATCAGGTTAATTTTTGAATTTAATTTAAGTTATTTATTGCATTTATTTAGGGTTTAGGCATTACATTGTAAATTATATTTTCAATATCCTCCAGTTGAAAAACAGTATATCTGAACTGCGCCTTGTGATTTTCGATGTAAACTGTGTACTTAATTTTAAGTTTGATTTATGTTTATTGTAATATGTTTTATACATCGAAAATAAAGCCATTATTATTATTATTATTATTATATAAACTGGCGAAATTATGAAGTAAAACTGGAGGTTAAACTGCTTGTTTATGAAATCAGAAGTACATTTAGAACTTCTGACTGAATTTCGTAAATTTTGTTATTAAAATTTATGTTTAAATCAAATTTAAACAATGATGCTTCTTAAGGTATCCTTTTCTTTCCAAGGTTAGCGATAATCACAACAATTTGTAGTCTATTTACTGCCTTTCTAAGAAGATTATGTGACGTGCAGTTAAACAACTTTTGTAAATTTTAAAGTCAAGATGTTAGCTTACGTCCACCTCTTATTTCCCTTATATAATTACTTGTAATAGGTGGTATCGACCTCTCCTCATTACATTGTCAGAAAACTGCAACTTTCTAGTTATTATTGCTGTATTTAATTTTGTGTCTTTTGGAAGCCCTCGCAAGACTTCTTCGTTGGTGATTCGGTAGACATAAGAGATTCTAAGAATTCTATAAGGCCACAATTCAAACAGTTCCACCTTTTTATCATCATTTTGGCCAGTGCGGTAGCTTTTATTCGATAAAAAAGAATTGTAAATATATAACATCTTAAAATGCAGTCTTTGAGGGCATTACCTGATCCAGCTTCTCTTTATTATGACGCTAGAACTATGCCGTTTTCAGTGAAATTATATAGTTCAAAACCTATACGTGCTTTTATAGGTACTATAACCCCTTCTATGCCACACTTTTCACATAAAATTTATGTTATTTTGGTAGTTATTAAATTCTTGGAAAAAAATTTGTTTGCCATGTAATAAGGGGCTAACTAAACAGCCCCCCCCCCCCCTCAAGGACATATCTACACCGTATGCCCTATTAGTTTTTCTAGCTAGCTCAGCATACATAAAACTCTTATTTTTTCCTCAACTCGTGGCTATGAAGCATCAATATCTGCGAAAATATCAAGCTAGCTTGCACTGGTACTGTTCTCATGGTAGAAATTGACTTCAAATAATATGCACAAGAAAAGTCAATTGAATTAACCAAACAAACGAAGACGAATTAACTTTTTAAATATATATAGAAAAACAACAAGAAAACTGCAAAAAAATGAATGTTTATTCCTAAACACCTTGGTTTAGGATACAAACAAATAATTAACGGGCGATAGGTGGTAGCTGCACGCTTTTAAAACCAAACAAAATCAAAGCAATTGCATACGCAATACATATACATTTACATAATATTATAAATACCCCAAAGTAACTGTCTTTAAAACGCGAACGTTTAACTGCATCGAAATCAGGGGCCGCTATGCGATGCATAAAACTCGCTGTAATTCGCGTACATATTTAATCGTTTATAAAGCGCATTTCTTTGAGCTTTCAAGATCTGCATAAAACTGAAACTGCAATCATTTTCTTTATTAGGTTACGTTATTTTCGATGTGGGACAACTGATTGTGTCGCGGATTGGACCTGTTGAGAATTATTTCCAAATGCTGTGAGGACAGGGACTTCCTCACGTAACAATCGTAACGTCTCGAAACCCCCTTCGGCGACTTTGGAATTCGCGTACTTACTCTGTACACGATCAAAAAAACACTTACTTGAAATGTAATCACTGGCTTGTAGCATCCAAAAACACTTATAGGCAGCGCGGTTACCATCGCTTTATTTAACTCGCCATATGGTGAGTTAACACTGTGACTAGGAGGTATGTCGCCCCCAATCAGGGCCGCAACTAGGCAAAATTTCATTGAATGCAAGCCAACAGTTTTACGCCCATTAGTACACTAACGATAGCGGCGCCAAAAAATATTTAGTTACTGTATCAATTCTGCATTTACTTCCGTATGATGTAACGTATTTAAAAATAACAGGTAAGTATTCAAAAAGTAATCCAACATTTTCAATTCAACAATTTTAAAAATAAACAACTAAATGTTAAAATAATAAAATAGAACATAATTAAAATCAGAACAACGAAAAAAGTAAAGACCGTACATGAACTTTCCTTGCAAGTGCAAGTTTTGAAACTAGAAATTTAGAAAATAATAAAGGAAAAAGGGGTTTGCTCTGTATTTATCGTTTACCTTCTTTCTATTGGATCAAACATTTATCAATTCTTGTAGAGGATAAAAGCTTAAGCTATATGTAAAATATTATTTTTACTTTCCCATACCCATAGGTATAGGGAAGTCTTGGAATCATGAAAATTTTGGAAATCGAGATTTTCACAGAAATATCCGTTTTGGGCCTCTAGGAACCCAAAAAAGTTGTTTTTAAAAAATGTCTGTCTGTGTGTGGGTGTGTGGGTGCGTGGGTGTGTGGGTGTGTGGGTGGGTGACGCTCCTACAGCCGAAAGTATTGCTCCGATTTTGATGCGCTTTGGAATGCGGGAGTGTATAGAAAATTCATCGACAAAATAAGCTTTTCAAAAAAATCCGAAACCGGAAGCGGAAGTTACGCATGTTTTTTTGGTATCACTGTTTTCGTGATTAAAATTTTAAAAATTTTATCGCGGATAACGATAGAGGGTCATAAGACAAATCTGCTAGTTTTTTGCCGAACTCACTAGGTTTAAAATGAAGGGCGCTATGATTTTTTGAAAATTTTGAGTTTAACGCCCTATTACACAAAAACGGATGAATCGATTCAATTGATTTTTTTTTTCTGAATAGTATATGAAGGCTAACATGAGGTGATATAAAAAGTGTTTTGAAAAATACTAAGGGGCCTAAATTACAAATTTTCAAAATTTTGAAAAATTTCTAAAAATCATTTCTCAAAAACTGCCCACAGGAATTTGTTTAAACTTCATACACTGATAGACCCCGAAAAGGGCTATCGATGTGTTTTTTAAAGAATCTCATGAATTATCTGTGGCGCCCTCTACGAAGCTTTGAAGTTTGAAAATTTAAACCCCTTTAATTAATAAACAAAACAAGATAGGTAGCTGGGGTTTTCACTGATTTGCTCAGTGCATAATGGAGCATATGAATATGCAAAAAAATATTACACTCGTGGATATATGTAAGCGCACCGGCCCCCTCCCCCCTCTATTTTTGAAAAATAATTTTTTTATTCTAACGGTTGTTATATTTTTGCGTCAAAGAATCTTTTTCCGCGAAAATTAAAATATCGATTTTGTATGCCCTAGAAAATATAATTTCCAGGTACTTAGAAAATTTCACCTCGGTGCTACAGCCGTTTTGAGGAAAATAATACATAAACTAGCACAGTGGCGGCTTGTCCACTTGGCGCCATCTACAGAAGCTCGGTGGTCACGTTTTGAACTACACATTCTTTTATATTTACCCGCAATTTACGTGAAAGTGTAAACGCTTATCACGGTGAAGACGTGAGTCATCGAGTTGAAATTTTGATATGTTGTAAAGACTGTTGAATAAAGACGATATGAACAGTTTCCAGTATGGGAAAGTCCAGGGAGGTAGTCACGTCCACTTTTTCTCTAATAAATTTAAGATAAAGCCAGAATAGACAGATTTTTTAAAGATGTTTAGCCTGTACCTGTTGGGTTGAAAATATGTCTATTTTTGTCAAGGGTAAAAGTCTAAGTTATGTGCAAAATTTGCGTTGAAAGGTGTTAAGGAACAAAAAGGGGAATATTTGAATAACAATTTAGCAGTATTCAACTACCTTAAAAATAATTATATGTAAATTTAAGTAATAGTTACTATAGTTAGGAACGTAAAAATATATTAAAAAATATAAAAATTGCACTTATAAGGTAAGTTGCACTTAATTCAATTTAATTTAATCACCTTCATCTTAATTTTTGTAACCTTTTTTGCTATATATTGCTATGATATAAAAATGATAAAAAAGAATACATTCTAAAAAAAAGTTGAATCAATTTTAAAACTGGCCAAAATTGGTATAATAACTCTAAAATATGCAAGCGGTTTGAATTGTTAAAAATCAATTATTGTTCATATGAGATACATTGCAGAATGTTACAACGTATTGAAATATAACTCAATTTTGTTAATGTAATGGTTATTTACAATTCTGGAAAATATTTATGAAATGTTCGGTAAATAATTATTTATAACCTAAAAATGACTTTTGTCAACACATTTAACTAATTTGATTTAAATTAATAATTAAGAAAATTTACTTCCAAAGAAAGTGCTGAGAGAAGTAAAAAGGGGTTATTTATGTTTGATATAGAAAGAGGGCGAGAAAAAAAATTTTGGAAGTTGTGTCAGACAAAAAATAATTTTCCAGAATTAATTTTAAAATGGATAAACTCTGGGTATAATATAGTTTAAAAGGTGCTAAAAGTGATTATCAGTGCGTGATAATACTGTGGAAGAACTATCGACAAACCAGGAGAACGTTGTCACAACAGTAGCCAAATCAGGTGCAGTCAAAGGGGTACTTCAAGGCTGGAAGATGCAGACACGATAATACAACTGACAAAGCAAAGTGAGTTAAATTGAAATTCTATTCTCAGTATTGAGCGACGAACAATATAAATAAGGAAATTAAAAAGGCCTATACAAAGACAAATTACAATGCATTTAATTTAAATAAGATTTATTTATTGATAAAATTGTAAACCTGAAGTTTAAGAATTATAATTAATTTTGGAATTGTTAATAAAAGAAATTTGTTTAAATTGTCAAAACACCAGTTAATTTATTGAACATGAACAATTACTTACAAATCGACTAAATAAATAACTAAATCAACAAACTGTCATTTAAAGGTTATAATTGAATTTTTAATATAATATAAACACTATCTTTCTAAAACAATTCAAATAGTAAAGATACTTTGACTGCAGTGTTAAAATGAATATTAAGCAACACTTACCCTGCAGAGAAAGAGATATTTATAACTAGTCGAGGTTATTACTACATGCAGAAAGATATCTACAACAAGGTAAGGTTTATATTGATTGAGATTTTAAAAAGTAAAAAATACAATTAAAGGTACAACAGCTTTGTTCGTAGCAATATATATTGTTAGCATTCGTATCTGCGTGTCTCATGTTATTAAGTTAATTAAATGAAGAGATAATTTTAGCATACCGCTCATTAAGCTTATGTTCCTCTATTATTCACACTCTTTTCGCAATGCCTTTCTTTGGAATTGCAATAAAAGTTGATACTAGTCATCATTTGGTATTTTTACGGACTTTTATTTATGCTGAAAAGTGTTGTCAGTAGGAGGATTTGGCTGCCATTACAGAATTTCAGTTCTTCGTGTTTTCAGCTGTATATGATACTTAGTGTTTTGTTATTTCAAGTCCAATTACTGTTCTGGTGTTTATTATTACCTCTCTCATCTTAAAATACAATTTTGGACAAATATGAAACGGAACCTGTCACATAAAGAGCATGTGATATATCTATAAGGGAGGTACGCCTAGTGTCCCTCGAAGTAATCTCCCCAGACTTCTACGTATCATTGATGTCTACGATATAAGTACCGGAAAGCTTGTATAAACTTGCTATAATGAAGTGGAGTTAAAATATCCGCATCCATTTCTTAGTTCTAATGTGCAGCAGTATACTTTACACATAATTGGAACTAGGTTTTAAAAAACTCTTAGCAATGTCTGAGAAAATTTAGAAAACCCATTGTTTATTTAGAGCATCTTCGATGAACGGCAAAAGTGCATTCTTAGAGGAAAGAAATTTCAAAGTTGTAAAAATAATGTGATCATAGGCGATCTATAATGCTTATCGTTGTCGTTATTAGTTTTATTGTTATATCTCCACTGCGGGTGCATAAGCCTGCTTTCTTTGAGGACAAATGTTCTACCACTGAGCCACCTTCACTGTTTGCCTTTATGTAACTTGTAAAGACAATTCTTCGAAATTAGTACGTTCCTGTATTTTCCCGCTTAAGGCAAGCCTGAATTCATAGTGTAGTGGCGAAGCCTTAAAACTATAGTCCATACGAACCTTATTTCCACCCATCTCGTGTATTAACGTTTTGCAGTTCTTTTATATTCGTCGAAATTCAATTCCAAACTGAGCTTTGTTCCTGCTTGGGGTGACGTAAGCTGTTCTCGCATGCCGATCTGCTCTTATCGCGTTTTAATAAGTTCCTGGTTCCAGCGAGGCGATTGCATGACTTACATGTGAATCCCTTTTATAAGCGAAATTTAGTTTCACGAGTTAAGTCACGCCTGCGTGGTCTCATTACGCGCCCGTATCAATCAAGCATCAATCAGCGCCCGGCCCTCAAACCGTTCAGAGGTCGTTGATTCCGGCGGGGCTTTGACCTAGTAGAAAGTCAAAAACTAGTGAAACTGTAGTTTAGCCGTCGTCAAGTCCCTGTGTCAGTGTCGTAAAGTGTTTAGCCATGGGTTTCTTTTGTACCGTGGAGCTGGGCATCTCTAATTACGCTGATAATGGATTATTAAGTGAAAAACCTCGTTTATGTGCTAAATCATCATCGTAGTGAAGTCACGAATTGCCGTACCGAATCTACCTGTCGTAAGTTGCTTCGCTTTTCCCGTCCCGGGGATTTAATGTCTTCACACCTGCTTTAATACCGCCCTACGCAGGTTCCCTGTCGTTCTTTTCGTGGAATTGGTTGAGGAGCGACTTGCGGCTTGATGGCAACAACGTAATAAGAATGTCTGGATTCTTAAAATCAAGGTATTTGTTGATTCAATAGTGTTTGTAACGTCTAGAAATTTATAGTAAAGTGTTGTCTTGGCCGTCGGGCCAGTATTGATCTATTTAAATCGTAAGATGTTAAACAATACCGTCAAGTTTTAGTATTTACATGTTGTTTTGCATTTCAAGCTCAAGTAATCGTTGTTGTGTTATTATTGAAGTAATTGTCGCTAAATTTCGTTTATGTAACGTAGTTACTTTCTTCCAAATTTTAAGTCATTACTGTTTGGAATGTAGCTATACCGATTTATTGTCATTGTACCGCTGTGTTTAGTTTAAACATCGCAATTTAACCTAACTAACCCTTATTATTGTTAACTGTAACCAGTAAACATTTCCATGTTCATTGTTATTCACACACTTTATTACTTTAATATTGTTAATTGTTAATTATCTACGTTTTTCATTGGGGTTTGCATGCATTTTTATGTTTTGTTTTAATGTATAGGAAATCAGATGTTAGCAAGTGCAACTAAAGGTAGGTTTGATTCAGCTGTTGTAGCCCCCACTTCAAGCTGTGCCAAGGTAGAAGTAGAAAGGTGAATCACTCACTTCCACATTCAGAGTGCGCTCACCTGTGTTGCTGATTTTGTTTTCACGCTCTAGTCCGAATGTGGTGGCGCTTTATTATTAAACATCTTTTATCTCGTTTAATGGAATTGTAGGCCTGATTCGAAGGTCGTAAAGATCCTGCCATCTGCGTTCCCAAGTCGGAGGAACCTTTTGTTACCGTCCATTATAACGGGGGTGGGGCTACGTATCCTGTTAAAGTTCCCGATTGTGTGTTTTTTACGTCGTTAAAGTCGTTTTTGTGGATAGCAGATTTGGCTCCCAAGCGCGTGACCCTGTTTTGGCCACTTGAGGGTCTGATTTATGTTGTTAATAACGTTTTTGACGGTAAAAATCTAGGTATTCGTCCATTAGCTCATACACCATCAGTCAATTTTATCACTATTTTGGAATCGTTAATGAAATTTCGTAAAATCTCAATTTAGGATTTTTGCGCGATTACAATAGCCCAATTTGCTGAATTACTGAAGACCAGCGTAACCCCCAGAATTAAAAACGACAGTGGCCTGCGTTATTTTGATTTCAATAAAAAGTACAGTGTAAATCAATAAATTAGGTACAGTTAAAAATCTTCCTTTTTAATCTTCATTTGTCCATGGTTCTGTACTACGCGCACTACCGTTCTTCGGAATTATTTCTAGATATCATGCTCTACTCCATTTCAGTTTAGCTATGAGTTCTAACATGTTTATTACTTCATATTTTTTCCTGATTTCTATAGTTTTTCTCCTTTTCCTCACGTTACACTCATAATTTTTATCATCGTTCTATGAGATGTTCTCAGTTTCCTGTATTTTTTTAAGTGTAGATGTTATCAATCTATATGTTAGAATGAGTATCGGAAAAACACATGAGCTGTATAGTTTCCTCCTTAAAGACATAGACAGAAGGCTGCCCAACTGTGTTGCACTTTCCAGCGTGTTTTTGCTGTGTGGTTTGGTTTTTATACTTCTCAATGAATGTTTCTACTGTTTATAAGTGATTAGCTGTGACGAAGCTTTTTCTAAATCCCGCTTGTTTTAATGTTTAGTACTAATCAAACTTCTTAGTTAGCCTTTTAACAATTATATTTTATAAGTTTGTAGAAATGGGATAATAAATTCAGGGTATGTTTTCTAATATAAATGAATGATTTGGGCATTCTCCCATGTCGTCGGTATTTTCCCTTGTTAAAATATTCATTTATCAACAATTTTATGATTTCTATAAGGGATTTTTCGTCTATATTTCAATATTTTACCAGTTATTCTATCCTCACCTGGTAATCGCCAATTCTTTATCTTTCCCTATATTGTATAAATTTTAAATATCTCCACACGGGAAATACGATGGAAGCTGAGCAATAAAACTAAGAAAAGGTCAATATCTTTACTAAACATATAGCTGACGTTGCAATCATGCCCAAACAGATAAAATTTATATAGTAAATTCGGAAAAAACATCTGGTGTGATACACTCACCCAACTTCCTTTTACACTGATCTTATAATTAGCCAAAAATTTGATTTTAAATTTTTAAGCATTTGTCAAAAATTTTCAAAAATTACAAATTCTACAAAAGCGGTACAAAATAAAGTGTTAGTTGAAAAGACAAATTTTCTATAAAATTTTAAGCTCAATTCAAAAATAATAATATACCGGGTATTCTATTTAAAATAGGAGTTAATAAAAAAAATAGGAAAAAAAAACAAAGGAAACCTATTTTAGAAGTATTCAACTGAAAAATCATCTATCTCACATCAATACAAATTAAAAATGCAATAAAAATGTAAAGTTTGAAAAAAATCGTTAAAGTGGTTTTTGAAAAAATCGAAAAAAAAACTGAAAAATCACAATGGTAAACACCTGCTTCTGGTTATGCGATTTTCTTCAAAAGCTTGCTGTCGGATCTACAAATCTACAGAGTACGCCAAACTTATATGAAGTTTCAACGTCATACCATTTTTTGTTTTTGAGATATTCTGTTCAGAGACCCACAGACAGACACACAGACAGACCAATGAACAAAAACATGTTTTTTGGGTTCAGGGGACTCTACAACGTGAAGATCTGTTGAAAACTCAATTTTGAATTTTTGTTTTGAATCCAACACTTCCTTTATTTTAAAAGGAAGTAAAAATGGAAATAAAGTTAAAATGATCCACTCGATAACGAAGTACAAAATAACATTGAAGGGAAGCAATCTCCAAATTATAACAGAATAACTAGAAAAGCACCTAAAATCCTGCTAAGGAGGGCTCCCATTAAATCTCCTTGTCTATATATACCATGAGATAAAAAAATAGAATCTGAGCAGGCCTTGATATGTGTTATACGTTTGGCAGTACTGAAATGTATTGTCAGTCTATGTCAAATTCGAGGTTTGTACGTTAGGTTTTGTTTGTTATTTGACACAGACTGATGTAAAACTTAACATGCAAATTTCGAATTTGACATAGACTGACAATAGACATCAGTACTGCCAAACGTATAACACATATCAAGGCCTGCTCAGAAGCATTTTTTTATCTCATGGTATAAAAATCAATCGCTGAACAGAGATGCCTGAGAGGCTGCTTCAGGATTCCGTTACTTTGCGCTGATTTTATCCGTCAAGCACGTAAACAAGACTGTGTTTACGTTTTAAACCAATGTAGTCAATGGTACTTGAACGGACGACAGTAGAAACACTAACCCCTGGAGCACAGCCTCATGCCCCATAAATATTATGGCTTAGAAGGGGTAGTGAATGAATCAAACATTAAATGCAGATTAATTTTATTATGAAAATAGACTAGTATTTATACAAATTAAAAATGCTTAACGCAGTAACAATATCAAAGTTCATATATACAGTTTAATAGGTCAAAGTGTTTAAATTACAAAACAGCAGATAAATTCGCTTTTCGACCGTTGACCGCGACGGACGTTCTAGCTGTATGGTGCATTATCATTTTGCCGGGCTTGAGTGCGAACTTTTTCGAGAGTGTGTCGGGGTGATTAGCGGTGGTTGGCCTTTCCGGGCTCCAACAATCTCCTCCTTGCCTTCACATTATGCAAAATCCTAATCCGGATGCTCCTGAGTACAGGAGTTCCCGTCTATCCCTTACCAACGAATCCCTTACAAATAAAAATAATACATTTGCGTCTATTGCACAATCTAACACTTCCATGTTCCCAAAAAAGGATCAAGCAATCGTTATCGACACCATAGAGGGTGTAACACACAAAGATTATGTCAAAGCCCTAGGTAAGATTGTAAACCCTAATTATATACGATTTGCATCCAAAATTGCAAATAATCGCTATTGTGTATATTTCGCAAACAAATCTGTAGTAGACGAGGTCATCAATAAGCACAGCTGTCTAAAAATAAACAACACTGAAACACCTATACGCCGATTAATAAATCCTGCAATCCGAGTTGTTCTTTCCAATGTTTCACCCACCATACCACATTCTGTCATTGAACAAGCTTTTTTAAGCAGAGGAATTAAAATAGTTTCACCGATGTCATTTTTACGTGCAGGTCTAATCGAGGAGGGTTATACGCATATTTTAAGCTTTCGACGACAAGTTTTTGTAGATGAAAAAACAATAAATATTCCAGAGACCATGCTCATACATTATGAAGAAAACGCATATAGAATATTTGCTACAACCAATGCAATGGTATGTTTTACATGTAAAAAACCAGGTCACTTAGCAACACACTGTCCTAGTACCAATAACGATTTCTCTTCTGAAGATCTTCTAGATAGTGAAAATATTGGAAACGATCAAATTGTGGAAGAAGTCACTACACAGAACAAAGGGATTAAAAGACAGGCATCACTAACCCAAGGCTCAACTGCAGATTCAATAATTTTAGATCTCATCGATTCAGAAGACATTTCGGTGCCTAATAACGCGATAGTGCAGACAAACGTTGATGATCAAAACTTCTTAAAGCCCTCTAGAAAACTTGTCAAGAAAGTTAAAAATTCTAATACTGTAGACACTCGACCTTCAAGTTCAAACAAGCAAGCAGATAAGTCTACAGAAGTCTTGACAAATTCAATGCAGGAACAACTTGAACCCGTCAAACAAATAATAATGGATCCAGAAAATAAATTTATCTTAGACTACGATTGCCTCTTGGACTTTCTTGAAAATACTGTCGGAGTTAAAGATATTGCAAGCATAGCCCACAACTATACGGACAACATAGAAGGACTTGTACTTATGCTAAGAAATCTATATCCTCACTTACAGACCAGAACTACAAAAAGTAGATTTACAAGGATTATCAAGAAACTAACAGGCACTAAAGGTAACGATGATGAGTCTTTAGTAGAATCTGATGGCTCAACTTGTTCTACATACTAAGAGAAAATTTGTAACAACATTCCATATCAGTTTATACTATTTTACATTTTATTCGTCATATTCATACTACAGTGGAATATTAATGGGTTTTATTCCCATTTAGAAGAATTAAATATTTTAATGTCGACAGAAATGCCAACAATAATATGCTTACAAGAAACAAATTTTAATGACGATAGGGTATGTACAATTAATAAATACAACGTTTACCACAAAAACAGAACCGTAGCGGGAAAAACAAGTGGTGGAGTTGCCACATATGTAAGCAGCAAATATAATTCAACTGCAATTTCCCTTACCACTGATCTGGAAGCAGTAGCAGTGTCTGTGCAGCTGTCTTTTAAAATTACTGTTTGTAATATATATCTATCACGCAGAGACGACATAACTTTTGCAAAATTGAAGGGACTCATACAACAATTGCCCTCTCCGTGCTTGTTACTGGGAGACTTTAATGCATATAATGTAATCTGGGGATCTGAATATACTGATCCTAGAGGAAAAATTATCAATGATATACTAGACGACTCAAATCTAATACTATTAAACACAGGCAAAAAAACTAGATTTAACTCTTATAATGCAAAGTTTTCGGCTATAGATCTAAGTTTATGCGATACTGTTCTAGCTCCACGGATGACCTGGAAAACTTTCCCGCAACTTCATGGAAGCGATCATTATCCCATTAAAATTGAAAATACATTAGAAGCTGAAATAGTAGAACCACATCAATATACTACTTGGAATCTTTGCACTGCAAACTGGGAGCGGTATACCTATGAGATAGAACAAAATTTGAACACAAACATACAAGAAAGCCAAGATGTAGATAACATGGTAGAACATTTAACCTCGACCATGATTGCTGCAGCAAATTGTTCTATTCCAAAAAAATTACCACCAAAAAAGCACATACCAGTACCCTGGTGGAATAAAGAGTGCCAACAAGCAATAAGAGCAAGTAAACAAGCTTTTAATAAGTTAAAAAGGTGTAATACCTTAGAAAATTTACTAAATTTTAAAAAACTTAGAGCTAAAGCTAGATTTGTTATTAAACAAAGTAAAAAAGAATCGTGGGCAAAATACACTTCTTCCATAAACAGCTCAACTCCTATGAGTGAAGTCTGGGACAAAGTTAGAAAAATAAAAGGAATTAATAAATCTCAACAAATTGCACTTCTAAGTTATGAAAATGATATCATCAAATCAAAATCCGAAATAGTGGAGATACTGGCAGATTATTACGAGAGGCAATCCAGCAATGAGAACTATGCAAATGAATTTAGACTGTATAAAGAAGAGAAAGAAAGTGAACAGATAACTTCTTCTGCACTAAAATGGCAAGACATAAATCTTTCCATAAATGAAACAGAATTAAATGATGCAATGAAAAACTGCAAAAATACTAGCCCTGGTCCAGACAATATTCCATATATATTTATCCAAAACCTACCAATTGCTGCCAGGAATTTCCTGTTAAACATCTATAACCAAATTTGGAACAAGCACAAATATCCTCAAAGTTGGTCTGAAGCCATAATAATTCCAGTTATTAAACCACACAAACCTCAAGATCAAATAACATCGTATAGGCCAATTTCTTTAACATGTACTATGTGCAAATTACTAGAGAAGATCGTAAATCGAAGACTGATGTGGACACTGGAGAAAAACGACTTATTAAACGCAGTGCAAAGTGGATTCCGTAAAGCTCGATCAACCAATGACAATATAATTAATCTAGAAACAGAGATACGGGAAGCCTTCGCAAATAATCAAAAACTTATTGGGGTATTCTTTGACATTGAAAAGGCATTTGATATGACTTGGCGACATGGAATAATAACAAAATTATCATCTCTGGGTTTTCATGGCAATATATTGACCTATATCCAAAACTTTTTGCAAAATAGAACTTTTCGCATTAAAGCAAATAGTGTAATGTAAAGCAAAAGGATTTTACAGAATGGAACACCACAAGGATCAATTATTAGTACGACCTTGTTTTTGCTAGCAATAAATGATATTACTAAAGAAATCACACTTCCAGTCAAAGTAAGTTTATTTGCAGATGACCTAGCAATATATGTAAAAGGTAAAAATTTAAGCTCTATCCAAAAATTGCTACAAAACTCTATAACAAAAATAGAAAGCTGGTCGAAAGCCACCGGATTTAAATTTTCAGCTGAAAAAACGAAATGCATACTGTTTTCGAAACAATCTCCAAATGTTAAACCAGACATAAAGTTAAATGGAGAAAACTTACAATATGTAGACAGTATCAGATTTTTAGGAGTAATATTTGATAAAAATCTAAATTGGAAAACCTACTTAAATCATCTAAAACTCTCTTGCACAAAAGGATTAGGATTACTTAAAACCTTGGCTAAACATCAATGGGGAGCCGATACAAATAAACTCCTACATATCTACAGAAGCTTGATCAGATCCAAAATTGATTATGGGTTAGTCGCATATTCAGGTTGCAGGAAGACCTACCGCAAAATAATAGAAAAAATTCAAAATTCTGCATTGAGAGTCATTACTGGGGCATATCGGACAAGCCCGATAAAGAGTATCTATGGTCTGACACAAGAATTGCCACTAGACTTACGAACTAAATTACTATCACTCTCTTATGCAACCACCGTTTTAGCAAATATTAAAAATCCAGCATATAAAAGTACTTTTACACGCCGTTACAGTACAATATTCAAATCGCAGACAAATATACAACTGCCATTTTATGAGCGAATAAATACTTATCTCACTGAAATCAAATATAAATATCCTACTGTTCTCCCTCTCCAAAACATAAACAATTCACCATGGACTATAAAAATTCCAAATATAAACTATATCCTCACCGAACTTCACAAAAACAAAACCCACCCCTTAATCATACGCAAGGCCTTCTACCAACTCCAAGAACAGTATATAAGTTCAACGTTTCTATATACTGATGCATCAAAATCCGGTGTAAAAGTTGGAGCTGCAGTGATAACTCCCAATCAAGAGTACCGCTATCGCCTACCTGAAATATGCAGCATCTACACTGGAGAGCTATATGCAATATTACAAGCCTTGGTGTATACTACAAATCACCCAGGATCATCATACGTCATTTGTACAGACTCGTTGAGTTCATTACAAACCCTACAACAATACTACCCTACAAATCCAATAGCTCAAGAAATAAAAGACCAGTTATCCCAGCTAGATTCACAGGGAAATGAAATCACATTTGTCTATATACCATCCCATGTAGGTATTTTAGGCAATGAAAAGGCGGATAAAGCAGCTCGGGAAGCCACTACAACATCAGAGCCAATTCCTGCACCTGATGTTTGCATAAGTACTGATGTTAAAAATTACATCAAACAAAAAGTGCACCAAATCTGGCAAAACGAATGGGATCAGAGTGCAACAAAGCTCAAGGAAATTATGCCTAACATAAATCACACTCTGATACTACCCGAAGACAGAAAAACACAGGTTACAGCCACACGGATCCGAATAGGTCATACAAGATACACCCATAGTTACCTGCTTACAAAAGAACCACAACCTACATGTGATGTATGTCAACTTCCGGATACCATCAAACATATCATTATAAATTGTCCAAAATACGCACAACAACGAACAAGATATAATATCCCTAACAATGTGGTGGAAGCACTTGGTGGAAACTTCGAAAACCTACAACGAACTATAACTTTCCTAAAATACATAAATGTATATAATAAATTGTAAATAAAACTGTACAAATTCGCTAATGACCCATAAGTGGTCGATGCGACATCACCAAATAAAAAAAAAAAAAAAAACAGCAGATAAGCAATTTGTGCAGTTTTTATTTCCTGATAGAGCGAAGGTCGCCCGTTGAACTTACTACTGTAGGTCGCAATTATGCAAGGAGTGCAGAATTGCATTTTCCTGGTCTTTAACTCGTATGATTGCGTAATAACACTGGCTTTTAAATTACGAATACTGTTTCGTAAATTTGAACTGAAATATATAGTTTTTAATCTAATTTAAACATATTAAATTTAGTAATTATGATTGCAACATTAAATAAATGGGAATTGCATTTAAAAGATATGCAACTGGATTTCGTAAATTTTAGAAAATTTATGTGTGTTTAAATCAAGTTTAAACATATTGCCAATTTTAGGCCGAAGAAAAAGAAAAGGAAAACTATATTGTTTCTTCCACATTAAGGGTTTTTAAAGGATATTCTTCTACGGCTGACTGGCGTTGTTTGGATTGATGCTTCCTTCGGTTGATCCTTTTCCGAATGTAGTAGAAGGCTCCTATTAGAATAGCCCCTCCCAATAGGCTGCCTGTGATCCCGCTGGATAGATAGGAGTGGTGGCGGATGGTTTTCCAAGTTATGTCTTTTAGGTGCTGCTGGAATTCCAACTGTGAAGTTTGTAGATCCTCGAAGTGGTCTGACTGTTTTAGTACTGGCTCCTCTGCAATTTCTGAAAAGGAGTTGGGTGTTATTGTGTTGGTAAAGTTGATGCTGACGGCCTTGGAATATCCTGCGAGGATCTTGAATTTCTTGCTATGCCTGGGGGTTAACGTATTCTTTGTAGTTTGTATGATGCAGTCTGACGAGATCTGAATCACACCTGTTGTGTTGACAGTGACTTCTTCCCTATTGCCACTACAAGTGATAGCTATTCGGGTTGGCTTGTTGACTACGAACATCCAGGTGTTTTCCATGTATAGTTGTTTCCAAATAATGGACTGGATCTGATGTCTTCGTAGGCTGCACTGACTAATTTCTGTTCGATGATATATATCATCAATGATGCAATTTGGGTTATTTTCAATTCCTTTCACGACTGTTGGACTGCAGATATACGTGTTTGGAGTAATTTGGAGATTTTTTTTGAATTCCTCATCTGTCTCTTGAAAGTACATTTGTAAGTTGTAATCCACAGCGAAGATCCCTTTTGGTACGTCGATCACCCAGTAGGACCCATTGTTAATTTGGAGAGGAATTGGAGTCACCTTGATTAAGGTATATTCGGTTTTTTCGACTATGATGAAGTATCCTTGGACGTTGATGTATATGTCATCATGTCCGATGTCGACCTTCAGGATTGGAGTCGGTAAAATTTCTAAATTTGGCGAGAGTTTACTGGTTGCATTTGCGAGGATTTGCTTGATTTGGGCAGGTGTTATTAACTCGTAAAAATTACCTTGTTGGAAATGAACGTTCAAAATGTTTGTGTGGTAATTGCACAGTTCACTAATAACATTTGTGGCGACTTGATAGACACTGATGATGTGGATATTTAATCGGTTGGAGTCGGTTGCCTTATACCACTTGTCCATGTTGTTGATCGCCCTGATTCCTTGGTTCAGCTTCTCTTGGAAATGTTCCAGCTTCTGATCGATTCGTTCTTCGGTCTCATTAAATCTTGAAAGTGCTGACAGCAAGAATTTGGATTGTTGACTGTCCATTTTTATTAATTCCTGTTGATTTTTGTCGAGTCTATCAATATCTTGATAGACTTCGTTATTTACTCCGAAAATTGACGTAAGTACAGTCCCAAGCACTCCTCGTTTCTCTCTTCTTGTTATGATATCTTCCATGCCAGTTTTAATCCATTCCATATGCCTTTTTTGTTCCAGAAGATGATGCACCAATGTCTTGCATAACGTGTCTTCGGACAGTTCTTTCGCAGAGTTGCAGAGGTCGTCGAATTTGTCCACCATGTCGGTAACTGTTTCGAAGTCTTCTTCGATCTTCCCTCTCTCGAACTGGATTTCGATCCTGAATGTTCCTCGTTCAATCTTCCCGTGTCCAATATGCTCTACATAGTACCCGCTGTCTGGTTTTTGTATGTTGAATTCTGCCTTACTCAGTGTATTTGTGGTAAGGAGAGTAAATATGAGTAGAAGCATTTTCCATTTGGACCGGATAGGTGTCTTTGGTACTGGGAATGATCGTGTGTGGGTGTTATTGGCCGAAATTTTCTCTTCAGGCTCTGGTTCCTGCGATTCTTCGTTAGTTGGTAATGGAATGATACTGCCTATGGAACGTTTTAATTGATGTCGTCCTGATTTCTGGATGGTTACTACTCGTACTGATCCATCGGTTGCAGGATGAATGTCGGTAACTCTCGCTAAGGGCCATTTACTAGGATTAATGTTTTCTTCTTTGATTAGCACTAGGTCACCAACTTTGATATTCTCCACCGGTTTCTTCCATTTGTTTCTTTGCTGTAATCCATGAAGGTAGTCTGAACTCCATGATTTCCAAAAATCTTGCTTGATTTTTTGGATCAATCTCCAGCGATTTGACAAATTTGTTGATATTGGTGTGCTGATTGGGTCCGGTGGTGAGATTATCTCTCTTCCTATCAGGAAATGGCCTGGTGTCAATGCAGTGGTATCTTCAATATTGTTGCCTTGTGGGCACAGATGACCTGAGTTTAAGCAGGCTTCTATTTGGCAAAGCAAAATTGTTAATTCTTCAAATGTTAGAGTAGCGTTGCCAATGGTTCTCTTCAGATGATGCTTCATTGATTTTACTCCTGCTTCCCAGATTCCTCCGAAGTGTGGGGCTACTGGGGGGATGAAGTGCCATTGAGTACCAATGGTGGATAAATTTTCTTGGATAACTGGGCCTTCCATTGCTTGACGGATTTCCTTGTCCAAGACCTTTCTTGCTCCAACGAAATTCGTTCCGTTGTCGCTATAAAGATGTGCACAGCGTCCTCTTCGGGCGATGAACCTCCTGAAGACTGCTAGGAAGCTGTTAGTTGTACTTGTCGCTGACGGCTTCTAAGTGTATTGCTTTGGTTGACAGACAGACAAAAACAGCAATGTATCCCTTGGATGAAGAATGCCCTCTTCCTTTAGATGTTCGGATTTGTATTGGACCGGCATAGTCCACTCCGGAATGGAAGAATGGCGGGGTTGAATTAACTTTTGTTGGTGGAAGATTCCCCATTAATTGCTGGGCTGCCTCTGCCTTGAATCGGATGCATCGAAAGCATTTCTTGATGCTGGAACTGACGGCTTTCTTTGCGTTGATGATCCAATATTTTCTTCGGACATAGGACAGTGTGAGTTGAGTGCCACCGTGTAAGGTGCGTAAATGTGCCTCATGGATTATTAATTTGGAAATATGATTGGAATAAGGAAGGATAATTGGGTGTTTTTCGTGGTAGGATAAGTTGGAATTTTCTAGCCTTCCTCCAACACGTATGATTCCATGTTGATCGATGAATGGATTGAGATTTGCGAGTTTGTTGTTGGAGTCCACACATTTTCTCTTTTGGATTTGAGATCCTGTTGCCTTCAAAATAGAATCACTTCCTTGGACGACCTTGATGAGTGTGAGGATGGTGTCTTCCATTTCTTTAACTGATAGACATCCTGGTTGAATGGGAAGACGCCTACACTTGTTGATGAATCTTCGGCAGTATGACACGACTCGTACCATTCTTGTCAGAGACGAGAAGCGATGAATAATCTCGTTCTCGTCTTGATGAACTGTAGCTTGATGCACAGTGTAACTTTTTGCTTCTTCATTGGTTGTGGCGGTGTCTGGTTGACACGGCCATAACTCTTTGTTAATTAACCAGCTTGGTCCCTCCCACCATAGTGTATGTTCCTTTAATTTTCCTGGACTAGTACCTCTGGAGATGACGTCTGCAGGATTTTCTTCTGACTTGACGTGGTTCCAATGTTGAGCCGGAATCAGGTGGTTGATTTCGGCTACGCGATTTGCGACGAATGTCTTCCATCTTACTGGATCTCCCTTTATCCATCCTAGTGTGACCATGGAATCGGTCCAGGCGAAGATAGATACCTTAGGAATGTCCAGTGCCGTGATTACCCGTTGTAATAGATTAGAAAGTAGTACTGCTGCGCAGAGTTCTAGTCTGGGTAGGGTTGCCTTTGCTCGAGCTGGTGCCACCTTGGATTTGGCTATTAATAATGATACCTTGGATTGGCCTGATGACGTGATGACTCTGGTGTAGACCACGGCTCCAATAGCTCTTTCGGAGGCGTCACAGAATCCATGCAGTTCCATTTAAGCTTCCTTTTTGGTAAAAAGCCACCTTGGTAAAGTAATTTCTTCTACTGATTTGAGTTGAGTTTTAAATGCTTCCCATTTGCCTTGGATACTTTCTGAGACTGGGTCGTCCCACTTGACGTTTTCGAGCCATAGCTCTTGGATGAGCAGTTTAGCTGTGATGATGATGGGTGCTAACCAACCCAAAGGGTCGAAAATTTTAGCGACTTCGGATAATATGCTGCGTTTGTGGATCCCTTTTGCTTCACATCCACCTTGAAGCAAAACACGTCTTCATATGGAGACCAGTGAACGCCCAATGACTTCTTTAAGCCGTCCTCACTTATTTCGCGGTAGGTTTGCTCCTTCAATTCTTCGGGTAGTTCTTGTATGATGGCTAATTCATTACTGCACCATTTATGTAGGGTAAAACCTCCACGTTTTAATAAGGAAATTAACTGACCTTGCTGCTTGATTGCTTCTTCTAAAGTGTCGGTTCCGGAGAGTACATCGTCCACATAGAAATCTCTCTTCACAACTTCCGCTGCTAATGGAAAGGAAGATTTTTCGTCCTCTGCTAATTGGTGCAAGGTTCGGATGGCCAGATAGGGAGCTGATGCGGTTCCATAAGTGACGGTGCATAACCTGTATTCCCTGATTGGCTGTGATTGATCGAATCTCCATAAGATTCGTTGATACTCCTGGTCTTGGCTGTCCATCTTGATTTGTCGGTACATTTTCTCAATGTCCGCAGCGAAGACGACCTTGTGAGTTCTCCATCGGAGTAGAATGTCGACCAGTTCTTGCTGAAGTTTCGGTCCAGCATACATGACTTCGTTTAAGGATTTTCCATAAGATGCCTTGTTCGAAGCGTCGAAGACGACACGGAGCTTCGTTGATGAACTTGCTTCTCGAATTACACCGTGGTGTGGGATATAATACTTGCCATTGTTTTCTTGTTTTTCTTCTACTCTTTCCATATGTCCTAGATCCAGATATTCTTGCATGAATTCCTTGTATTGGATTTCTAGATCTTGGTCTTGTCTCAGCTTCTTTTCCAGATGTAGTAATCTTGCCAATGCCGAGGGTTTGGATTTTCCCATGCTCACTGGAGTTTGCTTAAATGGAATCTTGACTATGTATCTTCCATCCTGGTCTCGCTGCACTGTGTCTGTGAATTTATTTTCACATACCTGGTCGTCTGGGGAAATTTTTCGTTGAGTGGGGACTTCTTCTATGTTCCAGAATTTTTGTAACTGCTCATCTTCTTCGATTTTGGCAACCATGGTGTTGACTTTAATGATTTCGTTATGTTGTCTTCCAATGGTTCCAGATAAGATCCAGCCCAGCTCGGTATTTTGTCCTAAGATGCCATCCTTTGTTTTAGTGATTCCTTCTAGAATTATTTTTGAATATTCTTCGGCTCCTAGAATTATGTCTATGGGGCCAGGTTGGTTGAAGGTTGGATCGGCGATGAAAATATTGCTCCAGGAATTGATATTTATGTTTGGGATAGGGGATGAAGGCATGGCTTTGGTAAGTTTGGGAAGTATTAGTAAATTTACAGGTAGGGAAAAGTTACTTGAAAATCTAGGTGTGATCAAACCTGGGATTTTCCATTTGGCAATTTTTGGCTCGCTGTTCCCAATTCCTGTGATTTCAGCTCGAACTTTGGTCCTGGGTAACCCCAATAATTCGGCTGATGCTTCCGTGATAAACGACCCCTGAGACCCGGGATCTATTAATACTCGTAGTAGATGAGTCATCCCGGATGCTGCCTTTACTTGAACCATTGCTGTGGCAAGTAGAACTTGGCTCTCCTGTGCGCCTACATTGGCGGTGATGATGTCCGACTTCGGCTTCTTTTCTGGAGCGTTGGAAGTCTTCATAGCTGCTGCATGAGCTGACGTCCTCATCCTTTGGGCAGGGAGCGGCCTTGATGGTGGCTGCGCCTTATGAAGCAGTGTATGATGCGGGAAGCGACAGATCCTACAATTAAAATAGGCACGACATGGTATATTTGAATCGTGCCGCAAGCATCGATAGCGCAATCGATTGGTTTTTACTGCTTCTAGTTTTTCATGGGTAGATAGCCTCTGGAATTGGCCACAGTTGTCGATGTAATGATCTCCGTGGCACAGCTTGCAATTTAGGGATGCGGAAGCGTAATTCTTCTGTGGTCTTTCCTGCGTGGGCTTTCGAGCTCCATCTATGGATTCTAGAGATTGGAACCGCACTTGCAGGAAAGCCATTAAATTTTGGTGATCCTGGACTTCATTTGGACATTGAAGCGACTGTTCATATAATTTGTTGGTTTCAGGATCCCATTTTCGAGCGATAGCTCGGTTAATCCACGGACCCCAACTGTCCGTGGAGATGCCTAAATTTTTGATTGCCTCCACACATTCCTTGATGGAGTCGTGCAATCTTTTTAACCCTTGGGCTGACTCTTTGGAGAGGACCGGCAGATCGAATATGGTATCTAGCAATTTTGTTAAAATAAGGCGATTATTTTGATACCTTTGTTGCAGCAGATTCCAGGCGGTGTTGTAGTTTGCTTGGGTAACAGCTAGATGCTGGATCAGTCGGCTTGGCTCTCCCTTAAGATGCGTCTTTAAATATTGCATCTTGATGACATCGTCCATATTCTGGTTGTCATCTACTAATTTAGTGAACAGGTCCTTGAAAGTGGCCCATTCCTCATAATTTCCCTCGTATATGGGAATTTTGACTTGAGGAAGCGAGATGGCTGCTGCTTGCTCGTTCCTTGTCGGCGCTTGCAATAAAATAATTAAATTTCTATACCTGTCTTCCAACGTAGTATATTCAGGACTGAAGTGCATTTGTTCTGAAGCCATGTCGTTTGACATAACTTCTTCGTCCATCTCGACCACACGATCCCATTTTTCTCTTAATTCCCTTGTTGTGATGGCGGGCCTCCCTAATTCTTGTGTTAGTTCGGCGTCGTCCATCGCTTGCTTAAAATTCTGGATCCGAATCTGCAGTTTTCGGATACGAACCTTTTGCTCGGGGTTGGCCACCATTTCCTCTTGCGTTCTGCTTACGGAGGGGTTGGAAATTTCCGTTGATTTTGAACAGCTCTGCAAGTAACTTTTTGCTTCGCCGTATATGGCTTTAATTTGGTCGTAATACCCTGTTTTAAAATAATTATGAGTTGGAATACTTAGCTGCCCCATTTCTGCGTGATTTTTAGTTGCAGTGTTCCAAAGTTCGTCCAGCGTTTTGTTGCGACTGGCGATGTAGGCTTCATTTTTTCGGCTGGCAGGGTCCTTTTTGCTGTTGGATAATATTTGCTTTATCTTCTGCGCGAGCTCTTCTTGGGCGATAGCTAAGTTGTTGAATTCCTCCATGTTGTTGGCCATTTTCTGGGAACTGGGTGGTTGGCAGATGTTGTCTTCTTCTCGGGATGTGTTTTTTCGTTAGTTGGAGACATATCCGGCTCGAAGGACCATGAACAGAGATGCCTGAGAGGCTGCTTCAGGATTCCGTTACTTTGCGCTGATTCTATCCGTCAAGCACGTAAACAAGACTGTGTTTACGTTTTAAACCAATGTAGTCAATGGTACTTGAACGGACGACAGTAGAAACACTAACCCCTGGAGCACAGCCTCATGCCCCATAAATATTATGGCTTAGAAGGGGTAGTGAATGAATCAAACATTAAATGCAGATTAATTTTATTATGAAAATAGACTAGTATTTATACAAATTAAAAATGCTTAACGCAGTAACAATATCAAAGTTCATATATACAGTTTAATAGGTCAAAGTGTTTAAATTACAAAACAGCAGATAAGCAATTTGTGCAGTTTTTATTTCCTGATAGAGCGAAGGTCGCCCGTTGAACTTACTACTGTAGGTCGCAATTATGCAAGGAGTGCAGAATTGCATTTTCCTGGTCTTTAACTCGTATGATTGCGTAATAACACTGGCTTTTAAATTACGAATACTGTTTCGTAAATTTGAACTGAAATATATAGTTTTTAATCTAATTTAAACATATTAAATTTAGTAATTATGATTGCAACATTAAATAAATGTTAATTGCATTTAAAAGATATGCAACTGGATTTCGTAAATTTTAGAAAATTTATGTGTGTTTAAATCAAGTTTAAACAATCGCCGTGTGTTAGTGTGTTAGTAACGCAAAAACTGGAGAACGACTTCACCGATTTGGATGAGTTTTTGTTGTTGTGTTCGTCTTACTTTCGAGGTGGTTTAGCAAAACAGAAATTTCGGAAAAATCCAAAGCGAAAGCCGGAAAATTGGAAACTATCGAAAGTGTGTTTTTCTATACACTGTACGACTTTCTAGTTGCAGTCATACTTTTATGATTCTGTGCTTAATGGTTTGAAGGGTTTTCCCCATCATGTCATAATCTAAAACAACGTGTGGCAGGTCAGCTAGTATCTAATAAATAAATTCTTAACAAGGATTCAATGCAGCCCAAGACAATGAAACGTAGCAGGAAAAACCAGAGAAACAGGTAACCAAACAACGTTCCTTATAACAGCTACTCAATTTGTAGCAGCAAATTCTACTTGTAATGGGCAAACAAAACTATTCTGAGAATTAAATTCTAAAAACTTCCCGATTACTATCGAACATTAAGAACATTTGATGCAGAAATCTCTTAGGCATAATAAGTTACCTCAGCGATCTCTACTGAATCGTTTCATCAATACCTATCCGCAAAGTCAAGCCATGCTGTTACTATATATAGCTAATCAATCACACTGATTTCTGGTTAACTGAGGCGTCCTGTCATAATCTGACAATTAAAGCTGATCAGGGCAATCAATCGATGCCCTTTCGAGGTTGCTACGCCACTTTCATGCCAGTGTGCCAATCCGTTGTCTCCTTCATATTCCAGAAGTCTCACCTGGTTTAAAATTGCAAAACGTCGGCCATTAAGAAGAATATTTAACTTGACAAAGTCATACTTCATCATTAAGTTTATCGGATACGTTGGGAGCATAGCGTTGCGTCGGCACGCACGTGTCCTAGACCTGCGCCTGCGAAGTAATTCTTTATGGATCTAACCTATAAATTTGTTTATGTTCACTTTTATACCACGTTTAATGTGCCGAATAAACTTGATGTGCCCCTTACGTCGCTATTAAATTTTGGCGTGTCAGTATCTTATTGAAGGTACTAATGCAACATGAGTGTCGAGTAGCTTTTTTAGCTAAAACAGGACAGTTCTGAAATAATCGACCCATATTTTTATTATCATTAAATCGTTGAAAGAATGGACAAAATTCAACAATGAAGCACGCATTTCCTGTTATCCGGACCCATTCAAATTTCAATAAATTACCGAGCACCCAGGGGGGTGGTTTTTTTGGTTTTCTCGTTTCAATGATGCTGTATGCCGTTCTGGCTTGTTTAGGTTAGTCATAGCCTTGCTTGTGTGTGTTTTAAACATTATTTTCGGCGTTTTAAGAATCCATCCAAATAGAAGCATTTCGAAAGTGGGCTCGGATAATAGGAAAGTACTGCTCTCCTAGAGAAACAAAAGCATCCCTGCCAGGAGCTGAATATCTATGGCAAGACGTTTGAGTAAAGTGAAGATTTGTACTCTACAAATTCCAAACATAAACAAAGGCGAATAAAGACACGTTATTAAAGCAGATATATTTATCTCAAATAATGATTGTTTGAATATAAAGGCTGCTATATAATCTTATTGGAGTAAAATGGTAGCTCATTTTATGAGAACCCACAATCCATAGATAAAATAAACACTGTAGTAAAGAAGATGGCCAAGGAATTTTCAACACGTATTCATAAAATTTAATAAAAATAATAGACTATATGTTTATTTCCCATGTGCATAAAACTTTGCAAAATGAAATAAAATTGCTAGATAAAATCATTATGCCTAAATTGTCTTATTGAGTTATTTGAATACAATTTCATAAAAAAATAAAGCAGTTTACTGCATAAATTATTTAACTCTTGTCATAGAGGTGATTTTGGCGATTGCATTGCAATATTTTGACGAACCCATAAGAGAATGGAAGATAAGGTTAATTGTAGACACACACAGACACACACACACCTTAAACGTAATCAATGATGTTGCAACAACTTTATATGTAGATGACCACTTTATCACTGGAAATTCAGAAGGCTCTGTGAGAACTGCAAAAACGAATAAAAAATTATATCTTATATATTTCAACATTCAAAGCAAACGTTCTACCTTTTCAAGAAAAAAAAATGATACATTAAAAACAGTTCCAAACCATTTAACAGTAGAACAAGTTACTGTCTTCGAATTTTTGAATAATCAAGCAAAAGAAGATATTAAAATTGAATATATCAATTACGTTAATGGAACCGTTGTCATATTGGATGTCTATAAAATTGTTCCTCTAACCTCAACAAGCGATGGCGATAGAGTTGAGTAGATTTTTGCAACTTTCTATTGAGCGAAGAGTATTATATTGCTCTTTAGTTATTTGTGCACCCATGCAAACTTTTCGCAAGGCATTGCAACTTGAATCAAAACTTAGAGATTTGCGTGAAGCTATTTAAAGCCTTTTGTGTGACCCGTGCGGAGCGGCGCTAATTGGTCGATTTAGTAGAGTACATTTGGAGGTGGCGGTGCATGACTGGCAAAACAGCAGTTCCAGTAATACCTGGTATCTAAAAACAAACGGGACCAGAGTGCTTTGACCAGCTTGTAACACTTGGAGCTGTCGAGTATGTGACGTTTCTCTTCTCTGCAAATTGGAGAGAAATGTGTTAAGTACATGTTTCAATTTTCACGGCGCTATCTTCGCCACATGAAGCCATCTGGGTGGGTGGTCAGCAACACGTAAGTTCGCACAACTTCCCTATTGCTCCACTTAGGTTTCCCCAACTGAACGAAATAGAAGGAGGCCTTAAACGACTATAAGAGAGCGATGACGGGGTAGTTGAGGACACTCGAGTCCAGAAGCTGAGAAGATTTAAGTCCAGCTTCAACCGGGAGCATCCTTGAATACAGGAGGGCTTAACCAAAACACTAGACCAGCGTGCTTGAGAAGTCGATCTGCTTGAAAATTCTGACCTGACCTGAACCTCCTCTTTTTGCCTGTGCTAGCCGAACTGCTCACGGCAAAGCCCAGTCCAGAGATTCCGTTGATACCTTCACTTTCAAGTCGCAGAGCGCATGGAAAATTAAGTTGACAGGCTTGAAGGTGCTTCTTTAATAATTAGTACCTTCTGTTGACAGGCTTAAACATTTTTTGGTTAATACCTTTACTCGCAAGTCGCAAGGTGCATGCACAATCATATTGCCAGGTTTGAAATCGGCCCACTAATAACTAACCCCCAGGTTTTTACGTCGCGTAGCACGTGGAAAAGTATGTTGACAGGCGTAAAGACCTTTTGCTAGTAACTAAACGTCCCCTACCTCACTCTCCACTGTCAATTTAGGTCGATAACAACGCCAGACCGTCAATATAAACACCCAGAGCTACCGCTAGAAGCCGCTATCTGAAGTAATAGCTGGTTACTAGGTGGCTTACATTTATCGAAGAAATTGGGGCAAAACAAACAGCACCCGGCGCCTACAAACGTAGTCATAAACAGGGTCGAACATCAAATTTCACCGGCGTTAGCCCAGGTCTCAACGCGTAATGAATCCGCCGGGAATGTGCCTCAGGTGGTCCTGCTATTTTTATCTTACAGAAGTGTTCGTGCTTTTACACTCTCAAAACATTCCCAATGCACTTTAAGGTACAATTTAGCCACTATTTACAATCTGATTACAGCTTGCCGTTGTGTAGGTGCGAGTGAGTTGCAGTTCCAGCTGGCGTTTAAGGCTACAGAAAGTTTCAGTCCCAGGTCGAAGAAGAGCATGTTTATTTCGATTTGTTTGCATACATTTGGTTTATGTGACTAACACACTCGCTTCTTATTCTACCGTATATTTAAGAATAAATATTGTTTATACAATTGGCTCGCTTCTATCATTCCAGATCTCTATGGGATTTGGATCTAAACTACCTTGTGGCATCATAAAGAGTAATTAAAACAGTGATCAGCCGAAGAAGGAATTGCAAGTTTAACCTCTATTTGGTTATTAAAAGTCTTTGTGTCTTTCCTGTTGTTTTGTGCCCTCTTTCTCTTAAAAATCAATTGATTTAATGTTCTATCGTTGCCTGTTATATCAGTGATAATGTGTAAATTATTGTGAGGTTTTGTTTAATCTTTTGACAATAGTAGTAATTCGCCACTCAGCTAAATGTAACATATTATGCAGGACATGCTCTAGCAAAATTTTTCAAAACACTCTAGATCGGTTTTTAGACACCCGTTACTTTAGATCCTGAATGACAAGCATTCAAGTATTACTAAGTCTACAATTATCTTCTCTGTTTATATGACTTCTGGCTAACCAAATAATTTTAAGGGGGTTGGATTCGCCGTTTACTTCTCGTTTGTGGTATCGTGGGACGATCATACGTAACACAACCTTCTGTCCCACTCTCCGCAGTGAAATAAAGCAAGATGCACATACGACAGTTACTCTGTGCGCTTACTGCATTCACATCACTTTTATATACCGATAGAATAAGTGGTTTAAAGTCTAAAGAAACCGTCATATACACCCCCGTACTGACGAAATTTTAAAATCGCCAAGACACCCAGTAGTGCTCGTTGCAATAATGAATTGAAGGCCATTTTACAAATTTTCTTGATAAATGCACAATTTCTTCTTCAGCTAATTTTGGTGTAAAATGTTGTGCTTTATTGAATTTATGTATCAAATCCGTTTCACGAGAACAACCTCTTTCCAGATATTTTGCAGTTGTCAATTCCGTTGGTACCTGTGCTTGATGTGCGTTGCTCCAATACTGTTCCACGAATAACTTTCGAAATTTTCATAATTATTATATTTCATCTTGATTATACTATGCCACACATCTGCATTATTCTTAAGAGTCATGTTTATTATTTGCAGTTTCTTGTTATCACTATATCGTACTTTCATTACATCATCCAATTTCGCTAAATAGGTCAAAGGTTGTTCTCCTATTCTTCCATCGAAAATTAGTAACAGGTCCGCTTGAACTTCCATATTATTTATTCTTTGATTACCAGTTAAATTTATGGAACCACTTTGTACCCTTTTTTAACCTGTTTTCCAGATCTCTAAATTTAGTTGAATTTTTATCTTCTAATAAATTAATATTTCTTTCTTTCTTTGAATTCGCTCTCAGCACTACCACTTTATTTTCCTCTGCCTTCCTTTCCAATAAATCAACCCTTTCATTTATACACTCTTTACGTGTTCTTATTCGATCTTCCATAGTTAATTTCATCCCCTCTAGTTTTTGTTCAACCTCTTCTTTATTCTTATTTAACTTTTCTCCCATTGTTTTATTTAAAATTTCCTCTAGTTGTTTATCTTCTTCTTGTCTTACCATCAGCTGTTCGTTCTCAACCTCCAGTTCTTGTTTGTTTTCTATTTGTACTTTATTAAATTCGTTTCTTAACTTGTTCAAAGATTCTTCCATCTTCTCTGCATGGACTTTTTGCTCTTGTTTTAATTTCTCTGCAGTGTTTTGTATTGAAGTCTGCAATCTGTTTTCCCTTTTCTCTGCATCTTTTCTATTTTCTTGCGTTTGCTTCTCAGCAGTGTCATGTACATTATTCTGGATGATTCTTCTAACCAGTTTTCCCATTCCTCTGGCTTCTTTAGCTTATCAGCATTATTCTGAATTGAAGATTGCAATTTGTTTTCCATTGAGTATTGTTTATTGTTCATTTTAACCATAATTTCCATTAACTGACGCATACTGACATCTTTTGCTGTATGCTCCTCTTGAACTCTCACTTGCTTTTCCTGCACACCGTATTCATACTGTTCTTCCATTTTTACCGCAGTAGCAATCGCTACCGCTTCCATTTCCTGCTGTTCCTCCCCTTCAGTTCTCCTTCATTGTGGCGTTACTCGTTTATCAGCCATTTTAATTAAAAATTGAAATCAATGTCTATTTAGTGTTATTAAGACCTTATACCAAAAATATCAAGCTATCTATTCTGTCCCACAATCATTAACAATTCAGCATTGATGTTACCTTTATTGAATTCATATTTGTTAATGTTTGTATTTCTATGTATTTGTATTTAAATTACTTATTTAATATTAAATTACAATTATGGTATTTTGCTGTTAATTTACCCCACAATTATAATTTTGCCCCATGTTGCGGGCGTCCATTTGATATAGTATTGACTCTACTTTGCAAGCCAATATTTACATAATAGTTACTAGACTGCTAAATTATTCCTATTTATTCAATTCAAAACACTTTAAATAAAATATTTACCCTAATTCAAATTTATTTAATCAAATTATTTATATCTTTTAATAGCTCAGGTAATAGAACAATCTCTTTTATCTCAGGTAGATTCTTGCGTTAGAAAAACTATCAAAATACTGTCACTGTCAAACTATTAATATGACATATAAGCTGAAATCACATTTAATCAATACATGTTAGTTCAAATATGTTAACAAGCGTAAGTATTTATGTACGTAACTTATTATTTCACTGTTGAAATTGACTAATGTTTATCTTCACATATACCTAATTATCATCCCTTAATTGAATTAAAGCAATTCTCCTGTTGAAAAAGTACAAATGGGACCCGCTTATTCTGTCACATATGCCTGTATTTAAAACTAGAATTCCTACTTTACTTCGAATCCACAGTGTGACGATGGATAGAACACTATTAAAGTCTCATATACCAACCTCAATAACCAACCAGCGCTTCCAGATGGTAAATCCTTTATATCTCCTCCAACAGCAATTCCAAGATGTCTTCCCCTTTACAGTAACTCGGATGGAATCCAACCTATTAACTCCATTTCATAAGCATTTACTTCAATGATGACTTTGCAACAGTGTGCCCAATTTAAATCCAATTTGCAGATGTTCACCTTAACTGCGACTCGTATGGAATTCAACCAGCAATGACAGGTCCAGGTTTTATTTACTCCAATAATAACTTTATGACAGCATACCTAATCAAATCAGTTACAGATATCTGCGTCTTGATAGCAACTAAAATAGAAACTCTTCCAACCACTCCAGCTCGAACGAACTTACCTCACCAATTCCAATATTCTTAATTCTTGCTAAATTAATTAAATGGTCCCCTTCTTCATGTTAAAATTGGTTTAATTTTAAAATTCTTACTTATTCCCTTTATTTTTAATTAATTTTGTCCTTTGCACACTTGTATATCACTCCATTAACAGATTATTGATTATAAATCGGTTTATTTCGTTGATTTTATCGATACAAATGAATTATGTCTACATTTTAGAAATAAAAAATAAGTTGTTAGTCTCTATTTACAATTCACTATAGTAATAGTCATTTTATGCAAACTGTTTAAAACTAACACCCTGGATTATTTTTAACTACATACAGTATATTTTTGTTCTGACAATCTTATACGTAACTTAATCAAATATGAACTCAGCTTAGAAATTTGATATTTCTTCAAACATACTTATAGTTTGTAGTAACTATTAATTACTTTTTAATTATAAATTGCTTTCTGTTAATATCAACAACCCTTCATATAACTCCAAAGATGATAATTTAAATTTTTATTTTAGAAGCTTATTCTTGAATATTAAATGTATTTCATGATTTGAATTTTATATCTAATTTCTTAATAATTTTTGAATAGTTAGTCTGTTATTTTATGTTTAACTTCACCCTTGTATTTTGAAATAATTAGATTTTTTTCATCCATAAATATTTCTCTATCTAGAAATTAACTTTTAACAATAAATCAGCAGTCCTGATCTACAACCATCACAATATATAAGAAATACCTTTTTGAATATAACGTCCCTAAAGAATGGGCGAATGCCTTAATGGTTCTTGTATATAAAAAGGGAGATATATCAAATCTAGCAAATTATAGACCCATAAGTCTGCTGTCGGTCATGCATGAACTTTTCATGAAAATAATAACTACAAGGCTCACGAACAAATTATTAATCCCGTGAACAGGTTAGATTTACAAAGGGTTTCAGCACTTTAGATCACCTTCAAGTATTGAGAACTAGTATAATAGAGAAATCAAATGAATACAACAATACCCTTTGGTTAGCGTTCGTAGATACGAAGAAGCGTTTGATTCAACCGAAATTAGGGCGATCTTAAACGTATTGAGCAAAAGTCGAATCCAGAACAGATATTGAAGACTTATCCAAAATATATATAAAGATGCAACATTCCAAACGATATTCAAAGAAAACACCAATAAAATCAAAACGGAGAGAGGCGTCAGACAGGGAGACACCATTTTGACCGAGCTAGTTACACTGGCGCTTGAAGTCCTATTTAAAGCACTTCAATGGGACACTAAAGGTATAAATATAGAGGGAGAATACCTTAATCATATGCGATTTGCCGATGATATCGTGCCTATAACATCGAACAAAGAAAAACTGGGAAAAATGTTGACAGAGCTTAATAACAGATCCAAAAAAATGGGCTAGAAATAAACACTACCAAGATAAACGACAACATTTACCGGAACTGCTCTCTACTAGAAATTGATAAGGCTGAAATAACAAAAACAGATTAGTACATCTATCTCGCAAAAAAATACATATCTTCAGAGACAATCTGAAAGCGGATATTTCTAGAAGAACGATGGCCTGGTCAGCTTTTGGTAGGCTTACAAATATCTTCATTTCCACTATACTCAATACCCTGAAAGCATGAACATTCGATCAGTGCGTACTACCGGTGCTGACTTATGGAACGGAGATGTCGAAACAAAGAAATTATGAAAAAATGCAAATTGTTTAGAGAGCAATGGAGAGAAGGATGTTGGGTGTATCTTTACGACGGTCCAAAATAACAGATGTAGCAGAAAAAATATGTAGACTGAGATGGAACTGGGTAGTGCACATTGCAAGAATGAAAGATAACCGCTGGACTCGCCGACTGAAGAGTGACGACCTTGGGGCAAGAAAAGTAGTAGAGGTCGTCGCCAAACCGGATGATCGGATGGCATAAAACGGTTAGCAGGAACCGACTGGATAAATAAAGTACTAAATAGAGAGAGGTGGACCTATCTAGGAGAGGCTTATGTCCGACGATGGACCATGTATCTGATGACGATGAAGATATTTAACACTTGACCAACAATAAAAAATTAGAAACCTTAAACTAAACAAGTTCTCTTCTCAGCTAATTTTGAATTCTTCAAGGTATATAGAAAAACAGAAATACTGTTCAGGTTCGCAGATTCCACGATTGTGTTCAGATTCTAATCTTATGTTCTAATTCGAAGATTCGAAAATTCTCAGATTCGGGATCAGGATCTTAGACATTTCTGAATCTGGATGTATTTAGATTGAATCTCTGTGCTCAGATCTGCAGATTCGCATCTTATGGTCAAATTCGAATCTCCGGCTCAGCTTAGAAACTCTTGTTGATATTCGCAGGTTCGAACTTTGTGTTCAAATGTGAATACCCATGTTCAAATTCAAATCTAATGTTCAAATTCAAAGATTTGAATCAGTACCGTTCTACACAAAGGAATTGACAAGGCCTCGGCTAGCAGAATATGGCGTGGTGTAAGGATCAGGTTAAGAAATGCTTCGGGCTATTACAATTGAACAGTAGATTAATAAAAGAATTGAGGGCCATGTCTTACTCACAACAAATAAAACAAACCTAGCTAGCAAAATAAATCAACACCTACTTTGTAAACTTCGCTGCATACCTCAATCTAAATGTAGTAATGCTAGCAACAACAAATACAAACAGTAACAATCAATAGAAATTTAATATCCAGCACAAACAAATCAAGGTTGGCGTCACCTAACTTACACACACATGTAATTATTCGGGACAAAACAGGTAAAACAACATTTTAAAAAACTTCAAATCGAAGTAGCATTTCAGAAGTCGCTAGTTATAGTTTAAAATACAACTCCAAGGGCGCGATCTGAGATATAGTATACACTAGGGATGTTCCGAATACTCGTATTCGTATTCGTATTGGCGAGTATTCGCTATATTTTAAATTTTGTATTCGTAATCGTATTCGCCAAAATTAACACGAATATTATACGAGTATTAAAATTATAGAAATATAGATAATAATTTTAATAAAAATATAAAACAGGTATTCATACATTAAATAAAACATTTTTTTTTTAAATATTAACCATTCTATAACATTAAATAAAAAACAAAACTATTTTCCATACTATTTCAAAAATTTGCAGCGCGTACAAAAACGATGTTGATGTTGATATTATTCACTCAAGGTCATGTATTCGTATTTGTATTCGTATTCGCGAATATTCATAAGAGTATTTGTATTCGCTATTCGTATTCGCTAATACGAATTTTTGTATATTCGGAACATTCCTAGTATACACGCTATTTCAGCAATTTCGAATTATTTAAGTACTCGCACTTTTGCGGTAATAACAATTGAGCCAAAGAATGATTTGACACGCTTAGTTTGAGTTGCTTAGATTTTAGTAAGATCTGACATAAGTTTGAGGGATCATGCCTTTGTCGATAAAAACAGAGCTGATAATGGCATGTACTTGCAGTTTAATTAGTGAGGAAGTCCAGCGAGCGGCTGGGGAGTTTTGTTTGTTGCATTTTTCCACCAAGACTCAAAGCCAACTGACTGCATGATTTTCAGAATTACAAGGTCGACGCTCGAAAAAAGTTGGAAGTGCTGAAAAACAAATACCGACTGGCAAATAAACAAATCTACATTGATAATGATCTGACCGTAGAAGAGCAGAAAATACAAGCAGAAGTGCGGAAAATAGCTAGAGAACAGAAAGAAAAGGGAAAAACCGTAAAAGTTGGATACCAAAAATTAGATGTCAATGGAGTAAAGTACGAGTGGAACGCAAAAGAAGAGCGTCTAGGAAAACCCAAAAACCCCTCTGCAAAAAACCATTAAAGAAAACCCAGGGCAGCACGACGACGACTACGGCGACAGAAATGGCAATGATTCGGGAAGAAAAAATAAAACAAGATAAAAAATGGAGAGTGGGCTCATGGAATGTACGTGGTTTGAATTATGAAGGAGCCCTACATCAGTTAGCACAGCAAATGACAAAATATAAGATAGAGATATTAGCAATCCAGGAAACAAATTTAAAAGGCGACAGTATTGTTGATTTAGATGACTACATTTTATTTAACGGTGGAGGACGAATAAATAGATTTGGTACCGGTTTCCTAATCAGAAAGTCGTGGATAAGCAGCCTGGTGGATTTCAGAAAGATAAGTGAACGAATAACCTATCTTAGGGTGAGATGTCCGGACAGGAAAATAAGTTTTGTAAACGCACACGCTCCAACGGAAGATGCGGAGGCAGAAGTTAAAGAACAATTTTATAGTGATTTGGAAGAAACCTACGAATCGATACCGAACTACGACATCAAGTTTTTACTAGGTGATTTCAATGCTAAGGTCGGTAAGGAAAACAGAAACAGACCGGTGGCAGGCAAATACAGCAGGCACACAAGTACAAGCAAAAACGGAAAGAAACTAATAAGTTTCGCTATGGGAAAAAGGCTGAAAATAAAAGCAACCTTTTTGATACACAAAGAGATATACAAAGAGACATGGTGTAGCCCGGATGGAAGGACGAACAACCAAATTGACCACATCTTGATAGAGGATAAGCACAATGCTATAGTACAAGACGTAAAGAGCTACAGAGGAGCCGAAATAAATTCCGACCATTACTTGGTGTGTGCCAAAATAAATTACAAAATTTCCTGGGAGAATGTCAGCAAGAAAAAACACCGCAACAGCTGGAACGCAACATTACTACATGAAAGCGGAAAGAGAAAACTATACGAAAATGAAATAGAAAAAAATTTTGAAAAGGAAAGCAGTAAGGAGGGAGTGGATAAGGAATGGAGCGAAATAATAGAAATAATACACAGTGCAGCAAAGAAATATTTACAAGGAGAGAAAGCAAAAAGTAATAGGTGGTTTGATAAAGAATGCGAAGAAGTCACAGAACGAGTAAGCCAAGCAAAAGCGAAAATGCTGAGAGAGAAAACGAAAGAAAGCGACCTCCAGTTTAAAGAAACAAGAAAGGAAGCAAAGAGTCTATACAGAAATAAGAAAAGACAAAAACAAGAATACACCATACAAGATCTGGAAGAGAGTTACAGGAGGCAAGATGTAAGAAATTTCTACAAAAAAGTAGGAAACACCAGAAAAGAATATCGACCAAAAATAAATATATGCCGCAGCAAAAATGGAGACCTGATAGGAGGAAGAGAGGCGGCCTTAAGCAGGTGGAAAGAATATTACCAGGAAATAATGGAAGAAGGCAAAGAACAACCTACGCAGAAAAAAACTGAGAAAAGCCAAGAAAAAGACAATCTGGACCCGCCCACAGAAGAAGAAGTTAGAACGGTATTGCAAAAGATGAGGAATAACAAGAGTCCGGGAAACGATAACATCCAAACTGAACTAATAAAATACGGCGGAGATCAACTAATAAAAAAAGTACATAAAGTGATATGCAATAGCTGGGAGAGAAAACGAATGCCGAAAGAATGGAAGGAAGCGGTAATTAACCCTATTTATAAGAAAGGAGACCGACTCGTTTGTGCCAATTACAGACCAATATCTCTCCTAAACGTAGGGTACAAACTATTGGCCACATTAATAAATAATAGGTTAAGAAGAATTGCAGAAACAAAAATAGGAGAGTACCAGTGTGGCTTTAGGGAAAACAGATCGATAACCGACCAACTTTTCACACTACGGCAGATACAAGAAAAAACAAAGAAAAAAGGAATAACACTGCACATGCTGTTCATAGATTTTTGCCAGGCATATGATAGCCTAAACAGAAAGAAGTTATTCCAGACAATGACAGAACTAAACCTCCCAAAACAGCTAACCACACTAGTGGAAATGACCCTGGCAGAGACATGGAGCCAAGTCAAGATAGACGGGACAGTTTCAGAAAGTTTTAAGACAACTAAAGGCTTACGACAAGGGGACCCTCTATCTACAACATTATTCAATATAGCCCTAGAGGGTATAATGAGAAATAGTAAGGTTGCAGGCGACAAAAGTATACTAAGGAGCTCCTATCAAGTAATGTCTTATGCTGACGATCTGACCATTATATCGAGAACAAAAGAAGAACTAAAAACCATCGTGAAGAAAATAGAAAAAGAAGCAAGACAGTATGGCCTAGAAATAAACGAAGAAAAAACGAAATATCTACTGACGGCATCAAAGAAGAGCAGAGATGGAAACGGTTTGAAAATAAAAAGTGATCTGGACGACAAAAAGTACAGTTTCGAACAAGTTAATAATTTTGTGTATCTCGGTACAGAAATAACCGACTCAAACGATCAGTACAGTGAAATCGAGAGAAGAATGCTTATAGGAAAAAGAAGTGCCGCGTCTTTAAAATCACTAATAAAAAACAAAACTGTCTCGAGAAGGGTAAAGCTAAGAGTGTACAAAACCATTATAAGACCGACTGTAGTGTATGGAAGTGAAGTGTGGATGCTAAATAAAGTGTATATGAGTAAGCTGATGATCTGGGAAAGAAATATACTAAGGCAAATATTTGGGGGGATTAGAGAAGGGGACACATGGCGAAGGCGCACAAACGAGGAAATCTACAGCCTGTTTAAGGAAACTACGATAGTAAATGTAATAAAGCAAGGGAGACTCAGATGGTTGGGCCACCTGGGAAGAATGACAAATGAAAGGATTCCAAAAATGATTTTCAAGGAAACTCCGGAAGGCACAAACAGAAGGGGAAGACCTCAAAATGAATGGTTTAAAGACGTGAAAGAAGACTTGAGAGAATTAAAAGTAGAAAACTGGGAAAACCAAGTAATGAGAAAAAAGGAATGGAGAAAGATAACAGAAAAAGCCAAGGGCCTTAAAGGCCTCTCGAGCTGATCTATATATATATTTGTATTCGCTATTCGTATTCGCGAATACGAATTTTTGTATATTCGGAACATCCCTAGTATACACGCTATTTCAGCAATTTCGAATTATTTAAGTACTCGCACTTTTGCGGTAATAACAATTGAGCCAAAGAATGATTTGACACGCTTAGTTTGAGTTGCTTAGATTTTAGTAAGATCTGACATAAGTTTGAGGGATCATGCCTTTGTCGATAAAAACAGAGCTGATAATGGCATGTACTTACAGTTTAATTAGTGAGGAAGTCCAGCGAGCGGCTGGGGAGTTTTGTTTGTTGCATTTTTCCACCAAGACTCAAAGCCAACTGACTGCATGATTTTCAGAAATACAAGGTCGACGCTCGAAAAAAGAACTAACATCAAAAGGAAGGAAATTCCTGGCTACGTACAGGCGCGAATTCGGGAAACTGGTTAGCTCAAGGAAGAGCCAAAACGTTAGCTCCGGGATGCTGAATTTAAGCCTTCGTGAGAGCCCATATAGCTGCTTGGTTTGTGAGCCAATACTAGCGGTTTCTAGCCCAAACTAACCCATACTAAACGGCCTAAATATTGGAAAATTAGAAAACGAAATTATGCTAGCAAAAGCATTCTTACCGATAATGTTCATGGCCTAATTTGGAAGACACATCGCAGCGATTTTGATGAGCGGAAGCACAGAGCAATCCAGCCTAAATAACCAAAGAATAAAACTCAAAGAATAATAATAATAATAATAATGATTTATTTAAAATTAATCTCATTTTTTTTTCTATGTACATAAGAATAGTAAATTAACAAGTAAAAATAAATAAATCCGAATACTTCCATTTAAGTTTTCAGGGAAACTTGCATGTGGGACTACAAAACAACATAGTATTTCACCTGTGCAAAATATTCAAATAAGAATAAAATAAACAGAAAGATTATGCCAATACAATCATATCTACATAAAACAAAGTACACTAGAATGGAATGAAAATAACTAGGTACAAATCAAGAAACAAAAAAATTATCATAAAGTAAAAAGCCAGGCGCAGAGAAACAAAACATAAATCACAGTACATGGTGAAAGACTTTACTTAGTCAAATAATTGATGCACATATGGTCTAGGACACGATAGCAACCAAAATGGTTGTATGGTCTGTATGCAGTTATGCTTTTTATATCTTGCTGTAGCATTATAAATTTTAATTGCCTAGAACTCATAGCTTCTTTGACCAGCAGATTTCTTAACTGGTGGAATATTCACAACATTATGCTCTTTACTTCGATTGCAGTATGTGTGATATTGGATATTTTTGTTAAGAATATTTTTATTTTTAAAAACGTTTTGTAAAACAACTTTACAAAACAACTGACGAACATCAAATATTTGTGTTTCAGAATACAAATCATGGGAACGGTAACGTGCATTTTTTCGAAAAATATTCTTTAAGATTCGCTTTTGCAGAATTTCTAAAGGCTTCAGAGTCGTTTTTAATACACCTCCCCATCTTATTATGCCATATGACAAGAGCGATTCCACTAAAGCATTGTACACTTGTTTTAAAATTCGCACTGGTAGGAATTCTCTCAATTGCCTAAACACGTAGTTAAAGCTTCTTAGTTTCTTAATTAGATGCTGAATATGTTTTTCCCACTTTAGGTTAGAATCCAAAGTTATTCCTAGATATTTAATCGTTTCTGCTCTTTGTATGAACAAATCACAACTGCATTGATGTCTTGTGTAGTCAAATTTATGTATATTTATTTGACTAAAATGAGGTAGATGACTTTTGTACGAAGCAAAAGGTACAAACCTAGTCTCCTTTTAGAAGAACACTCTTATTAATGCGCCCGCCAGCTAAAATAACGCTTTAGCGGCCCGCTTGCAGAAATCAAGAACGGCCTCTCTGAAAATCAATACAATTCCAGCTATTCGGCTGTTCTCAGAGCCCACTCGGATCGAAATGCCAAAAACAAGTTCAGAAGCGAAAATGTGCAGATAATTATCACTTCGCACACACGCCTGCTGCGATAAACTTGAAGTCTGTTGCTACAAAATATAACTATAAGGTGGTCCGAAATAACGTGGCAAATGCATTAACGCGCTTTTAAAATGAAATTGAAACGGTGCGTTACAAATCTTTTTAAATTGAGGATACGAGTCTTAAGAATTCCGAATTTGGCAGCTCTAATTGTGGTTTAATTTTTGCAGGTGTTATCAGATAGTGGAACTTCCATCTTTGTACATATTATAATCATTAGTGTTAATCACCACATTTGCATTTCCTTTGTCGACTTTGAAAACGACACTATCTTTATTACCGTTCAGTCTAGGTAGAAATTTAATTTTAATATTAATGAATATTACAGCTTTCTAAATAATGCTTTATGAAACACTTAAGGTAAATGTACAAACTAAATAATTTTTAAAACCCACAAGTCGATGACAACATTATCAAAATAGATGACAACATTTGGTACTAAATTTATTTTATACAATTAACTCCAGACCTTTGCTTAATTCGTTCAAACATGTATTTTTTAAATTACTGGTACTAAAGGCATGTTTCCTTAAATCAATTATTTCAACAGAACGATGTTTCGCTGCACAATTTACAAATACCAAAAATGTTCCCAGCGAAGTTATTTATAATGGACATGTGTTTCCTAAATCACCCTAGGAAGATCTTAACTTTTTTAGCGATTGATATGCAACACTGGACTTATAAAACGTATAAATAATGTAGGTAAAAGGTTCAAAGTCAGTTCAATTCGCTCAACTGGGGGCGGGTTGCTATAGGGAGCTTGCGTCCACCTTCAGCCAGTAACGGCAATTCCAGGATGGGTGGGAGAATGGAGGAGTATAGAATAGAAGAAGGTCCAGGAAAGGTGGAGAAGTACTGATCCGGCATTCGCCTCAAAGACGGTACCCTGTTGACTCAGGAAAACCACATAAAAATCTGAATCAAGGCAGATGGCCACAGGAATCGAACCCACGACCTCTCGAATGCTAATCAGACTTGCATAAATAATGTAAATGGATTAGGAGTTTTAAGTTAAGTAACTGGTTTCGCATTTATGTTTTTTTATTTTTTTTATGGGCGACATCACACTTTTTGTGATTGTGAAATATGAGTGTTAAACAAATATTATTTAAAATTACGAACAGCAAAGGAAAGTAAACTTGAATATAGTATATATCGTTGAAATTAAAAAAGAAGAGCCTTTCACCGACATTAAAATCTAAAATGGTATAAAAAACAAATTTCATGATGGTTTTAGATAGTTGAAAAACATCCGACCAATTTTAAAAATAAAATGTAAGCATTTTATTTAAAACTTTATTGGTATAAACAGCGTTTTTATGCATATAATTGAAAATGGCCACTTTTTATTTACATTTGCTATTTTATCTGTTAATCACGAAAATCTTAAAACGTATTAAAAAAATAGCTAACTACTTTATTAACTATCTATTATCTATTATAGTTTTAGCTAATACTGGGAAAAATGAGTACTAATGAGGAAAAATTAGAAGTAATTTTATTTAATATTTTTAATTACACTTCGAAGTTTGTATATTGGCTGTTATACAGTTCTTAAAGATTTCTTTTTAAACTGATAAAATTGCATGCAGCTGCCAATAAACCTCCAACAGCGCCGCAACATGCCAGCAAAATAAATAGTGCATTTAAGGTTTACGAACTGCCATGAGAAGCTTAGAGTTTCCTTATACACGACATGAGCGAGCGCAAGGTTTCGAAAAAAGTAGTTCTCCAGATTTTCAGGAACATTAACATTTTACGGTCTTAGCAACCCAAAAAGCTCATTTTCTGTTTATTGTCTGTTCGCTATATGAGCTCCCAGTTTGAAATATGCTCGGCAGTGCGCTGAAAATAAGGCCCGATTTAAATTTGGTTATCCCGGGCTGCTGATACCAGGTTTAGCGCCAAAGAGTTGTAGGATAACAAACGTCTTTTTAAAGTTTGATCAAGTTTAATAAGGAAATGCAACGCAAAGCAAGAAATATTGCTTTCATTTAGGAGTTTTTTTTTTAAATATTAATGTAAGTGCTAACGATGTTATTTTTTCTAAAATTTAAAACAGGCATCCCCTAGCTAAAACAAAAATTTTTGCAAAACCCAAAAATGAAGGGCCATTTTTTTTATCGAAAACAACATTGGTTTTATGTTATTTTAGGTTTTGACCATTCGATTATTGTTGCTTCTAAAAAGAATTGTTTTAATGTTTTCCGATCAAAATTTGCTTTTTTAAGTATACTAAAATAGATTTTGAAACCAAATATAGCATACCATCATCGCTACTGGTATGTAGAGGTGGAAATAATCCACACACTCGTATCTTACGGGCCTGTACAAATAACTGAAATCCAAATCATCATGCAATAATATAGAACACGTCTTGATATTTAGGTGTCTTCGTTTCAAGTGAAACACACTGTATATACGTTGAACTATTTCGGATTGGCAGTTTAAAATGCACTATATTTAGCTACAAGGACTTAATTTCTGCACTTTCTAAGAATACTCGTATGTGATAGAGTCGCCGCTATCTATTTCTTCTATTTATTTAGTGTTCATGTTTGTGTAATTTAAATATGCAAGATAATACTCGTATTTGTTAATTGCTTTTTTAATTTTATTCTGTCACTTGGCGTCTCTTAAGTATCGACTGGCGTACCACATTTTGAAGACCACTGCTTTATATGATCATAATTCTGCTCGTTGCTCATTTCAAGAGTTATTTTTAGCTTAGCACTTAATATAACATGTATAAAAATCTTGTTGATTCGTCTTGCAGTTCTTCCATATCGTATTTTGAGTTTTCTTGCTACTCTATTTTAATTTCTGCCTTCATTAGTACTATGTTACACGTTAAATCCGTATTACGACAAAAGCCAGTTTGTTACAGCAAATATCGACTTTTAGAATCATGGCGCTCGGTACAATATGGGGCAATTTTTTCTGGCTAGAAGAATTCACTCTAATCACGCATCAGCGGTTGTGTAACAAAATTGTCCGACTACATTCAGGGGGATGGGTGTGGTTCTATTTGACCAGGCTGTTAATTAGGGCGAAGTGCCATTTCAATAAGGGTGGTTGTAATCGAGATACTTACAAAGAAAGGGATATTAGGGCACCACGGGCTTGAATTGGGTTACTGACAATATTTATGCAAGACCCTGTACAAGCCCGAAGTCCAGAGCTTGCAATCGTGTCAGCGCTCCTAGGCGGCGTCTACAGCTGCCTCGGGGACTTACCTTCAGCGGATAAACAGCTCCCGTCGCTCCACCTTACATTGTTTGTTTGTTTGCTTGTTATGTACAAGGTTTAGGCAACTACAGAAAAATACATAAATTTAATAAAGGACGCATGCACAAACCACAAAGAAACAATAATAACGTTGAATACCCGTCTATTGGTTAAAATAACAAAATGAATGTACAGGTACACCTCATGTAGAAATTTATTAAATTAAAGTGACAGGCAAACGTAATAAGCAATGAACGTATACGAATATAATCGACGAGGTCAATCAGCGTTGAAGGCACATTACAACGTGCGAAACCTTAAGGCGCAAGAGCTCAATACAAAATTACAGCGCTTCATTACGGGTATGGCGTCACTCCGCGCACTGTGAAAAGGAACGCTACACTCTAGATTCTAACGTACACTACATTACAACTAATTGGGCAATACCTGGTGGTTAAGTGACGAGCTTGGTGTTGATGTCCAGTTGGAAAGCCGTCGTTCAGGAACGCTGAGGCAATCGGTCAAAATGGACAACGTTGGCAGCCAGGAATGGCAAAATGCGGGAAGTTTGCGATCAGAGAGGTGTCTCAGGGGAAGAGTACTCACAACACGATGACGTCAGCATAAAGAAGCTTGCATAAGCAATGTGGCGGGAACACTTAACGACAATTTGTGCCCCGCAACAGAACTTAGGAATCTTCGAACCGGTTTCTTTTTAAAATCAGCAATAACGGTTAATGCGTAACTTTTACGACGACACTATACAACAACAACAAACCGAATGATACCATTCATCCTCACAGTGATTATACATTGTTATGATATCGTACCTCAAGACTAATAATTAATTTATAAAAATTAATCATACTTCAAGACATATTTAATTCATAAAAATATCATACCTCAAGATTAATTATGTAATGATAGAGTACCTAAATGTTAAAACATTATATTTTATTAAAAGTGAAATTAATATTAAAAGAACAGGATAGCTGTATAGAATCTATTTAATAAATTACACATGTAATTCAAATCCGGAAAAGCAATTAATATTCTTAGAAAACGGTTCTAACACATGAATTATAATATGATATTTGGAGTAGTAAAGATTGTTATTTGGTGGTATCAAAGAACAGGTCATAATTAATTTTAGATAACAATTAGAACAAACTATAAGATAGTTTGAGTTAATGTGAAAGGCCTAAGCAAAATAAATATTTTAAAGTCACATGATATGTCAAAATAATTCAAATAATTTGCAATGTAAATAATCCAGGAGTGTTAGTTTGTAAAAATGTATGAATAGAGATTACTATGGTAGACATTTTTGATTTAAAAAATGTACATGTAAAAGCTTGTAGTAAGCATAAATGGAGAATAAAAATGAATTTCTAATAAAGTGAAAAAATAAGTGATTAAAATAATAACAAATTAATGCAAAGTAAAAAATTTTAAACAAACTATAAAAAAGTTATAATACGACTAATAGAGGAGGAATTAAGAATAATGGTATTACAAGAAGAAAGTGAACAGCTACGATCAGCAAAATAGTTTTTTGGGATTGGTGATATGAAGTCGGCGGATGATTTGGATGCGTAATGCATTGGAGTTGCTGTTGGAGGTTGGTCTAAAGTATTCCGGTTTGATTAGGATGAACTGCAGTGGAGTCGCTATCAGGAAAGCTTCTTGGGTTGCTGTGTGAATCTGTATCCGTATTCCATTCATCGTGGCAGTTTGGATTGCCGATTGAGCAATTCGCAGATTTAAGTAATGTGGTTCCTGCAGGGCAGTAACTTGCAGAGCTGGGATCTTTGTTGGAGCAATCAATAATAGCGGCTCTTATAAAAGATTGATAGGAGCTTTACTTACATGGACGTTCTAAAACATCACAAAGCAGGTCGCATGTATATGATTGGACAGGGACATCTGATCAGTGTACTTAAGTGAAAATAACCACAGGTATATGTAAAATAAACATTAAATAAATTTCAAAAATTAGCAAATAAGAGATTTATAAGAAATTCGTAACATTTATCAATATTTAAAACGATATTAACTGTAAAAAATATGAGTTTTGCTAATCTTTAATATTAATAATTTGACTTTGATAGTTCATAGACGTGTCAATTGACATAATTCTCATACCAGCAATTAATCATAAAGTATAATAATTTTAATAATCAATAACAATCAAGACCATAGCAATGATTAATAAATGCAAACAATTAATCATACTTTATAACGCTTGAACCTAACATGATTTAAGAGTAAATGTTCTACTGGAGCTAGCAAAAGAGATAGACTCAATAGTAAATAAGTTAATGAGTCCAACCTTCTATGTATTCTCGTATAATATAATAATCCCTTTTCATCGTCTTAGTTTATTCAAGATTAATGCGATTGTTTTCAAATTAATATTCTGTTATTGAATGTACATCATGTGCAATTTCTATTTGGCTCACACCTCCTAATTGTGACTATTCGGAATAATCCGGAAATGCCTGAGGTGGATTTACATTTGATAAGACCTCTTAAATTTGTTTTAATTATATTTCTGAAACTGTAAAGAGGCTTCATCAAAGCCATTAGAAAACTGTAATAAATTTAGTCTTAATCCACATGTCATCTACGCAAGCTATATTCAATAAAACATATTTTTAATTCGTTAATAATAACCCATTAGCTGCATCTACTTTAATTGTACCAAGTACCTATACAATAGAAATAACATTTCTTTTCGAATGTCGTTCTATACAAAAACCAAATTTTGTCAGCGCTTGTACTTACCACAGTAAATAAAAAAAATCATTATTTTGGAATAGAGTATTATACGAATTACACTGCACAGAATAAGAATGAATAGCTCGTAAATCAAAGTTAATGATTTAAAAATAGAACAAGGCAAGGAGGAGCAACTGTTGATGAAGTCACAGATCACGTAGCAGGGCCAAAGCAGCAGCTTTAACATTTGCAGGAAAATGTCACCCTAGAGCTTTATTCGGATCCGCGGGCGCGGAAGGCTTACATATACGACAGAAAGGTCATAGAAAATTTATTACTATTAGCTCTGCCATGTTTCAAAAATATTAAGTTATGTGCTATATGGTGCGCATGGTTTATTTCGAAAGTAACAAGGTTTGAATTGACGGGTCACATACCTATACGTTTCCTTCAGCGTAAATGTTTTAGACGCCCGAAAGTTGCGTTGCAGTTTTTGTGATGCTACTGAAACGGAGCTAATTGAATTGATATCGATTGGAAATGTCAGAACAGTTTCATTTAACCCTCTATTTAAATGAAAATCGCGATGGAAAGTTTACTACGACTCTTCGACCATTACAAACAGTTTCTAAAGCGTACCTCCCAGAAGTAGAAATTTATTCCGTTAAAAAGCTGTCATTTACAAAACAAATCTTTAATTTACATCCTGAAATGATTCCATCACATTGTTAAATAATAATAATAATAGTAATAATAATAATAATAATAATAATAATAATAATTTATTTACTTCTGTTGCTACATAGAATGTAGATGAAAACAAGTCAGAAAACCAAGCATTACAAGCAAAATACATTTTTTTACATATAAAAAACTTACAATACACATTAAAACTTACAATCTAGAAATTCCTGTATTGAATAAAATGCATTTTCAATATAATTTTTTCCCACAGCCAATGCAAATTGTTTAACAATTGGTATATTTACAACTTCAGGGTCTAATTTGTTATACAATATAGCACCAATATAAAGTGGATTAGCACTAAATAGTTCAAGACGGTGCAGTTTATACTGAAGGTCCCCACCATAGCGAGTAGGATAATCATGATGCATATTTTGACGTGAAAACAAATTTAAATTACTTTTAGCAAAAGTCAACATGTCCAAAATAAAAATACAGGGAAAAGTTAGTATTTTGTTTTGTTTAAAAACTGTTTTACAGGAGTCTCTGAATTTTAGTCGATAAATGCAGCGCACGGCTCTTTTTTGAAAAACAAAGACACGTTCAGCAGACGATTTGTAGCCCCAGCAACTAATTCCATATCTAACAACGGATTCAAAATTCGAGTAATAAAAAGCTTTTACTACTGCTGAACTGCAAAACATATAGAAGAGCATCTATTGCAGACTGAGTCGATGTAATCTTCGAATGTCAGAGCTAAATCAAGGTTGACACCTAGCAGCTTGAAGCATGAAACCTGTGCAACTGCTTTCCCATCCATCCTTATCAGTTGACTAGAGTCAGAACTATTTTCAGAAGAATAAAATTGCATTATGTAAGATTTATCCATGTTCAGAACTAATTTGTTATGCTTCATATAATTCGGAATACAAGATTGACTTTTAATTGAGAAGACATATCTGTATTACTTTTAGCAGCTGAAACAACTGTTATGTAATCCGCAAACGCACAATGAATAGCCGAAACAACTTCATCCAAATCGTTAGTATACAATAAAAATAGCAGCGGCCCAAGCAGGCTACCTTGGGAAACTCCAACACTATTTTGTAACTCGGTAGACCTTGTATCCAAGTAGCTGACAAATTGTTTTCTGTTGGATAAGTAGGAACGCAACAGAGAATTGCACTTTCCACGCAAACCAAAATTTTCGATCTTCTCTAAGAGAATATTGTGGTCCACACAATCGAAAGCCTTGGACAAGTCGATAAATAGTGCCATAACCTTATTACCTGCATCAAGGTTTGAGTATATGAAGTTCAAAACGGATACGAGTGCAGACATTGCAGAATAAATCTCCCGAAAGCCATGTTGATGTTTTGAGAAAATATTATGTACATTTAGAAACAATATAATTTTTTTAGCTATTACCTTTTCAATAGTTTTTGCAAAAACTGAATGCAACGAAATTGGGCGATAATTGCTAAGTAATCTGGAGTTACCTTTTTTAAAAAGACAAACAATCTTTGCAATTTTGAGTAAGTCAGGAAACGCGCCGTTATCGAAGCATTCATTAATAATATGGCAAAGTGGTTTTGGAATAGAAAATTAGCACAGATTATCAGATGGGCAGTTTTTTGACTAATGACCATAACGAGAGCAGCTGAAGCAGCGAGTGATTGCGAAAGATTCAGTAACAGAACATTTTCTCCACCCCACAAAAAGGTAACCATTGTTAATAATTCTACTAAATAAATTCGGACTGTCTTTCACAATCAGATGTGTGTCATTCCTTATTTTTATTTTCCTGACCATTTTGAAGTGTACATTATATCATTTAATTTATTTTGCACTAAAATATTTTCGCAGAGTTTGTCATCTGATGAATCATAATTTTCCACATTACAAATTTTCAGTCTTGACATAAATTTATTTGATATTTTAAAAGAGAAGGAATCGCCGACCGCTTCTTCAAATTTAGTTTTTAGATCACTCAGATATTTATTATCTTCGCAGTTTTCAATCGCATTGCCGTTTGCTTTAGTTTTTATTTGTGCGATAGCTGGACCAAGTTCAATTGGGTTAAGTTTGGTTTTTATAGAGTTTAGGTCACTTTTTTGATTTTTAGCTTGCAGTATAAGGGCAGACGATGTATACTAACCCAGAGCAATTTAAGGATTTATCGATATTCGAAACCGAAGGCAATTTTCCGTTGTTCGATATTTCGCGCCAATTTTTATCGATATCGGTTAACCTCAAATTTAGAAAGTTATTTACCATTTTCAACTCATCATTTATTTTATTCAAAAGTTCTAACTCACGGTTTTGTTGTTCAAGTTTAAATATACAGCATGTTGTCAAAGGTGCAATGGAAATGTTAACTGCGTTTTTGTCATATGAATGAAAAGACTCTTAGTCTTTTCCACAAGTTTATTACCAAAGTTTAACATGCGACATGTCCCGAAATCAGTACTAGTTTCATCATCAGGCTCAAACGTTGAGCTACAGAGGTACAATATTAAAATTGGTATCAATAATAAAAGGTTATATTTATGTGATATATCAAAAGATAATAAAGCAAATGGAATAGTGAGATAAAAATTTAAAGGTTAACCATATTTAAGTCAAAAAACTAATGAAGGCCACCAAGGTGGAGAAATAAAATATTAAACAATAAAAGTGCTAATGTTTCCGTTCTATAATTTGGAATGTCAAATGTACAGGGATGGCGCCATACGTATGCATGAATAGCCTGATTGGCATGCGTCTCGTCGCTGTTTCATACAAGCGAGGGTGGTATAATTTTTGATCTAGAGGAGCTAATCTTTCGTAAATTAATTTGTTTGTCCCGTTACCAGCTTGTAGATCAACATCAGTTGCTCATAGTCAATATCTTTGAACTGTCGGTGTCAATTTATTATGATAAGCTGACACAGCTTTAAGCTCTTTCGTCATATTGCATGTAGAGCGACGCCAGTTCGCCCGTCTTGGACCTGCCCATTTTGGTTTCATTCCAGCCACCAGCCATGGCTTTCGTTTTCGAGGTCAGAATATTTGCTCAACCCAGATGTTCGACCATCTGCGTTTCCTCGTCGTTGTTGAGTTTATTACTGAAAATTCTCAATATATGATATGTACTAAGCTAACGCATTTGAAGGATTTGTGAGGTCATGAAAAAGTTAAAATGTTTGTTACGATAGCAGATGCAAGGTTGAGTCAATAAATGCAATGCCGCATATTCTTGCAGTAACATGGGCTTGCAAAGACCACGAAACGAGATATGTCCAGTTCTAAAACTTAGCAAGACCATAACTCCCATAATCGAGATGGACAATTTCCTGGTACGAATTTCCTTAGCCCATCGTTGGTAGGAAAATACCAAGTGGTGTCCTCAAAAATAATACGAATTTGTCGCCATATCTTTATAGTTTCCAACAATTGTCCTGACTATCGTGAGCAAGGGTCGGTACTGACGTTGTGTTTATGTGTATTTTTGAACATATTGCACATATTTTTAGCAGAATCATGCACTATATGCTTAATAAAATGATTAGAAATGAAGTCATGCATGCCGATTTATTTTTTCTTCTGACAGTAAACTCAGTATATTACGTTTTCTATACAGGGAGTAAAATAGCATTTTACTCACTATGGATCCAACGTTCACCCTGCGGATCAAACCGGCCTAGTGATAAGTATAAGTGTCATCAGTACTGATCAGAGGCGGCGGAAGAATCCTGTCTGTGATTGGTACATAATTGGCGAGTGCTTCATTAACAATTTCACTAAGAATGTAGGTATTAATTCATTCTCATGTTAGTTGTCATCGCCTTCTGAATAGTACATAACCGCGTTCTGTAACTTGCATTTTCCAGAACCTGGTCAACTTATTTTGCTGTTTCCAAAATATAGATTTTTAATATCATCGCTTCTCTATTGACGTGAAGTACTTTTGCGGTTTCGTATTAGGTACGGACATTTCATGCAGCTATTTTTAATGTTGATTTAAAAATAATTTTATATCCTTCCTTATCGGCTGACCGTTTTAGCACCGCTTCCTATGTGGAACCACGGACGAGTGGCCATTTCATTGTGATTTTCATCCATTATGATTTCCTTGGGAAGAAATAATGAGGTAGCTTTTCGTTGCTTTCCTTATCGCAGTACTATCGCCGCTTCTACAATATGCGGCTCAAGTTGAGAGCTTCCCGCTGTTCAACTGTATCAGTTCAGACCTTAACTTGATAATGGTACTGATTGAGCTGCTGCCCACAATCAAGATGTTTACCATATTTGGTAACACTCACTTAGTTGAGCCTGCAGGTCAATGCAGTTACCCAGGGTGTGATACTAGGATCCATACATATGTAAGAGCTGGGTATGCTGTGAGGACAAGTTATCATGATTCACCTCCTGTCAAAGGCACTGTAACGTTTTGCTCCAATTTTAAATGCGAATTAATTAAAATACAATATTTTGGGCATTTAAAATTTCGCATTTCAACTTTACCAAAGCTTCAACCCGTCCGAGACTTAAGTTCGCCGTTATGCGCGAACGACGCGACAGATCGTCCGACGTGCACTTCCACTACCGCTTTGATGCCCGAGAGAGAACTCGACAACAACGTATAAAATGAAATTATTCCGCTGAACTCGAGGAGAATTATTCCGAGGAAGCATCACAATTCACCGACCTGGCGCGCTGCTCCCGGTTGGCGAGAGCTCTGCTCTCAGACTAGTTGGAGTGCCGAACTATTAGAAAAGACCTCGGAACAGATTGCCGAAGAATAAACCATTACCTAACCCGTCTAAAGTTATTACCCGTCCCGTGGAAAAATTTACTTTAGGTAAATATCCAACATTTTTCCCATAGTTTTATAATTTCAAACAGCTTGAACTTAAGACTCAGGGCTCTGCTGTCCTAACCAATTCAGTCACGGAACTCCCGCCACTGCTAAATTTAAAAAGCAATGAGGACCTGAAAATCGGGGCCTGGCTGTTCTAGCTAATTCCGAACAACAAAACCTCCCCATAATTTTCTAGCAGGTGTTAGCGGGTGTCTGGAAATCGGCGCCGCAAATTCCCAGCGCTGAAGTTTCGAAGTAACTGAAACACGTCGTATAATTTCTCTGGACGTGCAGATCCCACAGTAATTTTCATAGCCCGGTCGTACCTAAACCCCTTGCTGAACGGAGCCTGAATTTCCGGGCACCATATTCAATTCCCCCTGGTCAAAAAATTAACATACCTTGAAATTGTGGTCATTCATCCTTGGCACGCGCGGTTTTCCCGCTATCAAAAGAGATAACCTTGCACCGCCCGCCCTTATCAAGGAACCGAATTCCACAAGCCGCACACGTGGGACCATTTCGCCTTCGAGAGAAAGTAATCCAAGGTGGTACGCTAACATTTATTTGCTTTCATTAAATAAAGTAACCGATAACACCATGTTTTCACGTCACTTTTGTTTAAGTTTGGTTATATTCGCAGTACTGCCAACAACCGCCAGGGAAGTTCCAGCGACTGTCAAACAGTAGAGAACCCTCTCCTGCCATTTACTTGGCATAGCCGGAAGTGGCACCGAATTAGATTTTATTTTGTATAACTAATTTACATGCTGATTTATTTTATTTTTATCCTTAACGTGTGAAATGTATATAGTGGTAAATAAAAGTAATTTCTGTTAAACTGTAATCATTAGATGAGTCGAGGTATAAATATAAAGCGGACTAGGTCCATTCCAAGCTACTATTTATAAGGGCAAAATTAATGAAGACTATTAGTGAATAAATATACCGGGAAGCATTACAACACTTGCTGTGACCAACCACGATTAAAGGTGCTATCTCTGCAGCGTAATATCCTACCACATTTTCCACATAGCTTGCATAAATATTTATTCCTTTAACTGTCAGATCGAGAACCTAAAGTAGTTATGGTTATATTCATTGCCATATTAACCATTTATGCGGTGTATTGATTAAGTTCTGTTAACTAAACCTCAAAACCAGCTTTATTTAATAACGTTTCTAAACATGAAACTTTTTACTCAAGTTGGGACATGAATTTTTAATTATACTGAATTTAAAAAAAAATTACGTTGAAGATCTATGTCGACTAGGTAGATTTATTTTATTTAAAGATTACGTTGACGATTTACCCAACTTTTTAATTGAATAGCTCTTATGAATATAATTTCTCAGCTTCTTTCAGGTAACAATTAATCAAACATTAACTGGTTTACTTTATTTGTACTACTATTTTTTCAGATTCGTTACGTTCCAATTTTCAACACATAACACTAGTCTAACCTTATTAAAAAGCTCTCTGGTACTAGGTTACAGCAATTAGGCTTATCTCTGCTACAGCCAATTGATGAAATCCAATCAGCCCACAGCAATACCTTTCACATGCATTACATTTTACGATGCTGATATTCCGTTACTTGGTATATGCCAATAAATAACACATCGTTTTACTTCAAATTGTGCTATTACTGGAAAATCTCAGTCTTCTATGATTGAATACTTTTTAATTAAGTTATACATTTTTCAATAAAAAGAAATTATACTTGTCGTCCCATTGCAATTAAGATTTCCATTGTTAGCTCTAGTTATCAATTATAAGTATAATCCAAACAATATCATGTTAATGAAATTGTATTACTATTATTTAGCTAGCAATTCTAAATAAGGTATATATCACTACTTTTTCATGCAATTTTTAATTTAATATTATATGAAGCACATAATCTGCAATATCTGAAAGAAAAATAAAGAAGATTTATACTACCATTACGTGAACAGCTGCAGTGTTCACGAACAATAACTATAGTACAATCAAAAATTATTTTCATCTAATATGGTTATGGAATAGTTCCTAATTTGTGAATGCAACTATCAGTCACTTAATAGTCAAATGTCAGGTTTGAAATTTAAGAATAAATATAGCTGCATTCATAAATTATGAGCTACTCCATAGCCATACTAGACGAAAATAATTTTATCTACGACCACTACTAAAAGTAGGTTTTTTAGCGCTAGCTTGTTTCACTAAAAGTGACGTTTTATAGTTTACCGTGGTTAAAGAAATCAGCTGTTTACTTTTAGCCCATGTGCTAAAAGTGAAGTGATGTTATAAAACTACAATTTCGAACTGGAAGTGAAGTTGTAAAGTTATTCTAGTTGCTTCTTGCGTTACAGGTCAAGTGTTTTTGAAATAATTAAAGCGTTATGTAATGAATACAGTCAGATGTGGAGTATTAATAATTACATTTCGTAACTGACCTTGATTACTGTCATTCGCAAATATTCGCCCGCGCGGCATGGCCTACTGTTTCTTATTACATAAATTAGAAGTGTAGTAGATGCAAACCTTTGTTAAATCGATATTTATGGATTAATAACAGTAAAATTAAGGTCGTAGATAAAATATCGTATGCAACGCGTGCTAAAAGTCGTTTATGTACGAGACACGTTTCATAATTTTCATGTCTCGTGTATAAAAATCGACTTTTAGCACTTGTTACATAAATAGCTATTTGATATGTATAAGATGCTAACTTTATCCAACCACCGTATTTCGTTAGTGTAGTCGACGCAAGGATTATAAGGGGGGGGGGGGGCAAAAATGTCAATTAAAAATCGGCAAAAATAAAAATGCTTGAGAAATGAGAAGAGCTGTTCTAACTGAAGATTTTTTAAAACGAACTAAATTTTGTTACGATACTATTGGAGCTTAACACAGTCTGAATAATTTCACTCTACGTTGCCTGCCTAAATTTAATTCGGAAATAACTTTGCTTCGAAGCGTAGCGTCCAGGCGATTCTTTGTAGACAACAGACAGGACTTAAAAATACGGCAGCAGCCCAAAGTGTATTTTTCGGATGCAAGTACTAATGTGTGGGCCGCCATCCCAGGGGAGGAATCGATCCAAGTATCGGTTCAGGTTCAGATGGACGCGTTCTCACGTCCCCGCGGACCGATTGAGCCGGGGTCTCACATAGATGGATCCCCGGGTTGACAGTCTCTAATTTTCTTATACCTACCTCCCCAATTATCCTGAATATTATTAACAAATACGTACGACGCCTTCGCAGCGACTCGAGCGCCTGTGGCAACATCCAGTAAATTAATGAGTACCCTCAGACAGAGATCCTTTGTTCCGTCTGAGGCTTCTTTGGTATCGGAGCCATATTCAATTAGTTCCTTTGTTTGATTTTCGAGTTAGATGCTTCAAGGTTGGATGCGCAATTATTTAACTGCTGTATTTATTGCGGCAACGATTTCCGCTTACAAATCGCTCGCCGGCGCGCGTATGGTGTATGTTTTCAGGTTAATTAAAATACAATTTGCCTTTAATTAAGACGCGGTTATCTCGCGCCCGAAATTAATTTTACAGCCCTCATTATAATATAAATAATTGGATGACACTTCGTTGTTTATTTTTCGCGTAAGTCAAATTTTAGCATTGATATTTCAACAGAGGGAATTCTGCAATGTTCTAAAACTCTATTGTATAGGCAATGCTGAGTTCCTCATATTTTGGCAATAAGAAAATTCACGAAAAATTATCAAATAGTTTTGCTAAATTATAGAAGCTAAACCCTTGTCACATTCTTCACAAGACATTTATTTCAAAAGCAATTGCAATTTCAGAATTTTACTCAATATAACACTACTTTCGTTTTTGACGAATGATCTGTAAATTTGTTTAACTCTTTATTTGTTATCTGAAAAAACAAATAATGAAAGATACATTTTAAAAGTGTACTTCTGAAGGTCACTTCATTGAATTATTTGTTCAGTTTGTCTTAATCTCCAGAGAAAGAGAGGGAGAGAGGGATATATTTTATTCGGTTACCTTTTCAATACGACCTCGTACGGTATAGAAGTGTTCAATAGTACTGAACCCTGCTCAAATAGCTCTTGTTTGATACGATAGAGAAGTTGCCATAATCCAAAACCTGCAAAATGCTTTGATTGATTATATTTATTGTAATGGTTCACTGCCCATAGAAATTCTGATTGCCTAATTAACTAAATGAATAATGTCAACATGAGCACAGAATTAAATGTTTTTTTACGACCGACCAGAAAATATGCGGTTTCTGGAGAAATTTTTCACCAGAAAGTAACGTTTTGCTGGCCAAGATCGGAAAACGGGCATCACGGACCGGTAACAGCTTTTCCCTGTCCCTGATGCCTTCGTTACTATGGAATCAAGTGTGTGTTTGCCTTCAGAGTTTCAGATATGATAAATGTTCGGAAGGGCTACTGCAATTTAATTTGTAACTGACGGATTTGTGCTTATTAATGTCATACATAATGTGAATAGGATAATACGAAATGATTTGTTAAATACAGAAAGAATATGAGCGTTATGTAGTAAAACTGTATAACCCAGCAAAAGGCAAATTAGCTGAAAAGTAAACGAAACCGTGCTAGCAAAATAATAATTGCAAAGAGCAATGAAAACGGAAGGCAGCCAATTGAAAGACAATAAGTGAGATGTTAAATGAACTCCAAGTATAGCAGTGCATTATAAACAAAAGTGAATTAAAAGCAGAGCATGCGTTGCAACAATTATTCCAAGAAAAAGACAATATTAGTGGTTAGTCAAAGACATGTCATCAAAACTGTGGTCCATAAGGTTAAACATGTTATCAATCTTAATTTCCTTTATAAACATTTCAAAATCTAGTTGCTAATAGACCTAACTGTCATTTTTTATTAATAACTAAACAAGCTTAAAAATTGTGTGTTGGGGCTACATTGAGCTCCTCAATTGTCATGTAAAATTGTAAATAAACAGTTCTTAGTTATACCAATTGTGGTTAAAGTTATTCACGAGCGTCCTCTGCATCTGTGGGTGTTGTTTTCCAGGTGTTAAGAGGTCCAGGTGAAGCAGATAATCCAGCAGTAAAATTCGTCCAAGTGCGAGTGACTTCGAGGCGCCATTTCTTTATACAAGCAGCTTCGCCCAGCGAGAATAGTGCCTGTTACGTGTAGGAAGGACATGCAGGAACAAGTACAAGCAGAAATCCCAACCAACAAGCAATTTCCGAGTCCATAATTCCCTTGGCGTCATTTGGAAGCGTAACCAGCGTCCGAGAATCCTCCGATTAAGGTAGAATTTCATAGGGAAAGAGTTTCCGTAGGTCCATTATTTTTGCACTTCAGCAAGTTCAGAGGATGTACGAGGCGGAGAGCCAAATTCCAGTGGTCCAGAGCCATCCAGTTTCCAGAAATTTAGGTAGCGCCCTTTGAAAATGCGAAATGATGCTGCTTTTTTCCAGTTTTGGGCCGGATATGAAACAAAAAGCTATCGCGCGTCTGTTACAACGTCACATTAAAAATCAAACGAGTTTAGCAGTTGCTGCGTTACCGTGTTAATATTACCAGAGGCCTCTTTGCCATTTTGGTGTTTTAGAATTCAATTTACCCTATTTTGTGCACTAGCAGATCATTGTGTTTGTTGAGTCAAATTTAGAGGTTAGCTGAAATATTTGAGAGTATGTGTCATACAACAAGTTATTTGTCCTACCAAGTTTTTCCTAAATTTTATGAACCTACGACCCTGGACCAAGATTGTCTCATGTATACGGTATACGAAGCTAGTCCCGAATTTATTGCGGATAGATGGAATAAACCATTTAGTTGTAATTTTTAGTACACTCTTTTAATTTGCCTTGAGTTTGGCAGGTTCGTAATGGAATCTAATACTTTTAATAATGTATAGTTTTCCTTGCCATTAATTAATTATTTTATTTAAAACCCCTATTTATTATTAGGAGGAGGGCTATTACAATATAATGCTCTCACATCAAAGACATAGAATCGTGCAATACTAAAAAGAAGACTACGCTACCAGCATTATGCCTGTAAATAAAGATATAAGATAGGGCGATGTTTGGGTGAGCATTGGTTTATTGCCGGCAACAGAATTAAAGATTGCACGCGGCTAGCTCATTGGGATGAGCGTGCTTTTAAATTGATAAAGCAGGTGTGCTTATTTGCGATAGAAAACTTATGGGGTACAAGAAACATTTGCCCGTATTGGTTTAATTAACCTGTGATCTAATGGGAAGCTTCAACAAGGAAAACCCCCCGCAAGGTTTCGGGAACTGAGTGTAATCGATACAAGAAGTGGATCTACCTTTCTCTTATGTTTTTGCCATAGGTTTACTTATATTCCTGAAAACGCCCATTGTATTGCTTCAGAAGGCTTTAAATAGGATGCAACCTAATTAGCTTATATTAAACACACACGAAGTTACAGAAAACTGTGTGAGCTTAGACACCCTAAACGCGTGACTTCACGTCGGCGTCGTTTACAACATAAATACAATAAATTTCATGGCCTGGCAGCAAGCCAACCAAAGTTCCATATAGCGATTAGCGCACCCAGACGGCGATGAGACCAAAATATTTTGTACCACCGTCGTTTCTATTTTAACAGCTTTTTGATCTAATTTACAAACTGCTGTCGGCGTAACCTTTCAAATCTGCTATTTTTAGGTTATGACTGACTTTTCTACTAAAACACATCTTTTGAAACTCCACAGTAGTTCAGATTGCTATCTGCCATTCTAACTTACGTAAGTGAAACTCTTTCAATACATTATTTGATTAAATTTATTAATATGGCGCTTTTTCAAATTGACAAGAGGCCACTACGCGATCATTACAAAATCACCAGGAGGTAAGCTTTTTATCTTAATTAGTCCATTTATAATTTAATTCATACAGAGTCTGTTAGTTTTAAATTGCATACAAATATTAATTTCGCCATGCTAGCCGCATTCTATGAGATCCACTTTATACTATCTGCGTTCATCTGATTAACACTTCATTAAGTTCTAGCAGCAGCAGTCCTTACTGCTTTATTTTAACATTAAATATTAGTGTTAAACCTCATTTAGTCTAAAATTACAACAGCTTTCAGGCAACGTCTGTTGGAGAAATTTAAGTTGCTTCTTAAAAACCTATATAAAAATAACAAGGTTATAAGAGAGGCATACAATTTGGAAAATTGGACTTTTAATGCCGCCAGTATATTCCCAAAGTCGCGTCCCGACGCCTGCATTCCTTATGAAAACAGTGACCCCAGAACGTATATAACCGCACATCAGGAGAGCGGTAGAAAACACATAAAAGTCTATATCGATAAGACTTGGGGGGGAAAGTGCGGCTCAAAAACCGCCAAAGCACCGGCGATCAGTTACAACTTTCCAATGGATTTCCCGCACTAAATCTCCCGCCAGGCGGCTAATTCCCGAAATTTAGCCGGCCGCTGATGAACTTCTCCGTATTTTTGTTAGCGCCGCCTTTGACTGCGGCAAGCGCGCCGTGTCACCCGCCGCCCTTCGGCGAACGCCGCCCCCGAGCGTAGGGAACTGTATCTAAATAGTGGCAGAAACGACGCCGTAAAAATTGACGACATCCCATCTTTAGCCAGATGGAAGACGTCGCACCGCTACCTAGAAAATGTCTCGGATGAGGCCATTATGCCATCGGGCGATATCCCCTTCGTGCGTCATCAGCAGCGTTTCGTCATAATTAAGTCACCTTCAAGTATTAATTACGTAAGTGCAGGTTGTTGTAGGCGATAGGACCTGCACTGCGCTGCGATCATTTATGCTTAAAATTGTCTTATTCCACGCACTTTGTGAGTTTAACAGTTCGTGTAAGTACCTTTGCGTTTACTTTAGGAAGGGCATAAATCTGCGCAAGTTGCTTCAAACTTAACTAAGCTGGACCATAGCGGAAACTAATTGGGAATGCGACACTAAATCACTGTATGATACTCTTACATAAAAATATCCAATACAGTATAACGGCCGCATAATAAAAGATAGCAGTTTAGTTTATGGAATACCATCAGCAGCAGTAAAGGTTTTCTTATTAAGTCACGATACACCTATCAAAAGTTTTAGAGTAGCTATTATAAAACCGTAAAGAATTGAGCAAGCGATGTTTTTGTTTTTTTCCTAAGCAATAACATTCAGAGTATAGTAGAGTTTCAGTATTGAGTGCTTCCTAACATTGCATAATTGTCAAAATATTTTCTTGTTTATTATTCACGTTGATAGGCCGCTTTCACAACCTCTATTTACTCCACTTTTTACCTTGACTAACGTATACCTTTCACAAAATATTTCTAGAACCATCTCGAGTGAAGCTTTGTTACGTGTATATTTTACATTGATTAAAATTAAGTTCGTATTCCGGAATTTGTCTTGAGTTCTCAGCAATTTTCAGCTACTATGACGTAAGTTAAGTGTTCGGTTGTAACCTTCTATTTTTTCGTTTTTAACCTGGTTAGAGTAGTGGTGATTTTTTAAATATTTTCAGTATATAGAGGGGGCGATTTTCTGTGTCAATTTTGGGAGATTGAGTGGTAGACTGCTTCTGGTGCTGTCCGGTGAATTTTCAGGAGGCTAACTATATGTGGATTGGAAACCTTCGATATTATTGAAAGGTTTAGCTCAGCAGCAGTGTGGTGTGTGCAATTGCTAAAATGAGTTTGGTTATGCCAGGATTAGATATTATTTCAGCAGCAATATTCATCTGTGGTCTCCTTTCAATTTCACGTACATCTGTGTTCGCGCTTGCACATTGCTTGACGTTTTGGTGATTATTTCAGGCCATTTACTCTGTTCAGTATTTTCCTTTGGGTGCCTTGCCACCATCTGGGGGACCTGTCAGTACAGTTCTATAAGCGGTTCTTAGTGAATTGTTATGACTTTGCTTAGTTTAATGTGCCTTTCCTTCATGCAACCTTGCATTTCTTCGTTAAGAAAGACCCATACAACCCGACCTTGCAGTTTTGGGCAGCTTATTCACGGCTTCTATGACTTTATTATGATCTCCGGTTTTGTAGGATTGCGCATCGTCACATATTTGCGTTAATCTCTCGTGACTGACCTGTATTATTGTGCGCACTCTCTGAAATATCTCGTGTAAATGCTGGATCTTATTCTAAAAAATGTCTTATTTATGATTTGCGGTTAGGATTGCATGCAGATTGTTGAGAAACTACAAATATGTCGCAGCATTGGTTATTGCACGCTTATTAATTTAGCTGTGAAATACGAGGTTCTTTTAGAATCTTGACAGTTGCTCTTAGCTTTGTTGATTTTAATCCCGTTTGGCTGTTTGTAACGACATTTTTAGTTTTGTATGAACGTACGGCTAATTAGCATTATTTCTTAAATTACAACCCCACTTGTATATGGGTTTTTCGAATTATTCCTCCTGAATTTAAGCATCTTGAGCTATTCGCTTGCAGCCAATGGTTTTAAGCACACTCATTCTGTGTATCTCTGTTTCGGTGTGTTGACACGCTAGGAAAACCTTTGTTGAAATATCGATCCGTCTGGCGAAGGCAGAATGTAAAGGAGAGAGGTCATGCATTGGAGAGAGCGAGCTTCAGTTCTTGCTCCCGCCACTTTATCAATTGCGGCCATCTTCGCGCGGTTTTGCAGATAGATCCGGCGTCTGAAAGTAACAGTTGGTTTTTGAATCGGCACTCCCGCGACGCCTCCCTTCGGTGATTGCGTTTGCGAGGGTTTTTGACTTTTGATTTCTGTGCTCTGGCGTGTCTGTGAAGTGTACCGCCTGTTTTGTTCCGTACGCAAGTGTTGTGTTTGCATTTCTTGAACTCTTTGTGAACTGCACGTGGTAGCTGTCGCCGCCGCGCGAACTGGGTATTGTTGTTTAATGTAAGTCTTCAGTCATTCGTATCGTGGAGTGGCGCTACTGTTACGTCGTTTGATGGACTATCTGTGGAAACTCATTAGCAGCTTATCACTTTTTCGTAAAGCTATCGGTTTTTTACAGTTCTGCCATACCGTGCGTGCTTCGATGCCGCTTTCAGAAGTGGATTATACCCCATGTTTCCGCTCAGCCAGCAGATTCCCGTTATGGTGTAGTCCTCCTTAAGTGTCTTCTGGGGTGTCTGGAAACATCATCCGTCACAGCAATATAAGACACCGAGTATAGCTAAGTCAAGCTTCTTTAAAGGTACCTTACGTTGTATTAGATTTTACAGTGCGAGTTTAACGTATACAGTGTGTTTCGCCGAAGCAATCGGAGAGTTGACGTAAAATCGCGGTCGTTTAACTTTTATTGTGTGCCTTTTTGCATGTGTCAAACCATTTTAGTTGTTTACCTGTCATTACAATGCATTTACCGTTAGTTTACATGGTTCTGTTTGACTTTATGTAGTGGCGTTTGTAACCTGTCACAACTGCAACTTGTTTAGTTGAATACTGCCGTTTATTACTGCTATTTGATTCAGTATTTCGATAGTTTGATGTTCATATCGTTTTTCAGTAATTTCAATAGTTGGTGTCAAGTTTACCAAATATTTTAATAGATTAAGACGTTACGCACTTTACATTACTTACATAACTACCGTTTCCTAACCCATTTCATATTTTTATGTGCTTTTATGTATTCAAATATTTTGCTAATGCACTTTATGTCTATATAACTGTGGTTTGCTTTGTTATTATGCACGAGATTTGTGTATTGTATTTTACAGTGTAAAAAGGAGTTTGGCCGGCTGTTCAAATGAATTTTCAAAAGGTAGGTCCAATGAAGCTGCCGGTTCGCTGACCAGAATACTGTCAAGCATATAGTTGAAAGGTGAATTCATTTACGCTTCCACTTTTCCTCAGTGGGTTCACCTGAGCATACTTTTCCCAAGTATGGGAATGTGGTGGCGCCTTCTCATTTTAGATCTGCGTACCGTTTATTAGGCCGTTGCCCTTGTGTTATCTTGTGTTGACCCCCCCCCCCCCCGCCACCCTCCATCTTGCTTCACTGAAGTTAGTCGGTAAACCCTTTTGTAGCGGGCGTGGGGCAGCGGTCCTATGTGATACATTCCCGATTTTGAGTTATAGTACGCGCTAGTCGTTTAGCTCTATTTTGGCGTTTCGTAAATACCGTGGCGTACCGTTACAAACTGGCGCGTGGTTGTAATTGTCGGTTTAGCCCGTTACGTGTTTGCTCAAAAAACGTGTTCGAGAACCTTTGTTCGCGATAATACCAGTTTTAGGGGAGTGCTGAAGCCTTTGACACACTTGTTATCGGATTTTAGACCAATAATTGCGTTGTGACGCAATAGGCCTTTGCGCGAATTTTGGTTAATAGCCCAACGAACATGACAGGTAAGGCTTGTAGCTTTCGTGTCCCGCTATCGTACCGAGTTAACTTGCGGTTGGAAACTTGTGGTATTGAAGAGCAGGGCGAGAAGGTAATATTACTATTCACTCATGGTTTAGTTTATTTTAATTATTATTTTTCTAACAGCTATGTACACACATAAACAGCTTTAAATGTACAACTAACAAAATCAATATAAAACTTTGAATAAAATGTCACGTTCCGCAGCAATTACAGCACTATAAAAACTTAGCTTAAAAAGACAATACTTACTAAAAATCCCTTCCTGCTCAGGATCTATAGTTCATTCAAATTCAAGATAGAGCAAAATCTGCAACCCAAATTACAAATATCAGCAGTAAGTTGATTACTAATATGATTTTATTAAAATTTAGATCAGAGAGATATGGCTTTGTTGCTGTCTTGATGAGTGTCAAAATCAAATTCGAGGTTAGCAGGTTAGGTTTTGCGTCAGTTCGTGTCAAAACTGACGCAAAACCTAACCTGCTAACCTCGAATTTGATTTTGATACTCATCAAGACGGCAACAAAGCCGTATCTCTCTGATCTAAATTTTAATAAAATCAAATTAGTAATCAACTGACCACTGATATTTGTAACTTGGGTTGCAGATTTTGCTCTATCTTGAATTTGAATGAACTATAGCTGCCACAACTTTGCCATACCACAGGACAATTAATTCCTGGACTACAATGTTACGCGTCTGTAAAACATTTATTTAGTATTTAATTATTCGTACAGAAACTCCTCGTGAAGTGTGAATCACATGTTCGTCCATTTTCTTCCGAAAAAGCTAAGTGTTATGATACCCAGAAGTCAAGTAATGATAAGCTTTTGGCAATAACCGTGAGAGATTTATTGGCATTGCATAAAGTGACCTATAGCATATAAAAATTACATGCTCGTGGATTTGAAGATATTTCCGTGGATATGCAACGTCAGAATGCCTAAATTATTTTATCAGTAATTTGCAATAAAGGTTAATGCATGGAGTGATAGTATCTGACAGTATATTAAACTCTGTCGAAAAGAGGCGAAAAACTACTACTCTTTAAAACTATACAAAGGGGAAAAATAGACTACAAGATTTAACTTGCCAATGATTCATACTGCAAGTAAACATGCAGTGGAAGGATTTTGTTTAAATTTGTATTGGTGGAACAAGCGATATGACTGCAAGGTTTTGCAAGCAATAAATATGTTCAATTAGTTTGGACAATCCAAGAGCCAGGAGGTATGAAGTAACACGTAGCATCACTAAAATTGAGATGGGTGGGTCATACCACAAAACAAAACAGTGAAACGATCAGCAGGATTAGATTGGTTCAGAACAGTACAGAATAGCGACTTAATGAGAAAAGCAGGGAAGGCCTATATTCAACAATGAATACAAGAACAAGGAGATAACAAAGACGAAGAATACCACGTTCTGGCCTTAGATTGTTATACAGTGCTATTACTACCGCAGAGAGAGAGAATTATAAACTTCTGAAGCTTGAACCATAATTAAAGCTGGCATTTGGATACATATATAGTAAGTGTCTTAGAAAGTGCATTAGAAAAATATATGGTTAAATGGAAAAAGCAGTGCAGTTTTTCGAGCTTTCCGTAGAACTCATAAATAATTGTTCAATTAGTTTGCAAAATCAAAAATTGTTTCATTGTCATAACTTAAGCTATTTTAATAGCTAAGCTGGATTGTTTATTTTAATATTTATATATCTAACCAATTTCTGTTTGCATAATTTTTTATTGCAAATCAAGTAATTATTGTAATTTAGCATAGTGAAAAGCGCGCGTACGGATCTGTTTTAATGTGATGAGTTGTTCAAATTTGTGTGTGTTGGGCGGCTAATTTTTATTCTTCCGGCATTGCGGGTTCGCGGAGAACTTGGCAGATGCCAACGGACTTAGCTCAAAGCCGCCAGTCATAATGACAAATTGCCATTCGGCGAAGTGAATAATACGGAGCTAAAAGCCATGCAGTAAATATAATTGGCTGCCTGTAGTGTCAAGTCTCACGTAAGTGTTTCTTTAATAGTGTACAGATAAAATACGCGAATTACAAACCAGCCAAGGAGCTTCGTCACGTCTCCTTTGTAAGGTGATGCCAGCGGACATAGCGGCACCAGAGCTATGATCCAGGGACTCTCCCTAGGGTTCGTAGAAAAGCTTTATGAGGCGGACATCCAGGGTTAATGACGCAATCCAGTCCGAGTGCTACCCTCCTTGTCTGGGCTAGTCAAACTATTCACGGCAAACCCCAGTTTAGAGATTTTCTTAATACTTTACCTTGAAGTTTCTGAGCGCTTGGAAAATCATTTTGACGGGCCATTTATTTGATCTGATTACAGCTTACAATTTTTTACGTTCAAGTGAAATCAGCGTTCACTGTGTGGCCATTTAAAGGGCCTCTGAAAGACGTAGGTTGAGTTGCAGCCCCAGACGGCGTTTAGAACTACCGAAATGCGTGGTTCTCAGCCCAAAAAATAGTATCATTTGTTATTTATTCATACATACGTTTATATAACAGAATAAGTTGATGTTGTGATGTTAGCTCCGGCCGAAATTATTATTTCTACGCATTGGAATGCGTTCAAATTTCGTCCCGCTAAAATATCGTCACATTCAGCTAGAAAACCATCGCCGAGGCTCGAGAAAATCATCGTTCTGCGCCCGCATCGACAGGACGTCGTTCGGCGCATCCCTCCCAAATTTCCAGCACTGATAAACAGTATGGTATTGTATAAATAGAAAACGCACGCTGTTAGAGGGGCTTACGTCCACCGTCCCTGACCAGCGCCTCGCTCTAGGTCCACTGGGGCCTAGATCTTGATCCGGTCCGAAACACTTGATTCCTGCGACTAGAAATTCCTGTGAAACCTTCCTGAACGCGCTATAACAAGAATCGTTTTGAGGCTTCGTGATTATCGACCCAAAACGACCTGTTATAAATCAATCTCGATTTCTGTTAAACTTTCCTGAATACGCTTTAACGAGAATCGTTTATTGCTTCGGGATTATCGACCTAAAACGACTTGTTATAAATCAATCTCTATTTCTGTTAAACTTTCCTGAATACGCTTTAATAAAAATCGTTTATGACTTCGTGATTATCGACCTAAAACGACTTGTTATAAATCAATCTCGATTTCTGTTAAACTTTCCTGAATACGTTATAATAAAAATCGTTGATGGTTTCGTGATTATCGACCTAAAACGATTTGTTATAAATTTTTCTCAACCCGTAGAAACCGCTCCTAGTATACAGACTTGTCTTTTCCCTATTTTAAAGCCCCTCTGGAGAAGCTCCCCTTTTGTTGGTCGCCAAAACACGAAACTTATTCGTAAAACCTAAGAGAGCTTCACTCGCCCCTCAGAAAGTTGGTAATTAATTTCATGTAACCCCTGTGAGTACTTTTGCGTCAAAGTTTCGAATCCCGAAATTAACCACGTAAACCTATCTCGAGGTCAAGATCAACACCGACAAATGCGCCGAGTAATTTTGTTATAAAAATTCAGAGCTTTACTCACCTAGAGGAATCCTGTTTTATAGACGTCCTGAACCTGTCCGTAGTGCTTTAATTTAACAATTACAATCTCCATGGTTTAATTAGCAAATTTGAAGGTTAACATCGTTTCTAGAGAAATTTGATACACTGTCATCTCACTCGCCGAAAGAGACATTTTCGGCACTGCGGACTAGGTTGGGGCAAGTCAGGCCTTCGCCCCACGTCAATTTATAGTCACTGCCCCCGAAATAAACAAGATTACACCCGTATTTATGTCCGGCAATTATACATAAAGTTAACCTCGAATTCTTACATTTGCAGTCTTAGCCGCTAGAGGACGTTGGCGCCAGCCACAATAGCGGTACGTGCGCAATCTTGGCGATCCGCAACCTGTCCAACCCGTGAAGCAAAAGGGGTTGTCTGCCTGCCAGGTTCCTCAAAGAGACCAGGGAAGAAATCGATTTTCTCCTGTAGCAAATACGGGAAATATTTTTATTATGTTACAATGTAAATAGTTATACCCAAATAAATCCCCTTATGTTATATGTACTTTTCTATATACTTGAGAGAGTAAATTGGACCTTGGAATCTGAGCTGCCTGAGAGTAAAAAGTTCATTAACAGTGATAATTATTCATAGCCCTAAAGTAGGCAAATAATAAAGCCCATGCAGGCTGTTACAATGTTGCATTTTTTGAATTAAGAATAACTATTGTTTATACGATTGGTTCGATATTATTCCTTTAGATTTCCATGTACATTGCCTCTGAACTATAGTGTTAGCATTTCAAAATATTATAAAATAAAATAATAATAACTAAACAGACGTTGAAAGCATTACAACTAAAATTAGAAAATTGACCACTTGGTACTCTTTTCTTTAGCTTTTCGTCGAAATATGCAAGAACAGCATCCTTTCATATAAATCAGAGCCTATTTTTGAAGCAAAAAATTTTCCAGTTTGTCATTTGCAATTTACTGACAAGTTCAGTCGGTACTGCAGAAATAGAAAAAGATTGAAACCACGTGGTCCGTGACATTTGGAGGTTTACCAAATTTAATGTTCTAATGTTGCATGCTAGCACCAATTTGTCATTTATGGTGACCTTTGAACTCTCACGCTGAGTTTATTTTCTAACCTACGACACTTTGTTTTCTTTGCAACAACAATAGTTATATTAAAGTCTAAGTTACTTGCATTTTAATTGTACGGGAAACGTGGCTGCCAACAATGTTAAGGTAATGTACTCTTAATTTTTTTTTGTGTGAGAGCGGCCAAACAATTGAAACTAGACTATTACTCGTATGTAGATATATAATCTAATTTGTGTATGCCTGTGGAAATTAAATGTACATATAATTAATTAATGCGCCAGAGTTTGAACGCCACCAACCTGACAAGCCATGCATAAGTCTGCGAGTAGCTAGTCACGGCGCATCCGCACCTGAATTACCCCAGGTGATAGAGGCCCAGAAGGGTATAAAAAGGGTTCTCGATCTATTGAAGACAGTCGAATCCATCTTTATCTGAAGAAGCTAATAGCCCTTTAAACCTCCTGGAGCTTAGGTTCCTCCTCTTGTAGCTAGAGAAGGCTTTACCGTCGAGCTCTTAGAGCTCGGAATCGCCGTAGTTTCACCTGATCCTGTGGTTTTCGCCAGAGCTGACACTTAAAGCTCCATTTCTCTCCATCAAAACGGGTCCGCCGAACCGCCCTGGATGTCACTTTATCATGCACAGTGAGTCGCCGGCTGCTCGAAGCACTGGAGTTCACTTACCTACCAAAATAAGCCTTTCGGAGCCCCAAATACCCTCCTGAACTCTCCTCCTGCAACCGTTCGCTTTTTTGTCTAGAGGTGAGAAAATCTGTGAAAGACTTTCGCCTTACCGGTTTTGCGAGAAATTTTGATAGTGTAGATAAACATTTAACATTGTTAGTTTGAGTTTCAGCCACAACGAAACGCAGCACCGTCGCCAAGGCACTCCCATCTGAGCAACTCTCTTTGCTGACATGCGACACGAGCTGCAGATTCTTTTAGGAGCTTAGTCTGCATCTTATAACTTCAATTTGTTTTATTGTATTTACACTGTACATGCGTCTTGTACTTACTTTTATGTACGAAAATGACATGCTATACTAGAAACCATATATTTCATCTTGCTAAAGTATTTTGAATCTAAACAATCGAAGCAATCTACGAACTCGTGGCTACTAGCAACCCTAAAGGCATTCGTCTGCGGAAAAGCAAATAGAAATACTGAAATTCAGTCGCAATATATAGAAAATCCTTTAATAATGGACTCTTTCAGTGCCTATTTTAACACTTTTTAATGTCGCTTTCTGTTACTGCCTGACGATTTCCGGAAAATATATGTTTGCACTATGCAGATCGAAAGTAAACTCTTAGATATGAATGCTTATGCTGCGTTTAATATGATATCCAACGAGTTCTTATATGCGAAGGTGTCAAACTACCTTCGCTACATTTTCTTCAATAAAAGTCACGTAAAGAAGTTCCTAGAACAAATGGGGCCTATAAACTTTTGAATTTAAAAAATATTCAAATAATACTTTTAGCCAGTTTTAAGCCTTTATGCAACCGGTTATCTGTTGATAGTATCAACATTTTAAAAGTCTGCATTTCTTGATAAAGGACTACTCGTAAGTATTTTGAGTATATATTGAACTAAACTAAGGCATGGTCAACCAATTGCACGAACTATTGACGTAAATGACATGCTTGGTTTACGAATTTTTGGAAAATAAAAATGTGATGGCTTACTCTAATGCGGTGTTAATTCAAGTCTTGTAAAATCTGTGAATTTGTATTTGGACTTGTAAAACGTTTTGTAAAATTTTGTTTTTGTTGTATGTGCTGTTCTAGTTAAGATAGTTTATATTGTAATGGTTTAATGTCCACCGAAATTCTGATTGCCTAAGTAACAGAATGAATATGGTCAAAATGAGCAGAGCATTAAATATCTTATTTATTGTAAAATAATCAGTTTTTACATTAATAAGTGCACTTGATGTGAGCAGCAGTAACTAATAATTTGAGGGATAAAAGTTAGCATGAGATAAGACAGGTTTCAGAAGGGCTACGCTCAGAGTTTCAGATATGATAAATGTTCGGAAGGGCCAATGCAATTTAATGTGTAACTGACAGATTTGAGCTTAGTAACGTCAAACATAATGTGAATAAAATAATTCAAAATGATTTGCTAAGTACAAAAATTGTATGAGCGTTATGTATTAAAAGTTTATGATCCAGCAAACGGCAAATTAGCTGAAAGGTAAACGAAAGAGTGCGAGCAAAATAATTATTGCAAAGAGCAATGGAAAAATGTAAGGCAACCGATCGAACGACAATTAGTGAGCTTCTAAAAGAGCTCAAGTGTATCAGTGCATTATAAACCAAAGTGAAAATTAAAAGTAGAGCAAAGTGCGATGACAATCCCAAGAAAAGAACAATTAGTGAAAATGCAAAGAAATTACATCAAAACTGTAGTCCATAATTTCAAACATGTAATCAAACCTAATTTCTGTTAAACAATTGTAAATCTAGTTGTTTAGTTACAAGACAGTCAATTGTCATAATTAATAAAACAAGCTTAATTGAGCTCCACATTTATTGTATTAAATGTGAATAACAAGTCATTTATGATACCAGCTTCGTGTTAAAATTATTCACCAAGTTGCTGGGCATCTGTGGGTGTAATTTTTCCAAGTGTAGGAGCTCCCAAGATAGTGCGATTAAGGCAGCAAGTTTTCACCGGGTGCGTCGTTGAGTGCGAGCCAACTTCAGTAGGGGTAGTTTCAGACATCGGAAGGCAGATGTTTTTGTGCTACATGGGGAGCAGGCCTACAGATATCGCTGGGTAGAAGAATTAGAACTAGCCAGTCATATCCAAGCGAGTATTTGCAGTGGCGTCCTTCCAGTGTGCCAATCAACAACGGAGCACCTCTTCAAAAAAGGTAGGATTCCATAGAAACGAGGAGCAGCAGCCTCGTAGAAACTGAGCTTTGTCAAGAATAGACCTTTCCCGAGAAGTTCAACGTGTTTCCAGACTCGCAGATCCATCGAGCTTCGTTTTTCCAGAAATTGAACAAAAGCGAATCACGCGTGGGTTTGCGTCATACTAGAAGCAAAACGAAGTTAACCGTTGCTACGTCACTAAATTAATCGTATTTACCTGATGCATTCTTGCCATTTTGGTGTTTCAAGTTGAATTTTGCGCTATTTTTGCACTGACGGATCATCTTGTCAACATGAGCACAACATTTAGAGGTTATTTAACTGCCAGTTGGGAACAGTACATTTGCCCAATATCAGAAAGTGATTGTCATTCAACGAATTATTTGTCATACAAAGTTTTCTACTTAATTTTATGAACCGACCCCCTGAGATAAGAATTATTTCATGTTCACCGGAGCTAAGCCCTAATTTATCGCAAATAGATAAAATAAGGAAAGAGCAATAAACCATTTATTTTTGGTAATTATTATTACATTCTTTTAATTTGCCCTGAGTTTAACAGGCAGTTCTTAATTGAAACTTTCATTTCATAACGTGTAGTATCCCTTGCCCTAATTATAAATTTTATATTTTATTTAAAACCCCATTTTAAGGAAGGGTACTAATGCAATGTCTCTCTGGTACAATTTTTTTGGTAACTAGTCTCTATCCTTATCGCATGTCGATTGGAAGCTTGTGACAAAGCTCTTTCATTGCTATACTTACAGCAAGTTAATTAATTGTTTTAGTCATTATTGAGTAATTTAGTCTATTGCAGAGCACTAAACTAGCCAGTGGCGCTTTGCTCCTAGAAAATTTAACAAATTTATTACGACACAGAAATGTTACACTATTTTCAGAGTAACTATGTAACCTTTTTACAAGGGTTTTCCCTATTGCTGAAGTTACTTCTTACGTCAGACTCATACTTTTCATGGAGATATTAATATCTCTAACTTTTTAACGTGGTTAAATAACAAAAACAAAACAAATTCTCAGGAATAAAAATATGACAGTTGAGATAGTCTAAAATGTATTCTGTTACCTAGAAAATATCTGACAAAGTCTGCACTTACTTTTGAAATAACGGTTCAGCCGTGCGCAGTCTTATGGAATTCTAGTAAATCAATCAAGACGAAGTTGAATTTCAGTTCCGCAGCGTTGCACTAAGACAACAAAGTTTCTATGGGGTTGGATGGCGGTTGACCACTATCGTTCCCTGCGCTTTGTCCACATAAGTAGCACGGTCATCGCCTGCCACAGGCTGTTTTCTAACAGAGTTTCTCTATTGAAACGAGCAAATGTAACACACAGTTGAGTAAATAGTGTGCACTAAGCGGAATTTGTTTTTTCGCCTTTGAAGGGGTCGTCACTGGATTTTTCATTAGCTTTGGAACTAAACTTTTGCTGTCTAGTTTGTCGTTTTGGCAGATCTAGTCTGGCGCTAGTTTGAATTGTAGTCGTTTATCGTTAGATTCTAGTTTGTATTTAAAATATTTCGACAAATTAAAAGTAAATATCTGAAACATGAAATACGAATTAGTTATGAAAAGTCGCAAATTTGATACGTTCAAAACACAGTCATCGTAGTTAAATCAATCCAAGTGCAGCACTGACAATACACTATCACTCTGAATTGCCATGCCTCTGCCATTTTTAGAGCTGGCAAAATTTGGCGTAATTCATAAATACTTCACTAGGTGGCGAAGTGTTGTAAAGGCTGATATACGCAATAATGTGAAACGTCACTTTCGGGAATATGTTTAAGGGACAATGACTAAACTAAATTTCAATTATAAAATGAAGAGGTGTAAGATTTGATAGGTTTTTAAAATTTAGAATGGAAATGGTGGAAATTGCAACGTGCTCCTTGAAAATCGAAATTGAGAAATAACGGACAGTTAAAATTTTAAGAATTTCAGTATTTAAATTTATAATATCCTGAGGTAGATGAGTAAACTTGGAATTGAAATTTCCAAATTTAAATTATAGAAATGAATAACAGGAATATAAATTTCCAAAAGAAAATGATCATCGACATAACCAACAAGGAAATAGAAATATGTTTTTTTATTAAGAATCGTAATGTCAAACTAGTTGAATTAAAATCTGTAAAATAATATTTTCTACATAAAAACGTACAGTTTTTAATAGTAATAGAAAATTTCAAATTCTGACTAAGTAAAAAGGTAAGTTGTGATAAAAAGTTATTTATAAACACTGTACCTTATTAAATTGATTTTTCTTTAATAATACTATTTTTCAAGCATCGCGAAATTTACACATGAAAACGGAAGCTTCATTTTCTCCGCAAAATAACGTGCGTTCAAAGAGAAATCGTTATCGAGAGGGCTTTGAACTAGATTTTGTCCTACGATTGCTTGTCGGTGATTATTACATCGCTCTACACAGAATTAATCTCGTTGAGTCACTTGAGTTGTCAGTTGTAAAAGTGAGGTTGTGTGCATACGCAATCCACAAAATAAGTTACAACATGACTTTCAAAAATTACTGTTTCACACAAGGGCACTTGATAACGATTTTTTTAACGCTCTTTCGTGAAATAGCTTTTTTTGTTTATTTCCATACATTTGTGATGTTAATAATATAGTGACAATTGGACAACTGGATAAAGAAGCTCAAATATCTACGTCGCTAAATTCAACAACAGCAGACATTTTAAAAGTATGTCACAATATACTTGATGCTTCTTCACAAAATCTTCGTTGTCACTTTTTATATACACATTTTCTTTAAAACGTGATATCATTTTATCTTATAATAGTAAGCAAGCTTGATTTTATATGTGAAAAAGATTGTAAAATCAAAACGACTCAGAAATGTAGGTTATGGCCAACTTCAATTTGATTGTGGCATGCTGCGAATGAGTTTTTTTGAAACACACGACATATAATCCCCAATGAGCTGTATGCGTTTCATAAAATGTATGTTTGAAAGTGAAGCTATCACTCATTAATCAATGGGTTTAATGTGGCTGTACTCTAATTCCTCACCCTAGCACATTTTGTAGGTATTTATGGTAGGTGAGCTCATCACCGGCATCAGGCAATAACCGGTGAAGAAACAGAACAACTGACGTAAGGATACACACAACCAAAGGCTGCAACTAACCTAAACAAGCTAGAACGAAACACAGCCTAGAAATAAAAATCAGCGATGCCGGTTTATTTAACATAACTTCAATTATTCATATTGTCTGCAACCGTGCAGTCGTATATAATTACTAGGCATTTTATAATGCCTAAGGATTATATACAGGGTGTTCGGTAAAAAATGGGACACCGATTAGTCATAGATTCCTTACGTTATAATGAATCGATTAAACCTAATATACCTTAGTACAAAGTCCTTTCAGTAAGAAGTTATAGAGCCTTGAACTTAAATTTTTTATTTTTTATTTCTTTGTTAATTTCCACAAATGTACAGATATCGATTTGAATGTTGGTATACCTACTGTCTATTATGTACTCTACTAGCAAAAATGTTTTCATAAATTAGACTTGACAGTAAGAAGCACTTTACCCATCTTTGAAAACTTTTTTTAACTATAACTTTGTTATCTGTAATATTTTGTGAAATTTTATGTTATTATCTGAAAGAGAATTAAAAATCACAAAAATAATGTACTCTTAGCTCTTAAGCCTAAAAGCAACCGTTGACCTTGTTGTCATTAAGAAGTGCAGTTATCAACTAGCCATGATCACAAAAACAATGGCCATATAGTAAAAAACAGTGATAAATAAATTAATGACATTAGTGACATAAGAATTTGTTCTTTTATGTTTAAGAACACGCCGTTACATAACGAATTCTCCAATGCTGAAAGGTTCGTTAGATCGCAGTATTTTCGTAAGCAAAAAAGACAAAAAACTGATAACACCAATGCCATTAATTGATTTCTTGTTGTTGTTTACTAGATTACAATTATTACCCATTGTTTTGTGATCATGGCTACTTGATAATTGCACGTCTTAATGACAAATAAAAACCTTTGATGAGCATTTTAAGGTAAACGGTTGCTCTTACGCTTATGAACTAAGAGTACATTACTTTTGTGTATTTCAATTCTCTTAATAACCTAAAATTTAAAAAAAAATTACAGATAACGAAGTTAGAGCTAAAAAAAGTTTTGAAAGATAGATAAAGTGACCCTTAAAGTCAAGTTTTTCCTATTAGTGCAGTACATAATAGTAAATAGGTATACCAAAATTAAAATCGATATCTCGACATTTGTGGAAATTAACAAAAAAATAAAAAATTTAACTTCAAGGCCCTATAACTTCTTACTGAAGGGACTTTGTACTAAGGTATATTAGGTTTAATCGATTTATTATAACGTAAGGAATATATGACTAATCGGTGTCTTATTCTTTACCGAACACCCTGTACAATGACTGACAGTATACAAATTCCCTGTAACATATACATTGCTATAGGTACAATATAGAATAAATGCAAATATAGGTACAGTGTGACCGCGGATTGTGTGTCCAAGAGGTAAAAGTTTCTTATTTTATGTTTTCAACTTTGGAAAGAAGGGAGTTGTGTTTATTGAGGAAATCACAACATGAAACATAATTTAATATACAGGGTACTCAAAAAATTAAGAAATATAAAATAAATTGAATACTGAACTATTCTTATTTTTCATATCTAAGCGAAATGGCAAATAATATAATGCTTAGGGTAAGATATTAAAAACTTAAACCTTTATTTTTTTCCATGGTTTTTTACATGATTTTTGTTCTAACCTATGAGGATTTTGTTTGTTTTCCTATAATCCCTTATAAATCAGAATAAAGTTATAGAAACGCATACAAACAGGATGAGATGGTGCATGTTCATTATCGATACCTAGTCACAAAACATAATAATAGCAACAACAGTAATCTATTTATAGCCTTTCAACACATAAAAAAATCTGGTGTGATACAGTGATCTTATAATTAGTCAAAAATTTGTTTTAGATTCTCAACTACATTCTACAGGGTCGCAAAAAAGTATGGATACAGCTATTTTTAGAACGGTTTAGCAGAGCTCATTGAAATTTGACACACAGTGTTTAAATTCTATCATCTGAGATTTTTTGAATTTTCTACCATCATTTATTTTGAAGATACGAGGCCAACTTAATTTTTTTAAATGGCACGAGGGGCCAATTTAATATTTTTGAAAAAGTATTTATTCAGTAATATAACACATGCCCACTTTCATTTTCATTAAAAGGTAAAAAATATTGAAAGTTAGCTTTGAAAATGATATTATTAGCAATCTGCCAATACAAAAATTAACTTTTGTGCAGTAATTAGTTTAGCAATAGTACATTTAAATAAAGCTGAGCGTATAGGCGGCAAAGAACTAACGATAGATAAAGATAAAATTTTCAAGGCTAACTGAATTTATTTTTTCTTAAATTTTATTAGTTTGATTTTTTTTAAGTTTCGATTAAAATAAGATATGCGTCACATAACTGAATTAAAAAAAAATACGCTTTTCAAAAATATAAAATTTTACCCTTCGTGTCATTTAAAAAAAATCAAGTTAGCCCTATATCCCCAGAACAAATGAAGATAGAAATTTGAAAAACATCTTAGAAGATGGAATTTAAATACTTTTAACCATATATTAAATTTCAAGAACTGTTGATGAACTGTTTTCACAATATTTAACTGTATCCATACTTTTTAGTGACCCTGTATAAAAAACTAAAACAAAAAAGAAACAGAAAGACAGAAAGAAACCCATTTTAGAGGTATTCAATTGGAAAATCATCTATCTTACATCAATACACATTAAAAATGTAATATAAATGAAATGTTTGAACAGAATCGTTAGAGCCGTTATTGAGAAAATCGAAAAAAACTGAAAAATCACAAGAGTAAACACCATCATTCCGGTTATGCGATATTCTTCAAAAGCTTGCTGTTACATCTAGATAGGACGCAACACTTATATCTGAAGTTTCAACGTCGTATCTCATTACGTTTTTGAGATATTATGTTCACACAAACACAACAACAGACAAACCAAAGAAGAAAAACATGTTTTTTGGGTTCAGGGGACTTTAAAACGTGAAGATTTCGAATATGGGGTGAATCCAATACTTTCCTTATTATAAAAGGAAGTAATAAACATTGTAATAAACTAAGTGAAAGACTAGTATATAGGTAATAAGAAAATTCTGTAGATACCAAACATGTAAATAATTAAACTAAAAACATATATACACGTAGTGGGGTGGTATTTTATAGAGTAAAGGACTAACTGCGGGATGCTATAAAGAACTCGATGAGTAACAACTGTTTGTATATCGAGCATCTTTTATATCACCTGATAATCTGTTACATATCTTACTACATTTCTAGTATGTACCCGTTTCAAAAAGAACTGGAATATGTAGCTTGACAGTTTATGTGTTCATTTGATTGTTTATACATACAGTTCGTCCTAGGACTCTTTTCCGGAAATGATCTTGTGTTTGCATCTGTTTCCCTGTGCTACTGGAATACTTACACATTTTGTTTATACCCACAAACTGTAAATATCACCGTTTCTATTAAAATAACATATATGACACTTAAAGTATAATGCAATATCTATGCATATAATCAGAGCTGGGCAAATTACTTTTAAAAAGTAATTAATTACTAATTACCAATTACCGCCCAATGTAGTAATTTAATTACCAGAGATTCAATTACTCACAGGAAATAGTAATTCAATTACCAATTACTTAGCAATTGTAATTGTACAACATCAATTACTTTTTCAATTACTTTCAATAAAAATTATTGTCATATAGTTGTATTTAGTAGAATTTTCTTGCAAGTTGCAACTATCATTAGTGTCGTGTCGATTCGTAATCGTTATCTAAAAATGCTTAATTTTTATGTTTTGTTAACTATAGTAACCTAATACTTTATCACTCTTAAAGGTTTTTTGATAATTAAATCTTCTAGCTACATGCACCGTTCACCAAAACCAAAAGTTTTTAGTTTGTTTTGATGTAAGATGTAAGTAAATAAATAAATGCAAGGATAACAATTATACAGGGTGTCCCAAAAAAATGTTACACCGATTTGGCATAGATTCCTTAGGTTATAATAAACCGATTAAACCTAATATACTTTAGTACAAAGTCCCTTCAGTAAGAAGGTATAGGGACTTGGAAGTTCAAATCTATATATTTTTTTATATTAGTTTCCACATAAGTTATCACTAAAGTTGAGCTTTTTGTCACGATTAGGTATTTAGTTGCCAAGGCCCGAACGGCCAAAGCAAATAAACCACACAAGGATTGAAATGGAACGCCCAGTGCCCAGGGGTAAATTGTTTTTTAAAATCGAGAAATCGCGAAGTTACAACATTTTAACCAACCCTTATAGGTTACGTTCACGTCGGTTGACGTTTACCTATCGCCCATCCGCCTACAAAAAGTTGTAAAACAATGGATTACTTCACTGCCGATTTCTCGTATTTTATTTGACGATTTCAACGTTCTTCACTGCGAATTAAAAAAAAATTAATTTTGGCTAGATTTTGTAATGATATTAGAAAAAATAGCACGCTGAATATGTTATAAAAGTAATTTTTCCATGTTCGTGATAAATTAATCCACTCTCTTTGCATCACTCGCTCGTGAATTAAACGTTGAAAAACTTTCACTTTTCTTAACTTGTAGAACAATCTATTATTAAATACGCTTAACATGAGGCTGAATGACAAAAATATGTAACTTACCTAAGTATACAGGGTGAAGCATTGGATTTCTTAAGTGTTTGACAGCACATTTCTATTTAGATTTTGTAGAAGAACGATCAAATTGGCGCAACTTGAGCATTTTTGGTTGGCTCTGTTTGAAAATACTTTTTTTTACCCCTTTATACGAAAGTGACATTTTCTGTTACCTGTTAAGGGTATAGGAAAAATAAATATACGTTTGGGTCCCTGGTTGGCTTCCAATGGCAGTGGGAGGTAATAACATTGACTGCCGTTGCCATTAGACACGGGAGACAATGTGATTATTATTGATAATAAATCAACTAGCCTCCTGGTTTTCATATTTAAATATTTTTGAATGCAGCTGATTACAAGAGATAGTCTCATCATAAAAAAAAAGTGTTGTATGTATAACTCTGGACTAAAACGTCATTTCATCCCTTGCATGATTACAATAAATTGATTAGGTACTGTTCTCGCAAACTCTGAAGAACTAAACTACATCTGCGGGAGGGAATGATACATTTTCCTCCCTAGTAATACAAATAGTTATTAAAAATGTATTAGGTAACTTCTGAAATTTTAAAACAAAATATCAATTTGGTGTTGATCAGGGACCGTTGAAAGTTGACAGATGACTGATAAACCTAGTTGAAAACGGCTGATTGAAATAAGAATTCGTACTTTAGATACAAAAATAAAAGACATTTGCTCAAGCACGTAACAATGAAGTCATTTTTACATTCAAGTGACCTGTATACTATGTGTTCAAAAAGAAATTACATAAGGGTTGAATATGGCAATTTTTAGAATTTTCAATCGCGATATCAGCGTATAATAAAACTTATGACAGCAACAACAGTGATTATGTTAATGAATTCTAAAGCTTACTGTTGCCAATACTTTTATATTCCATGGCCAACCCTTAAGTAATTCCTTTTTGAACACACCGAATAAGAAAATTACTGTGAACGCTCGACAATTAAATTGCTCAGGTTGCTTTCATATTTTTACTTCAAATTTCAAAATGTTATTAACATCTTTAATAATACCTATTGATTTTAAGTTTAGGGAAATAAAATATCAAATTACGTAAATTGGGTCACTATACACTGTTCTTTTAAAAAACTAAATGGAATTTTGAGTAAAATCATTAAGAAGCCAATATTTGAATGTCTCGTAATTAGCAAGGGTTTTTTAATAATAATCGAAGCTAACATACTGCAGCCAGTATAAAAAGCAGCATATGAGCAAGAATGCGGTAAACTTATGCGGCGGCGTTTTAAAATTACCATACGCCATAATGCATTTTTGAGTCAACTAGACATGGGATTTTGCAATTAGGTACATTTTATATATGTGTTTTCCGTTGTTTAAATGTTGGTATCGGATTTTGTCCGTTTAATTCAATTCCTCACTCAAAAACATAATTTTCTGGACCTAACGTCTGTTACACTTGCACGGATCGTTTAAAACAAGCAAATTGAAATGAATAAATTATCATTATGAACCAATATCGTCTAATAAATCTATTTAAAATTATTATTTTACCGTAGGTATTGTAATCTGTAATGTACTTACCGCAAATATTCTTATAGCGTTTTACACTTAGCGTCTCTCACAATACAGATTGTCATTATTAGAAGCTACAGATACACGCACTAATGTTCGTGGACGCGTCATACAAAATGCAGAAGTTGCTGTTATTCGACTCGTCAGAGGAAGTAATAAATTATATTGCGCGGGGAATACCCTGCGATTTGCTTAATATGTAACTTAATAAGAACTTATCTTTTTTATGCGTTCTGGAGATCTAGCACCCTATCGAGGTCAGTAATTCAGTAATTGAAATACCATAAAGTAATTCAATTACCTCGAGTAATTTCAATTACCACAAGTAATTCAAATACCTATAAAGTAATTTAAATACTTTAGAGTAATTTAATTACACGAAAGTAATTGAGTAATTGAATGCAGTAATTAATTACTTTTAAAAAGGAATTTTCAAGTACTTTCTAACAAAGATGGCAATTCCCAATTACAATTACCGCATTTTGAAAAGTAATTCAATTCCAAGGCAAATACATAAAACAAAATTTAATTAGTAATTTAATTAAAAAGTAATTAATTACTGCCCAGCTCTGCATATAATGTGTCGTTATACTTAGATTTTTAAAATGGTTTTTTTCAGAAAGCATCCATCGTACCGGTAGGTTGAGAATAGCATTTCAACTTGCATGCGACTCTAAAGTTGAAACGGTTTCTTTCTTTCTCAGGGCATTGAAATTTACTCAAATTGTTAGGTCTATCTAACCTGAACAACATTTAATTTTCAAAAGCGGGTTTTTAGGGGCTAATTAGATCAAAAGCTACTTTTTTCTTACTCTACTGGAATTTAGCGTATTTTACATGAAGCAACGGCGGAAGTTGGAAAGGCTAGGCAACATGCTGATAGACAGATTAATAAAACAAAACTTCTACCGTACGGACTGTGATTTTTTTCCACGGTGTCCCTTGAACGTAGTGCGACGACGACAAAATGGTGCCTCCTGAGCTTCCGGAGTAGTTTGTCAGCTACGTCGAAGCAACAGGTAATGTTGTGTTGGTGGCATTATTTGCGGTGTTCAGTGGACTGCACTTCTTATTAAGGTAAGTTCAAGTAGGATAGTGAATTACACTCGCTTAAATCAAATCAAACATTTTTAAAAACAGTTTTTTAATGTCGATGTTTCGTGTCTCTTACACACATTTCTCAGTTTACAACATATGTTAATTCATAAGTGCACATTTTCAAGTTAATTACAAAGTCTTGCAGTAAAATCCGATGTGACAAAAAGTTAAACAGTCTTGATCCAAGACCGCCAAAAGCTTATATACCCCCTGGAAATTCATCCCCCTTAATCGAATTTCAACTGTTTTAAGCTTACCCTGATTGGTTCTCATTGTGTCAGGCAGTATTTGATTTGCTGACGCAATATGGGCGACCGCGCGTCCCGTCAAACAAATGGCGGTAATATCTGCTAACAAAACTGCGAAGAACGTTACAAAAGGCGCAAGTATGTCGTAAAAAATCCGCGAAATTTAGATGTTAATGAATTATAGGCTTACATCTCCTAATTATGCTAAATTACGTATGTGTACAGGCCACAGCCGATGCATGTTTTGGCACATTTGTTCACCAAATCCTTTAAAGGCTTGCTGCGCAATCCACCTGCCAAGATCTGCACCTGCTGTTCGCTGCTGCCGTTGTAATGACTGCGGGATCCATATCGCGGCTGTCCGTACGGTTTTGTGGCTGAAATCACCAGCAAGACCCAGTGACCCATATTCGTCGAAAATTGACCCAGATATGTGATTCATGTGGCTTTCTTTTATAATTTCTGGCTTTCAACGTGGGTTACTGTGTATTTTTACTTCGAAGTATTGGATTCACCCCAAAAATTCGAAATTGAGTTTTCAACAGATCTTCACGTTTTAGAGTCCCCTGATCCCAAAAAACATATTTTTTTTCATTGGTCTGTGTGTCTGTGTGTCTGTCTGTCTGTCTGTCTGTCTGTCTGTGTGTCTGTCTGTGAACAGAATATCTCAAAAACGAAACGAGGTATGGCGTTGAAACTTCATATATAAGTTTTGTGTACTATGTAGATGAGACAGCAAGCTTTTGAAGAAAATCGCATAACCGGAAGTAGGTGTTTACTCTTGTGATTTTTCAGTTTTTTTTGATTTTTTCAAAAACGGCTCTAACGATTTTTTTCAAACTTTACATTTTTATTACATTTTTAATGTGCATTGACGTGAGATAGGTGATTTTCCAGTTGAAGACTTCTAAAGTGGGTTTCCTTTGTTTTTTTTTTCTATTTTTTTTATTAACTCCTATTTCAAATGGAACACCCGGTATATTATTACATTTTTGAATTCTGCTTAAGATTTTAGAGAAAATTTGTCTCTTCAACTAACGCTCTATTTTGTACCGTTTTTGTAGAATTCGTAATTTTTGAAAAATTTTGACAAATGCTTAAAATTAAAAATAAATTTTTGACTAATTATAAGATCACTGTAAAAGGAAGTTGTGTGAGTGTATCACACCAGATTTTTTTAATAAATTCTGAAAAGTTTCTAAATTCTCACAGTTTGACTTCGGTTAGGAAACTATCGAAATTAACAAAATTGAAACAGAAAAAGCTTCACCTCTAGATAATGCATTTAATAATGCGTTTGTAGATATTTATGCTACAATGGTAGTGCAGAAAAGGTCTACGTTTATGAGCTGAGGTTCAATGTCTTATGGAACTGCATAGTGCAATTACTACTGTTGTAGGATGCAATATTTTTAAAAACATAATAAAAATAAGAGGGTAGAAGTCCCTTACCAATACTTCGAGACTCGCTTTTTAAGGCACATTTGGTTTTGTATTCTGTTGAAACGGTGTTTTCAATGTAGCATGGTCGTTGTCATATTATGTTTTACACATGATTGCACAGAGGTGTGACAACATCGACTAATACGGATTTTGCAAAGATGATACCAAATTATTGCGAATCCTAGGCGAAGGAAATCGCTTTAAAGTGGTGTCGGCGATTGACCAGTACGAAAGGAATAGAGAGTTTCCCTAATGTGGTAGTTTCTTTCGTAGGTGACAAGTCATATAAATTTGCATCTGCACCCTTCGATAATTCTTAAAAAATCTTGTGACCGAAATTCGAAATTGCGATCTCATGCTCATCGGTTCGGCGATTATGCCACTTAGCCATTTTGACGGGATTGCTACGTGACCGCTTAAGGTCTGTTACCATTAGTCTGTATACGAAACAACAAACAAAAGCTACCGAACACGCCCACAAGCTTTTCAATTTCTTTCATTAATGATCCACACAAACTGGCGAATAAATTAGGCTGATAGGTTGTGTCGTTTTGGAGTTATTATGTTTACATCCATCCGGCATTACATACCTACTCCAAGTTATTTAATTGACTAACCTTTAAGACCAAAACGGTTGCTGTTTTTATAATAGTTATATAGTTTTATGAAACATTTCATAAACCTTTGGATTGGTTGCAACTGATTGAGAGCTTACAACAAAAATTGTAAATTTGCAAAAACGGTTGAGATCGAAAACATATTATGGTACAGTACAATACAAAAAATCTGGTGTGATACACGCACACAACTTCCTTTTACAGTGATCTTATAATTAGCCAAAATTTGATTTAAAATGTTTTAAGCATTTGTCAAAAATTTTCAAAAATTACAAATTCTGCAAAAACGGTCCAAAATAGAGCGTTAGTTGAAGAGAAAAATTGTCTCTAGAATTTTAAGGTGAATTCGAAATGTAATAATATGCCGGGTGTTCTATTTAAAATAAGAGTTAATAAAAAAAAATAGACAAAAAAACAAAAGAAACCCATTTTAGAAAGTATTCAACTAGAAAATCACCTACCTCACATCAATACACATTCAAAATGTAATAAAAATGTAAAGTGTTAAAAAAATCGTTAGAGCCGTTTTTTGAAAAAATCGAAAAAAACTAAAAAATCACAAGAGTAAACACCTACTTCCGGTTATGCGATTTTCTTCAAAAGGTTGTTTGTAGCATCTACATGGTACACAAAACTTATATATGAAGTTTCAACGCCATACCTCTTTCCGTTTTTGAGATATTCTGTTCACAGACAGACAGACAGACAGACAGACAGACCAATGAAAAAAAATATGTTTTTTCGCTTCAGGTGACCCTAAAACGTGAAGATCTGTTGAAAACTCAATTTCGAATTTTTTGGGTGAATCCAATACTTCCTTTATTGTAAAAGGAAGTAAAAAGCAAACATAGATATTACTAACAAGTCGGCTATATCGTGTCGCTATCAAGCGTTATTTCTGGGGATGCCTTTATTTGCATCAGACATAAATAAAATACCTGTGACTTTGCTGTTTCCTCTATATAGTTGTAAAAGGTAAGAATTATAAGTTGGTAAGGGCTTATTTTCCAACTTTTTAAAACTCAGTAGTGACATATACATATATGATTGTGAATAAAGTACTTTATGACGCTAGGGTCGTAAAGTGGCACATTTCGCCCTCAAAGATAAGGATGAAGTGACCAATTGGACGTTATCGTACATAAAAGAAGAATTATTTTCTGGTACATCTACTGGCAAATAGAAGGAAGCCCAGCCTACAATTTTTGTTGCTATGTTCATAGGTAAATATTTGGTAGACATGTAATCCTAATAACAAGTTGAACAAATACGCTAAATTCATCTTACCTTTTTCAATGTAAGGCAGTACTGCTTGCGGAGCGAGTGAAAAATACTTAAAGTTAATTCAGACAGTAAGTATAGAGACTGTCGTGGAATTAAGGTTTACAAAATATATAACTCTGCAAAAATTAAGACGCATTTTACTTTTATGCACCTTTTAATGTCTAATCCAAATAATTGTAATACTGCAAAAACAAAGAAGATTCTATAATGTGTTCTTTTTAATGATCGCGAATAGCGAAGATGGATGTTACTATTTCAATGTTCATTATACTTGAAGCGCTGTATGAAAGAGTGACTAAAATACAAATGATAGCAATTTATTAAATTTTATTAAAACTTTAAAAGTAGATACCACAATAGAACATTTAATTTATATACTCGTGATGATTAATGATATAGTCTAATATAAAGAGAGTCAGACATATGAGAATCGTGTCCCAAAACGAAGTCACAACACCTTTCATCTGAAAAAACAAAAATTAGTATGTAAAGAAATGTTTCAATAATCAGAAAAAATGTCAACAGGCAGCTAAAGGTCGAATTAGGGCAAAAACGGAACAAAAAGCGCGGGCCGCACTTGAATACACTAATAATCTTAAACCATAAATGAAAAAGCAGTAAAAATGGCATGTGCTGTGGTAAAGGCCATAGATACAAAAGAAAACTAAGAGAAATTGAAGGATTGAAGAGTGATAAAGCTGGAGTACCTTCAAATAAGTCTGAAGTGTTATTATGTCATTTTGGACCAGTTGTAGGTCAAATAGGAATTGGATCCTTCTTCTAAATCCTTCTTCGTTTACCAACCGCGGCGTCAAGATTTTGGTGAAGGTTTTCTCACTCTTTCTACTATGCTGCTCTACAGCTAATTTATCTGATTTATAGTGTCTTTTCCTATACAGTGAATTTATTTTAATGGTTAACATAGCAGTTTCGTTTCTACTCCTGCATTTAATCATACAGGTCACTTCCATAGTTACCAATGAAATCAATAGATTAGAGCGTTTATTTTACGAGTTAACATACGAATTTGAATTAGGTACTTGCTAATAAGAAATTTTAATTTTGTTAGCGGAATGCAGGTATGCAACTAAAAAGTAAATACGTAGGAACAGCTTGTGTGTTGTATCTTTCCTTCAGTGGTATACATTAGGATAACTTTTAATTGTCTTTTTGACAAGTAATAATTCCTATGTTAACTCGTAAAATACACGCTCTAATCTATTGGTCTCATTTCTAACTATGTAAATGACCTGTATGATTAAATGGTGGCATAGAAACGAAACGCCTATGTTAACTATTAAAATAAATTCCCTGTATACGTTCAACGTTAATCTAGTTTTACCTCGAACTCTTTTTTTTCTTGTCTCTATCATCTACTTGGGCAACCGTCCATCTCCTGTTTGCATTATATACTATAACATTCGAGGTTGATTTCCCTTCACTACTTTTTAACCCTGCTTCACTACCGAGATATGTAAAAAAATGGAAATGGAGAAAATAGCAGCACGTCTGAGTATAATGCATGAGAATATTTTGGTTTTCATGCAGGTACTGACCCTATGTACAGCATTGTTTATTTTTGTCCGTCCCCAGTGTTATTTCTTGGGTCATGCGCGATATTAATATTTTATCATAATAGGAACTCCGAGAGGGACTCAATAAAACTGGCTGCCATACAGACCACCTGTGGTGCGCCAAAGGTCGTAATCATCTTTTAGAATTCTCTTAGTACCATCTGTTAGTCTTCTTTATCGGATTTTGTATGAGCAGTTAGCAAACACTATATTACATACCAAATTATACCAAGCATTAGAGAAATAGAAGCCATTTGAAGAATAGATTAAAATACCCTTCTTCAATTACTGACCATCTTCACAGCAGCAATCCAAGGTACAAAAAACAAATGTATGAAATTCACAGAAAACATTCACCCACTTAAGTAACAGACCGTTTATAAAAATGGAAATAAATGGAGCAGCCTGAAAAATGAGAAAACAAGAGAAATGATTTTGCACCGATAGTTTCCAAGGGTTGTTCATTAAAAAAACTGAACTAAAGTTTGAAAAATTATGTAATGCGTTCAAAACTACCAAGAAGCATTAATATCATTCCAGGACAATACGCACTTACTCTATTGCTAATCCACTTTTTCAATAATACACCTTCTTCTCGGTTCACTTCTTCTGCCAAATCACGTTGCTTCTTGGTTACTACAACTGCAGTATTGTCTCCTTTACCACGATTGTCTTCAAGAGAATAGCTTTTCAGATATAGATACCGAGAGACTAGGTTATGAAATCGCCTTGTGATATCTGAAATATTCTGAAAGAGCAAATTACGCCCCATTAAGTAGCATCCTTCTATCTCTTCAGCTCCCTCGTTGTATACCTCTTCTTCGTCATTGCAACTTTGACCCTTATCACAGCCACGGTTTACAATATCTGCGTTCCTTCGGGGCATCTGCTTGCTGACGGAAGTTATGTCGGTATACTTGTCCATCGCATCGGCTTTTATGCTGCTGAGCCCATCCTCCTCCTCAAAGTCGCTGACGTTTATCCAGTCTATCACTTTGTTGTAGATTTGCTCTGGGCAAATCGTACCGTCCATGTTAGCTTACATATCAAAGTTAGTCTTCGCCCAACTGAATAGCCTTCCACAGGAATTTTAATTTGTCAGTTCAAATATGTCACAAAAATTTTGAGCTGTCAGGGTAGAGTGGCGAGATGAACTGTTCTGTTGTTTTGTGCGTAGAGGAGATTTGATCTGACTAGTAAATATTGTTTGTTTGTTTGTTTTTTAATGGACAAGGTCTAGGCATGCAGAGTACCAGGTACCTTAGACACCGACTGCTTTGGTCATATGGTCAAAGTCCTACTTAGAATTTTGCCGAGACTAAGGAGTTCCAATCCTAGCAAGGGATCTTTTACATGCTACACATCGTAGTAACATGAGACCCACGGCTTTACATCACTTTCAAATGTTTCTAGGTAAATTGCTCGAATGCAATTGCTCGAAAACGAATTGCTCGAAATCAGTTGCTCGAAAGTCAATTGCTCGAATGTGACTTTGCTCGAATTGCAAGTTTCTCGAACAGCAATTTCTCGATTATTTGTTGCTCGAAAAAAAAGTTGTGAAATTAACTCGCATCAGTTAATATCGAATATAAAAAAAACACAAATTACAAATTATAACCTTTATTAATGAAAAATAGGTATGGGTATGTATTACATTCCGATGATAATTTATTTCGTGTCCCAAGAAAAACCTATTTAACATTATTTGTAATAACAAGGAACCCATTATCCTGATTATGAATACCCGTAATTGCATTCCAATGATAATCACTTTCCTGTTACAAGAACATAATACTGTCTTTGATTTTGAAGATTTTAGTATTGACTCATTATTTAAGACCACATAAATTCGAGCAAAACATTTTCGAGAAATAGCGGTTCGAGGAACTTGTATTTCAAGAAAAGTTACATTCGAGCAATTGCATTCGAGGAATTTGCCGGAGACGCTTCCGAATGATGGCATTCTGTAGAGGCTTTCATCTGCATTTTTTTATTTTGAAAACCTCGCTGGGACCGGGATTCGAACTTGCGACCCCTAGATCAGTAGTCAGGATGCTTACCACTGAGCTACCGACCCCGGCTAACTAGTAAATATGATTTAGTGCTTGTTTTCGAAAACACACTGGAGACAGAGCTGGGCGATTAGTAACGGGTGTTTATTGGAATTTGTGGTCTAGTCAGCTTTGGAACTGACACTGGTGACATTGTAAGTCTATGTCAAATTCGATGTTAGCAGGTTAGGTCTTGCGTCAGTTTTGACACAGACCGACGCAAATCCTAACCTGCTAACCTCGCATTTAACATTGACTGACAGTGTCACCAGTGTCAGTTATCAGCCATATGATTTAATGCACATGACTCCATCAGTTCCAAAGCCGACTAGACCACAAATTCTAATGAACACCCTTTATTATATGAGTTTAGAATACAAACATCAATTAGTATATTAAACAACAAGCTGCGAAAGTGGCATATATTGTGCGAGTATATTTGAAAAATGAGGCGAAGCGTAGCGGAGCAGAGTGACTCAAAATACGAGCGTACGATATACTTTCGAGCGAGCTATGTACGCTATTTTTCCGACGACCACAAAAAATACACATTTTTCCAACTTAATGAATGACAGCTCCATTGTGACAACTGACAAGTCAGTAGATTGCACGTAAATTTTAGGTCAAAATGGCATACTTTCAGTAGTTTTTAGGTAAAAATGACATATTTAGCCTACTACATAACTGTGAATTGTGCATTTTTTCATAACAAACACGTTCGTTATGATAATGACCGGATGAATGTGTGTGGGCTTGGGAAATAGTTATTAAACAAACAAGTATGTCAATGAGAGCGATTAATAATCGAGATATTTTAACGCACGTTAATTTTACAGATTATCAATCGTCGATTAACATACCAGTTAATTACAATATTTTTCCGTTGATCTTATATTATTAATTTGAAGAAAATCTAATTTTATTCCATGAAAAAAATTTGTCACTTAAAGTTTTGACATTAATGGTACCGCGTGACCATAAATGGTTGTGATTTTTTTCTTAGGTTGGCACTGTTTATGTTGGTGGCACTATAATTTGACATAGACTTACAGTGCCATCAACATAAACAGATTTTTAAAAATCGTTCATTAATAAAAAATCATTCATTAATAAGGGTCATTAATAGACGATTCTCTATAGATTAATGAAACCCATAAATAAACGATCAACGGAAACCTTATTTTGTCATCATCTTCGACCAGCTTATTCTATTAAAAAATAGTTCATTTCTGGACGTAAGCCTACCGTGATTGTTGCCACCGAGTTCTATTCTGTGATATCGGAATCTAATTTGCTCGAATACCGAATATTACATACCGAGTATTATCTCATATTTAAGTCATATATTGGGTGATTATAACGAATATTGCATACATCTGCCAAACGATGTCATTTGACCAATGATCGAACTCGCTTTTTTAACTTTCAACCAATCAAAAGCGGCTTGCGTCGATAATTATTGTTATTTAACAATTTATCGGTAATACTCCACCTTACTCATTAAAATTATAATTTCGTTGACTATTGCATACATCTGTCAAACGATTTCATTTAACCAATGATCGAACTCGCTTTTTTAACTTTCAACCAATCAAAAACGACTTGCGTTGATATGGTGTTACATAACAACTTATCGGTAAGTTGTTATATAACTACTTATCGGTAATACTCCACCTTACCCTTTAAAATAATGATTTGTTTTTTTTTAATCGATTCAAACAATAGTCACGCAAAATATATTGCGTGCATAGCTCCTTGCTTCGATAATACTGACCAGATTGCACTCACGCTGGATTGTTTAGAAAATACACCCCAGAGCGGTCGTGCAATCTGACCAGCATTATCGACAAGTCACTATGCACTTAATACATTACACTGTTGATAATTATTGTTGTATAACAACTTATCGGTAATACTCCACGTTACTCATTAAAATGATGGTTCGTTAGTTTTTTTAGTCGATTAAAGCATTAGTCATGTAATAGTTATTTTATGTCCTACCAATACATTAATTGAAATTAATGACTCTATTTTAAGGTATCTTAGATACAAAATAACGCTCCAGGGCAATTATTTTCTTCATAAGAACACTAGGGTTATTATGAAAAATTAACAGTATTTGTTTCCATGGATACAACTTTATAATGCACCACTGTCACAATGAAAATTAATGACAGCTCAGCTAATGTCACAAATCTAACTTAGATCAGCTAACTAGATACTATATCATAGTAATTATATGAATTGAATTATGAATATGAATTAGGTAAGAAAATTGGTAGGACATAAAACCTTGAAGGCACCACGGGCATTATGAGCTAAGAGCCCGCGATTGTTGTACACACCTCGGGCCAAAGCCCTCGGTTAGTACACTAACAATCTTGGGCTCTTATTTTACTCATAATGCCCTTAGTAGCTTAATAACTATACTATACAAGTGGGATAACAGCATCCTAAATATATATGTGTGTGTAAGTTACAATCGAGTGCGTAGCACGAGTTATTTAAGCACACAAGTATATTAATGATGCATTATCACACATGTATTGTACAAAATTTTATCTACGACTGCCTAAAATTGAGAAAAGTGCATTAAGAGAAATGTCAGATCTATCATTTTCAAAAATATTTTAGTAGGCAAATGTCATTATGTCATTCATTTAACACTATTTCAGTTAGGTAATGAAGTCATTACAATTACACAACTCAGTTGCGTAATGAAACCATTACATAACTGAGTAGTGTAATGAGCTTCATTACCTAACTGAAATAGTGTCAAATAAGTGACGTAATGAGTTACTTATCACACTGAAGTAGATAAAATATATTGCGTGAATAAGGTATGTAACATAAGTTTTGAGACAAAAATCAAGTTAACACTATTTGTTCAAATTTTCAACTTTACTTAAACTATGTAAACGGTTAACGATTAACATCATTTCTTAACAATAAGAATATATTATAATGCAGCTAGCGGCCCATGATCTTCAATCCGTCGTATTTTTGTTCTCAAGTGTCTCATAAGAGATTGGATGGTAGCAACATCGATTTCCCGAATCTTTTGGTAAATTCTCCTTGTTAATTGTTCTTCATTTTCTGCCCCCCATCCGTTATCATAAACTTTTCTGCTGAATAAAGCCCAAAATTCTTTAATGGGACGGGTTTGGAGAACATTAGGTGGATTGTCTTCTCTGGGTACAAATGGAACATTATTGGCTTCCAACCAATCTCTAGTTTGCCTGGCATAGTTACAAGATGCTAGATCAGGCCAGAACATGATTTCGTCATTATTGTGATGAGCGTTTATAAACTGTAACAATTTAGGCAAACATCTTTGTATATAAAGACCTGCAGTGATGGCTTCTCCTCTAACATGTCCTACATATGGCTGCGATGCACCTGCCTGAGAAATGGCGCACCACACCAGAATTTTATCTTCAAATTTAGCTTTTCTTTTAAATCTTACATTATCCGGAGCTGCATTGAAATCTTCAGTATAGAATCCATCATTCCCCTTTATTTCAGAGTTAGATAATGTAAAATATTTTTCATCGTCCAAAACGATGATTCGGTTGTTTGCAAAGTGTTGAAGCCTTAGTGCTCGGCAACACCGAGGAATTCGTTGCAACTGCATAATTGTGTATTTCGGGCATTTTCTTCTTTTTCTAAATGACATTCCACCTCTCTTAATTTCCCGATGAGCAGTCATGTGTGAAACTCGATAGCGCCTTCCCAATCTTCGTGTAGATGCACCAATTTTTTCTTTTGCACTTTCTCTCAGTCTACCTGCTCTGACATCACTCAAAAGCCGAGGCCTTCCGCTTTTTGGTAGATTCAGACAAGGTATTCCTTCCTCACATTCCTTTATTGTTCGGTAAATAGTTGCACGGGAGATATTAGGTCCTTGAAACATGTTCACAATATCCGCATTTCGCATTCGGCCAACTAAATTATAGATGCTTTTTCGGATTTCGATTTTGTATGCCATGTCACAAGAGTTTTTCGACAACAACTGTCAATATTTATGATAACAAGGCCTACTTGAATAAAATCCAGGCAATGGTAACTAGACTGAATCTTTTCGAAGTTATGAAAATTAGTTACGAAATATGTCTCAAAACTTATGTTACATACGTTAGTTACTTGCTTTGATAATGCTAACAAGATTGTACTCCCGCTGGATTGCTAAAAAAATACGCCCTCCATATTTTCAGGTTGTTTTGGGTCAGCCTGTGTCAAACAACAAACAAAACCTAACCTACAAACCTTGAATTTGACATAGACTGGCAATACACTTCAGTACTGCCAATACACTTCAGTACTGTCAAACGTATATCACAAATCATAGGCGACTAATTATAAATTTATTTCGCGTCATATTCTAACTGCGCAAACTATTTAGGTACAGCTGATTGCAAATAAAAGTGGGACAAGTCTTGAGACTACTTTTTGCATTTTTAATAACGTGTGAAACTTTCTCTAACTTATATTTCCGTAGGTAAATACATAAAATATTATTAAAGATAGAAGCATAAAAAAAGGAACATAATTACGAGTATTTAATATGTTATTGTACTTCATATTACAGTATTACGTATTAGCTGTCCCAGTTTTATTTGCAATCAGCTGTACAAGAATTGCTACTGTAAGATAAAATGTCGTATATCACACGTGAGCGAAATGCCATTATAAGCTCGTGAGAAATTGTATCGCTCGTGCTGGGGCACTCGCGATTCAAAATTCTCACTCGCAAATAATGATGCATTTCTCTCACTTATAATATAATCTACTATTATACACACTTGATAAATAATTTTTTCTACGATCGTGTCAAAATGACAACTTTTTACAGAGTTTCTTGTGTCAAAAGTGACGTTTGTAGTACTCGTCATTAAACACCTATCTACATTATCTTTAGACCGGTTGGTTGAAATTTTGAATGAGGACACCTTTTGCTTGTATGACAAAATTTTCTCTACGTTGTTTCTGTGTAGACTAGTTGCGATGATGATTGGTGTTTCTTTTTTTGTCATGAACACCTAAACACACTATCTTTGTGTCGTTTGGTTCAAATGATGATTAAGACGTCTTGTTCAAACTATGGTTTGCCTATGCGGACACAAAAGTGCGTTCAATTAGAATATAAAACTAGTTCACGACATGTGCCACTTAAACTATCTGTATACAAGGTCTAGCTAGTGTCGGTTTACTGGGTCAAGTTGCAATACTATAAGGAAGCTTTATGCAGACTGCTGCATTATAATACTATCACTAGGTCAGATTTCACACACATTGTTGATCGGTGAAATATTTTTATGCAAACGTCGTGTTTTGTGGCATAGGCCAATACTAGGTTTAGAGTTCAAAAAGAACAAACATAACACACATTCAATTAAACAAGATGTCTGTAAAAAGGAGGTCAATCCGTTAACCACATATTCCTTGAGCAATAGTAATATGATTTTTATAATGCCATTTTTTATTTTAGAACCGCACGTGCAATGTACAGGGCGTCAAAGTTTGAAATTTAAAACTGATTATTTTTAATAAGTGAAGTATTTAATGATCTATCAATTTCAAATTTGGTACAAAGCTTCAACATAAATAGTCACATCTTTTGAGAAAAGCAAAACGAAAACAACTGTCAAATAATCCAAATACGGAGAATGCAGCACCCACTGACCTCCCTTGTTTTTTAGTACCTACGCCAGTGACTTCCAAGCTATCTCTTTTAAGATAATCACGCATTTTGGATTATTTTTTGTCTCTTATCAAATTTTGATAAAATCGTTCGTTTTAGAGAGAACTTGAAAAGTACTGGTCCTTGATACGTGGCTATACGGTAATCTCATATCCTCGTATCAAGGACCAGTACTTTTCAAGTTCTCTCTAAAACGAACGATGTTATAAAAATTTGACACGAGACAAAAAATAATTGAAAATGCATGATTATCTAAAAAAAATAGCTTGGAAGTCACTGGCGTAGGTACTAAAAAACAGGGGAGGTCAGTGGGTACTACACTCCCGTATTTTGATTATTTGACAGTTGTTTTCTTTTGTTTTCAAAAGATGTGAGTATTTATGTTGAAACTCTGTACCAAATTTTAAATTGATAGCTTATTAAATAAATACTTCACCTATTAAAAATAATCAGCTTTAAATTTTAAACTTTGACTCCCTGTACATCGCACGTGCGGATCTAAAATGAAAAATGGCATTATAAAAGTCACATCTCGCTATTGTTTGCAAATTATTACGTCTTAAATTAATAAAAAATAAAAACTCAGTTAAGTTCTCCATAGAAAGTTGTTCATTGTAATGCTATAACTTGAAAACAAATAAAAATCGGATAACAACATTTGAGTTTTCTTACATTATTTTCAGTTGTAATATAACAAGTGGAATGATTATTATCGATGATTTTTCTTCCGAGTTAAAACCGGAACCTAAATTTAACGAGTGCGTAGCACGAGTTAAATTTGCTGTTTCGGTTTTAACGAGTAAAAAATTGTCGATCATTAATTATTACACGAATTATATTTGGAAAGAGAATATATTGAATGAAATGCAAAATATCAAATATTTACTTTTTGTTCTTAGGTTGGCACTGTTAATGTTGGTTACCCTGCTGTCAATTTTAAGTCTATGTCGAATTCGAGGTTAGCAGGTTAGGTTTTGTGTCAGTTTGTGTCAAAACTGACGGAAAATCTAACCTGCTAACCTCGAATTTGACACAGACTTAAAATTGACAGCAGGGTAACCAACATTAACAGTGCCAACGTAAGAAAAAAATCACAACCATTTATGATCAGCCGTAAAAACAATTACGAAAATAAATTACTACCGCTGGCGCTGTAATAATGTGTAACTAGGCATTTGCATGCCCCTCATTGGTTGAAATAGCGTCACGTGATACATGAATTATATTCTCAGGTGTATAACACACTCCTGGAGTTTGGTCCGTTCCTCCCGACTCATCCTGTATAATCATACAATTTGTGTTCCGAAGTGCGTCCTGAACGAATGCACGATGTAATCCACGGAACTACGAAATCTAAGTCTTGCATAAATTCAAGGAGCATCGCGGACATATCTGTATATGTGTAACACAGTGCTATCTACGTTGTTTTGGGTCTGCTGGTTGGGAAAATAATGGAGTTCATTATTTTTATTTTATCATGAAAACCTATCCACATTATCTTTGAATCCGTTGGCTGCAAGGATGAGAGAGACAACTTTTATTTGTTTAGCCAAGATCTATCTACATTGTCATTGGTCGGTCGGTTGGGATGATGATGGGGCCACCTTTTTATTCGAGCGAAGAACCTTTATTCCCACTATCTTTGCGTCGGGTGGTTGAAATGAAGATGGACACTTTTACTTGTTTGATTAATGCACACTTTGAGTTGAGTAGATTCTGATCTTTCTCAGTTTCGTTTTTATGGTGGAATTTGACTTTTGTCTGTGGGCTGGTTTAGTTTTTACTTCCCTCATTATGATATGTCTTTGGGTTTTGAGAATGTTTTTGTTTTTAGCAGTGGGATTGCGATTGCGGTGTGAGATTAGAATGACCGATTGTGGATATTTAGTTCTCTGTTAAGGGCCCCACAGACATCGTTCTTTTCTGGCAGTTTTGACGGCACGGGTAAAACTGTACGGGTAAAAACGAACGACTTCATCCACACACGAACGGATTGTTTCGTTCAGTTTTTCTGATATCACCGCGTGATCAACTGTGATGGATACTACGACCACGTTGGCAGTGGCGGCGGCAGTGGCTATACGAGTTTCAAAAAGAAAACGTTCAAAATGGGCTAAAGAATGGTTGCTTAAACGAAGGCAATTTTTACACGTAAATCTTTTAAACGAATTACGACTAGAACCAGGAGACTGGTTTAATTACCTGCGGATGGATGAAGAAACGTATTTAGAGCTACTAACCTTAGTAACACCGTTAATTAAAAAGCAAGACACAATATGAGACAAAGTATTTCACCACATGAGCGCCTTACTGCCACGTTAAGATTTTTAGCAACAGGAAGGAGCTATGAGGACTTAAAATTTTCTGTAGCTATATCGCCCCAAGCGCTTGGGCAACTTATACCAGAAACATGCAGTGCTATATATTCTGTTTTGAAACAAAATTATTTCAAGGTAAGAACCAATATTTTTATTATTTAAAAAATCAAAATCTTAACAAAATTAAAGATGTATTCTTAAAATATGTAAAACAAAATACTTATGTGAAAAATAAATGGGTATAAGATAACGTAATTATTCAATTCAAATCAAGCAGATCTGTTGAAAATTCTGAATAATATGAAGTCGCATTTGTTTGTTGACAAAAATCTACGTCGTTTCGATTGGATAGATCTCCGTAGGCTAATGGGGTATGGGCATTTCTTGCAGATTGTTGATGTTGACTTAGTACTGCATTTGGATTGGATACATCACCATAGGCTAATACAGAGCTATGAGAATTTTGTGCAGACTGTACATGTGGGCTTATTTCATTTCTTAAACACATTTTTGTACGTCTTGTAACATTTCCCAGTGCTGCTTCAAAGAGAATGTCGGAAATAAATTTATCCGCCATTAATGCTGCTTCTGGAGACAAATTTCTTAATTTGTGGGCAATGTTTTTTCCGATAACGTCAAAGTTGTCTTCTTTCATATCCAGTCTTGCATTTACCTTATCCAAAATTTCATCAGTCTTGTTCCTCGAGCGCTTTCTTGTACCAGCAGGTGTTACCGAAGAACGTAATGAAGTAGTATTAGAAGCTGGTGATACTGATCGCGATGTGTCAAGAATTTCGGCGGAAGGTACCGGAGCAGAGCCGGATTAAAGGGGGGGCTAAGGGGGCTGCAGCCCCGGGCCACCGAATTTTGGGGGCCTCGAAAAGATTCGAAGGTTATAATCTAGTGCGGCTTCTAATCATTTAGATCCCTTTGTACCCGTTGCATAAATGGGAATGGGGCCTCTACAAAAATTTAGCCCTGGGCCTCACATAACCATAATCCGGCTCTGTACCGGAGATTGTACTGGTGTGTTGTTGGATTCATTCTAAAAGAAGTAATAATTATTATATTTATTTTAAACGCATTATGACAAATGGTTTAATATATAATAGAAATACTCCGAGGTTAGTGTAACAAATAGAGGGTCAGCCAAAACAATCTTTAACAAATCAACTAAGTCAGCATCGACGGTCTGCAATAAATTCTCATACTGTATTAATTTACAGTCAAAATAAAATACTAAGTCACCATCAGCATTCGGCTACAAATTCCTATACAGCACATTAGCATACGGAGATGAATCTCATAAAAAAGCTGTTCTTATTATGCATTTTTTTTAGTTTCCCACGACTGAAGAAGAATGGATAACCATAGCCAAAAAATTTGACCAAAACTGGAATTTTCCTCATCGTTTGGGAGCTGTGGATGGCAAGCACATAAACATTATGCCACCACCTCAAAGCGGTTCCTATTATTATAATTACAAAGGTCGACACAGTATCGTATTAATGGCAATTGCTAATGCAAGTTATGAATTCATCATGTGCGACTGTGGCACAAATGGTAGAGTGTCTGATGGTGGTGTAATAGAAAACACGCTATTTTATGAGAAACTTATAAATGGTACCCTCCGACTACCGTTCGGATCTAAAACAGACAACAGTAGCGAACCACTACCATATGTATTTATTGGAGATGAGGCTTTCGCGTTGAGAGATACTTTTTTAAAACCGTTTGGACAAAAGGAGTTAAATAGAGAAAGAAGAATATTTAACTATAGACTATCCAAAGCGCGACGAATAATAGAAAATGCATTTGGAATTATGGTTGCAAGATTGAGGATCTTCCATTCCGCAATTAACCTAAAATTAGAAAACATTGATAAAGTCGTTCTGGCATGTTGCATTCTACACAACTTTCTGATTAAGAAGCGACGCACCTCCAAATTGTTTTTATTCAGAAGAACGCGAAACAGGCCACACAGAAATCGGTTGAAGTTCAGAACAAGAAACTATAAATTTACAACGAGAACATAATCGACATGCATCTGAAGAAGCAAAAAGAGTTCGTAATTTATATATGACTTACTTTAATAACGAGGGGTCTGTACCTTGGCAACAAAACTTTGTTTAATGTTTGTATGTGCACCATTTATGTTGCGCTAGATTGTTTATTTCTTTAATTAATAAATATAGTACAGTGTCCGCCAAAAAGTTTGCATATGGGAAAGAATTTTATTTTTGATTTTTCAAAAAAACGTTGTACGTCAATAATTTGTGCTTGTCTAAAAACCTATTTAGCCTCTATCATATATACCAAGTGATTTTTACTTATTTAGAAAATAGAGTTTTTCGAAATTGTCACAATCCGAAAAGTGCTATTTTTCCGAAATTAAGTAAGATTTCAATGAGATTTTTTTCGAGTGTGTCATTTTTAGCTAACTGAACAATCTCAAGGCCAGACAACCCCTAATTTGTTCCACTTTAGCTAAAAATAATGGAATGATTGGAAAAATAATATATTATGTTAATTACTTCTTTAGAGTTTTTATTATTTGCCGAAAAGTAGTATGTTTGCATAATTTTTACCTTTTTTATGTAAGACGCCTTTTAGGAGAAATATTTTTCAATTCTAATTAATATTTATTTAAATGGCTTCAATAAACTTTTAATCTAGCCCTGTTAATGAATTACTGTTATAAAAATTATGTAGATGTTCTTTTACAGTTGTCTAAATGAAGAGATTTTTTAGAACATGTAAATTGGGTAAAGAAAAATCTCCTCATTTAGACAACTGTAAAAGAACATTTACAGGATTTTTGTAACAGTAATTCATTAACAGGGCTAGATTAGAGTTTCTGGCAGCCACTTAATTAGAGGTTAATTAGAATTGAAAAATATTTCTCCTAAAAAATGCCTTGCATAAAAAACGTAAAAATTATGCAAACGTACCACTTTTCGGTAAATAATAAAAATCTAAAAAAAGTAATTAACATTTTACATTATTTTTCCGAATTATAAATCTTTAAAGTGTTGACATAAAAAAATTGGAACTTAAATATTAAGTCTTGGGATGTGAAATTTTGAAAAATATTTTAAAAATTGACAAATTTATTTTTAGCTAAAGTTAAAAAAATTGGGGTTTTCTGGCCTTGACATTGTTCAGTTAGCTAAAAATAATACACTCTAAAAAAATCTCATTGAAATCTTACTTAGTTTCCGAAAAATACCACTTTTTGGAATTTGACAATTTCGAAAAACTCCATTTTCTAAATAAGTAAAAATCACTCGGTATATGTGATAGGGGCTAAATAGTTTTTAGACAAGCACAAATTATTGACGTAAAAAGTTTTTTTTTAAATCAAAAATATTTTTTTCCCCATATTATGCCAACTCTTTGGCGGACACTGTATAAATAAACATTTTTATTTTTACTTACTTGACTGCGAGATGTGTCATCCTCTACATTGCTTACGGTTTCCCTGGGTGTTTCTTGGTCTGCAAGAAATAGTAGCTCTTCGTAATACCATAAATGCGGTACGTACACCTCGTCAGTCCCCGAACCTGTTTTTTTAGATACTTTGACTTTTTTAATTCTTTTCGAAAGCAACCACGCAGAGAGTCTACTTTCTTCTTTACTGAGTCTTTTGTTGCAGAATCGTCTACTTCTTTCAACTTCATAACCATGTCTTCGTAAGCTTTATTTTTTTTCTCTCTATCAGAGTATTCTTTGGACTTTATTTTCCAAAGACATGGATGACTTCTATAGAGTGCTATGAACTCAATAATAAATGGTTTACTAGAGTTCCTCAAATCACTCATGGTTTATTATTAATATTAAGAAAGCGATCTACCAACAAAAGCCACGTCGATGGTACTGATTAAAGCCATCCTTCTTAACACACACGCACAGACTTGTACGAGCACGTTCAAAGCGGACGGGTTAAAATCAAGCCGCGGCAGATATTTTTGAACGCCAGCAAGAAGGCCGGTTTTCGGTCACACACTAACCGTTTTACCCGTACAGTTTTACCCGTGCCGTCAAAACTGCCAGAAAAGAACGATGTCTGTGGGGCCCTTTTATGGGTTGTTAGGGGTTTTTAAGTTTAGTTACCGATAGACCGATACGCCTTTTTCATTCAGCAGCAAAAATAAAACTTGGGAGGGATATTTTAGTCGTTTTCGTTGGTTTTTTTTCCTTTCACAATAATGTGGTTTGTTGGTTTCTACGGTGTGATCCCAAATGTTGGAAGTTCTGGAGGGGGGAATAAAAGTTCTGGGGGGCATTTTTCTTAATTAAAATACGAAGAGATACATAGCGATTACTTAATTTTCAAAAACAAAACAGATTTAAATGGCAATATTTATTCCCGCACAATCCACCCCTTCCTTTACATAGTAAAAAAAATCTGACTATGATGTGATAATGTTAACGAAGGTCCAGGGAGGAATCCCCCTGGATTAAACACTGCCTCGAACGGCAAATATCAAGACGTAGAGTAACGGGAACACGCAGAAGACGACGGAGGTAGACAGAAAGGTGGAGCACGGAGAAACAATGAAAATGGAAAGGAACTGTGGAGAATTAAGAAAAAGTGGCGTATCTTCAGGTATTAAGTGGTCTATGGTCAATTCGCTTTGCAAAGGGAACTACGAAACACTCGCCTGGGGCAGCGGTTACGACCGATGGGGTCCTCATATGAGACAATTACATCAAGCAGTTATCGAAGCGGCTGCCGAAGAAGAAAACTCCCACCTTCAATTGGTGTGAATGGCAAATCGAATTTTTATTCATCGCCTACTAAAGCAAATAGGTGCCTATGATCAAAACAGCGTGTATATCATTACGCAAAATTCATCCTGCATAGACGAACTAGCTTTATTTGTAATTTAAAATTGTTTTACTTGAAAAACAAAAGTTTGGTACATTACTGACAAACTGCAATGTAGTCAATCCTGTAAAGTTACTTAAACTTTTCTAGTTGCAGATATAAAATATGCTAGAGGTCTACCTGATTGAGTAAAAGGCAATCTCAGAAAAGCCGTTTCGTATTCGATCATCAATTATGATTCGTTTCGCTACATGAACCCCACCAGATTTAATAACTGCACAATAATTGACACAAAACACCATGCTATTTGCTGCACAGCACGAAAACAAGCAACATAAAGCATTTAGCAGTTATCTACATTTCGGGGTGGGTTGTACCCTGACAGACTAATTTCCTGGATGAGTTCTACCGGTTAGACACGCGAATGTAAATTGCAAAATTACTAAAATTATTGCGGATAACTGTAATTACTTTGCCAGAGTATGCACAAATACGTATTTAACGATTTTAGTCTGTAATTGCAGCCGTAAAGCTGCAGGTAGTCATTTTTCCTGCTGGGAATCCGCGATTTATCGCAGTTTAATTGGCTGGAACCCTAATTGCACTCTTAGAAACGTTGCTTTTATGGCGGAAAAGCGCTTTTATAATGATTTCTTTCTTGATGAGCATTTTTATATCCATAAGCCAACGTTTTAGGAAAAACTCTATTATCAATAGTGAAATGAATACATTAAGAACTCAGATTTTTACCTCAAATAAGGTTGGTTTGACTGTAAAGGTTGTTATGTCAGTGCATTTGAGTAAAATATTGTTTTGTTTTTTGAGAACCTACAAACCCTGGCCAGAACAAGCACTCGAGATACATTTATTCAATTAAGTAACATCACTACCCAGTAAAAACAGCTCAGGGGTCAAAACAAAATTATAAAAAACTTTAGATATGCATTCAGTGAGTTAAAAAATAATAATAGACTGATATAGGTTTATCTGAGGAGGCATTTATTTCACAGATTTATGACTAGAAAATAAAATGAAATTGATCTTCTAGGTTAAATTTTTCTGAGTGATTTGTTCAATTGAGCCGTCCTAAATACAGTTCTATTTTTTTTAAAGATATCAGGTGGTTTATTACATAAATTATTAGGCCGATCTTGATCATTATATCCTGTGTGCTTTAGTTTAGTGCGTGTTTTGATATAGTTATTAATTTTGCAGTAGAGGGAAATACCAATAAAAAATTCATATTAAAATGCCAATAAAGTGCCAGAAAGTATGGTGCTGTTAGAAATTCAAGGCTCTCAATTTTTTCTCTGGCTTGGCACTGATTAAAAGCGATGGGACTAATTTCTGGTTGCGTGCGTGCGTGCGAGATGCCTCCTGAGATAAGCCGATCGTCTGCCATAAAAACTTTTGCACGGGTGCTTACTTATAAATGTTTAAATTGATTGTGGGTATTTTGAGCTTAGACAAGGGACGTTGGGTGGGATTCTGAGCGGTGCTTAATGGCTTGCAGAAACGGCTGGTATGGGACCTTCAGCAACTTCTTCCAAGTTCTTAACTGCCGGCGACATCTCGACTGCACACGCCACTGTCTTCTTCACTTACATGCACGATAAGCTCTCTGCTTAATGGTGGCCGCCTCCCCATCCAATATTAATGGTGATTGGCCGCATTGCACGAAACTTGATAAGGTACAAGCAGCCGCTTATGTTCTACATCGAAAGGTACCGATAAACGCATTATCAGAATTAAAATAGCACAGCCGTTTGTGCTAATTAGTCGTAAATTAACTAATTTTTTGGCATTTACTTCATTGAATGTTACGTGAAACTATTGTTTGTCTAAGTCAATTATTTCTTTAGAAGTTCTTCACAAAAAAATACCAAGGTAAAAACAAGCCGATTTAATCAAATTCAGACTTCTTCGTTTCAATAATATCGTGAAACCAAATTTTATTAACAACTAGCTTTCTACCTCATTTTATTCCAAAATATTTTCGCAACAAAAAAATCAATAATTTGAACTCCTTTTTTACTATTCACTTCAACCCCCTTTTTTATCGCTTCAGAGGTAAAATAAAAAAACCCTTGAAACACTTTCTGAAGATTTTAAAAAGAGCTATACACAAATGCAAAATAAATTTGGTTGAAATTTGTAATTATTATTAGTGGTTTAGTAATAATTATATTAATAATAAATTAAACAGAAATTACAAAATTTATTGTGAGTCACTGTTCTCGAGCCACAAAAACATTGCGAAAGCGTTAAAAGTTGTTCGACACGCCCACCTTGCACACCAATTAGGGTTTGCGCGTGTCATAGAAGTGAGCTTCGAACTCGTGCAAAAATTTGGAAATTTTCTAATTTTTTATTTCGTAACATAAGCAGCGAATTTAATTGTTCCCCAAATGAAGAAAACAATTATTATATTCAGATATGGCGAACGTGAACTCCATCCATACCTCTTCCTATCCGTGTACCTTATGTAACCATCTTTTTACTTACTACTACAGTGAAGTGGGCTGGTTTGCCAATAAGAACCACGTCGTTTGACATATCAAGCGGAAAATTGTCAAGAAGTTCGGTTTAAAGTTTAAATGATTCTCGCTAGATAATATAGTAGGTTAAAGGTAAGGGCCAATTAAATGATGGCCGAAAACGTCTTCCTCAACATAAATTTAAAATTCAATTTGGAAATGTCAATTTCATGTTATATAGGGATTTTTGTCTGCCCAAACGTAGTCACTACTATAGCGCATGTGTAGTACACTATATCTAGGAATGGATGCCTCATTCGTAAATATTATGTTTGTATTGCTTTCTGGCAGCTAGTAAATTATTTAAATTAACTGAGAGTTCGTTAATTGCTTCGAGTGAATAGATTCAGAATATTTTAGAATGAGTAAGTATATTGATATTTATATCGCTTGGCATCTTTGTAACTACAATTTAATTAGAAAATGTATGTCTAATAAAAATAAAACGAATTCAAGTTAGGCGTAGGCGTTGAGGGATCGGCAATCACTGTGGCACGCTAACGCAGCTAGTGGACAAGTCTGAAGGCCTTCAAGACGGCGCTGCACTTTGTGGCGGCAACAACTAAAACCAACAATGTTAAAATGGCTGTTTGTTGCCAAACGTTGTCGTTTTAAGGATAATAAGGGTTGTTTTTCTTAGTATTGGGGATGTAGTGCCAGTGCTACGAGTCATTAACTGTCAATTTGTGCTGGTCGGCTGTGCATTTAGCGGGATCTCCGACGAATCTGCTGATCGAACTCCTGAAGTTCTGCGAAGTGTTACAATATTTTGTCGAGGCGTCGTAGAAGCTTTTCTTTTGCTGGAAGGAGAACCGTAATCAAGGCTCCTTTTACACTTGAATAAAGGCTGTTACGTTAGACTTTGTACTTCGTTTTGGAGCCTTGCTGCGGGACGAGTAGCCAGGTTGTTACTCCGTGTAGAAGATGGTAAGCGTTATCAGGGGTCGGTTTTCGTTGGCTATAGAACGGCTCGACGAGGGGGCGAGGGTCTCGTGTCAGGTTTGCAGGGACGGTTCTGATTCCGGAGTGCTGGGTGGTTTCTTCAAGTGAGGCTCTGGACTCGGAAGTGGCGTCTGGCGGCGACTCATTTGGCCGCGTCCAGCAAGCCTGGCGAGTGGCTTCGGAGCGAGATAGCTTGACTCAAGTGTCCTCTGGCAGCAGATTGCGGGGCCTAATCCCACCTTGGGGTTTGGAGCTGGTGGCTGGTCCCTGGACTCAAGTGCTTAGGCTTGGCTGCGCATCGTTTTCTTGTACCCTCTATCTGGTTAATCTATTAAAGGGGATTCCGATAGGAATACGTCGTGTTTACTTACACGCACACTGTCGTACCTCTGAGCTTTTGCTCCTTGTCGCAAATCTTCACATACTGGAGATCAGGCGTCAATTGCGACTTAAGTTGGCGGCATTTAAATTGTAACATATTAGTTGGAGACAAATTCGGGACCATTTTTACTTCTTTCCAATAGTTATTTATAAAACTCCACCCTTTTAACCTAATCACCAGTCTCAAAAAACAATAAATGTCCATACAATGTGCGCCAAACTGTTTTAAACACCCTAGGAGTCCTAGCAATACTGCTAGTGCTAACTAAAGGCTCTTCTTTAACTAACTCAAGACTATCATTAACAGCATTAATTACTCGATCTTCTTTTTGTCTGCCACAGTCTGCAAAACTGTTGACAAGTGCTGATACAAAATTATAGCGGCTTACTATTTGTTTATTTATTTATTTAGGGTTGTTTCAAGAACACAGTTTTAGTTACAGCATCCACTACTAACATGTAACTATGTTCCGAACGAGACACAGTTTTAAATGTGTACGATTAACAAAAACAAACAAATCCAGTATTTAGATGTAAAAATTAAAGTAAATATTTCATTAACAGAACAGCATTCAAACTTGAAAACTGTAATTACATTTTGGTACACTGCAGGCGAAAACCTTTCTTAGGATTTCTTGTATATTTTTATGACAACTGTCCACTGTTTTAGTTTGACACTTTTGTTGACATCCTGTAGATTGTATGGATATGTGTCATGTGAATTTATTTATTTAGTTTTGTTAGTTGGCAAAATTGCTTTCCACACATCATTAAAAAAATTTTTTTATTAACGTCAAATTTACTTAACCTCTTAATTCAAATACCAGTGGTTGGTAGTAGTAGTAGCATTGGTTGTGGGGAGACTGACGTCAAGCAAGTAGGCACTCATAGGCCCTTTGCCAATCCCGTGGACAACGTCTAGGCATGCAGAGTACCGGGTACCTTAGTCCTACTTCGAATTTTGCCGAGACTAAGGAGTTCCAACCCTAACAAGGGATCTTTTACATGCTACACATCTCAGCAGCACGGGACCCACGACTTTACATCATTTCACCCAGTGGTTACATACTTTTTAAATTTTTAAATTTCCTGTCGAATTAATATTTTTCATTATTATTAAAGCTAGCTCAGTGATTACTTTTGAACATAGGAAAGTATAACAATAACTTACTTAATAATAAATTCCGTTCTGTTCTTTCCTAAATTGCAGGTGCGGTAGAATTTTCTATTGAAAGTTGTAAGTTAACAGTTTCTTATGCTTTCTTGTATATTTTTATGAGAACTGTCTACTGTTTTAGATTGACACTTTTGTTGACATCCTGTAGATTGTATTTATATGTGTAATGTGAATTTATTTATTTAGTTTTGTTAGTTGGCAAAATTGCTTTCCACACATTACAAACATATTTTTTATCTCTTAATTCAAATACCAGTGGTTAGTAGTAGTAGTAGTATTAGTTGTGGGGAGACTGACGTCAAGCAAGTAGGCCTTCATAGGCCCTTTTTGCCAACCCCGTGGACAAGATCTAGGCATGCAGAGTACCAGTTACTTTAGTCTTACTTCGAATTTTGCCGAGACTAAGGAGTTCCAACCCTAACAAGTGATCTTTTACATGCTACACATCTCAGTAGCATGGGACCCACGGCTTTACATCACTTCAACCAGTGGTTACATACTTTTTAAATTTTTTAATTTCCTGGCCAATTAATTATTTTTATTATTATTAAAACTAGCTCAGTAATTACTTTTGAACATAGGAAAGTATAACAATAAATTACTTAATAATAAATTCCGTTCTGTTCTTTCCTAAATTGCCGGTGCGGTAGAATTCTCTATTGAAAGTTGTAAGTTAACAGTTTAGTTAACCTCAGAGTGTATACAGTACTATTGTGATACTGAGTTTCACCTTTCTGCAGGTAATTATTTATTACTAATTATAAATCTGACTTGTTATTTATTTAATTTGGCGCTTCATAGAGGTGTTTGATAAATTTTCTAAAACTACGACTGCACTAAATTTTCATGAAAATCACTGCTACTTCGACGATTATTAAACAACTGCATGGCCCACATCTAAGAAGTCATCTGTAGTCCTCCAATTTATGTGCACCAACATCGAAGATGCTGGCACTTTCGATTCGGTAAGTGAAATAATAAAACCGTAAAGCATTCTCAATGTGGACGTGCTACGAGTAAGACGCTTGGCAAACCGCTCCCCGTGTGCATCGCTTTATAAATATTATAACGTACCGGTATTGTTCCGGTAATTTTAAATTTTGTTTTCCTACTAAAATTGCTTCTCACTTTGACCAAAAGCTATTATATTTATTTTTAAACTTGCTTCAGGTAAAGCTCAAATGCCATGGGTTCAGACTCAAATATATATTTACCAGGAAAAAAAGACAGTGGTGTAATAAACTGTATAATGTCTTTAGATATTCATACAAATTAAATGGTAATTTTAATAAAATACTATGTACATAAGTTAATAAAATAAAATATCTACGATTATTTCGGGGAGGTTCTGCAATCCACACTGCGCTGGGTTGGCTAGGAGTCCGGCATCCACTTAGTAGGCGTCGTTGTGCTGGGAAGTTCAAATGAACGGGGGTCATGAGGTCTAAAATTAAGAAAACGTCATATAAATAAGATGGCGCGGACTGGCTATTTATTTTGTCAAGCGGTCTGTTTCAATTGAGTTTAAGTGTTTTACTTGATGCCGGCGATGATTACCAGGAGTGTACCAAACCCTGCTGGACGTGGTACCTTCTTTCTGCATAACCTGGTGACTTGACGAAGTGGTTTGAATGAGCAGTGTTACTCTTCGCAAAGCCCGCGTTTGGCCATTGGAAACGCCGGGCAGCTCTGGAGACTATTGCGGTCAATCTCGAGTGTCGGCGGTGAACCAATTTACCTGCGGCGAATGCCCCTGGATTGTGTTGACCTGGAGATTACTCCTGGTATTCAATTTTCATGCATGTATTGGGACAATTTTGAGCTGGTGTCGAAAGTTAAACGTAGTTTCTGACTAAGATCAATAGACCTGACTGGAGCCAGTAACTTTTGGTTGACGCGGCGATTCCTAGCTATGATCGATCCTAGCGGTTTCCGGAGTTTAATTGGAATTTCTAGCAAAGATCGATAGACCTGAGCGGTTCTAGCGGAGGATAGTAGGTTGAAATGTCTCAGTGGAAAAAGTTATTGTTGATCAGGAAAGCGGGGCTAGGCTCGAAGAGTTTGGTGGTCAGGAGGGGAGTTTAGGTCCGAAGACTCAGGGCTCAAATTCCTCGAAATGACGGCGGAAGTTGCTTTTATACTGTTCGACGGCTTCCTTATCTGTGCTGCGCTCCAGGTACGTTTAGGAGGAGCCGCGCCGTGCGTATTTGTACGCGACTCGGTGCAATTTAATGTGAAAATGACACATTTGTGCTGGAGCTAACGTCACAATGTTTACAAGTGCCTTAAGCCTTTATAAATAATCTGTGAGTGGCACATTTTCTAAATAAGTTCAAGATGTCGGTGCTTACTAGAAACCAAGCTTCCAAGGAGCAGTCAAGAGAACAACCCAAGGAACAGGAGAACGATCTTTCGGCATGTTGTTCTGGAAAAAAGCTTATCGAGTTTCAATAGCGGAAACCCTAACTATCACAATCGATCATGAAACTATATCTGCTGTGGACATTGTAAGGAATCTGGGACTAATCATTGATGCTGATCTAAGGTTTGAATCTCATATGAATAAATGTCTGCAAAGGGCTTATTGTAATTTAAGGTTGCGTTACGCTAATCGCATCTTTTTAACAATATATTTAAAGAAAAGATTATGTGAAGCCCTTGTGCTTTCCCACACGACACACTGTGATGTTGTTTACGGTCCATGTTTAACAGCAGTCGCAGCTAAACGAATTCAAAAATTTCAAAATGCGTGTATGAGGTTTATATTGTGTATCAGTAGAAGAGAACATATATCGCACCGACTGCTTGAGATTAACTGGTTGAATATGCATAGTCGCCGTTTGCTACATTCTGGAATCATATTTTTTTAAATCATTAGCATAAATGTACTATTTATACAACAGGATTAGCTTTAGAATAGATGTACATCATCTCAACTTATGGCATAGAAGATTATTAACTATACTCTTACATTCCAGTTCTCTATTTCAAACGTCATACTCTTATTAGATTTCTAAATTCTACAATTCCCTTCCCCCTAAGCTTAAGTCAGATAACTTTCAAACATTTAAACTGGGGCTCAGTGATTCTCTATCCAATAAACAGTTGCGCTTGCATTAACTATTCCTAAACTGGGAAAGTTTCGTACTTATATACATATGTGGCGTCAAACTACTTAATTATAAGTGACTTATAATATAATATATCTTTTGGCATTCCACAGTTAGTATTTTTCCGATTTCAAAACATCTATAGGTTAAGTGGAAGAACAAGATACCTCCTAAACTTCACCACGTGATTGTTATAGCTTACTCACTGTAAATTATATGCTATACTTTCTAAACAATATATTGTTATAATACAACCCTAAATGTGTGTTAGAATAAAATTTATTAAAATTAAGGGATACAATGGTTAAAATTAATTTGGATTTATTCAGGTATAAGGTGGAAATGTGTATGGAAAATAGCTATTTGAAAAACAGGTGGATTTTGAAAATAATGTAATTGAATAAATTACAGTTTGAAAAAGAATGACAAATACTTAATTTGAAATAAAATAAAAATTTAGTAGATTTAACTCAAATAGATAAGACTCAAGTGTATAAAAAAGGATATGATTTCGTTAAGTAAATTTGTTTTTTCTATAGCACATGTTAAAGTGTGCTTTTATCAACTCAAAACAAAAGGTCAAGTTTTACTTTAACAGCAAGGGTAGATAAAGTAGCACTTTAACATCAAGGATAGATAAAGTAATTTAATTTTCTAACTTTTGTTTAAATTAAATATGACAGCTTCGTAATATCGTAGCAACCCAAGCTAGCTACTGACTTTTGAAATGTGATTGACTGTCCTTATCTTCTTTTGAAATTGTTAAAGTTCTTGCTATAGAAAAAAATATTGTATTATACACGACGATAAAGTTATTTCTATCCACTCTTGAATCATTAACTCGTGGATAAAATTTAACTTTATCGTCTTGTATAATAAATTACTATTTTAATTATTGAGGATAACAAACTTTTGAAAAATGTAGAAAAACGACTTTGGTCTGATTAAAAATAATAAGAAATGTTTGACTAATATAAATAGGGTATAATACAAATCTACGTGGTGAAAAAAAAATGGAATATTAATAAATAACAAGAAAAAGTGAAGACTTAACTAATAAAGATTATTGGTAGGTGGTAAAAACTAATGGATAGCAGAATTGTTCTATACAAGTGAATCATTAAGGAAATGTGCTGGGTCAACCTTATTGGAAAAATTACAGTTGACATATTACATTAATCAAATTGGATCACATCAAGTTTTTTGTTGTTAAGTAAGACTTCCAGAGGAGTATCATGGGAGAAAAGAAAAACATTCCAGGAGGGTGGCAGTTTGCTGTAGCAGGTGGATGTCTGCAGGTTATCTGTTTCCTGAGTACTGTAGGAAAAATGGAGTTTGCTGTTCTTGGACGGTTGGAATGTTTTGTCTGTCTGTGAACAGTGCATTGCAGGAAGGTGCTTGAAAGCGTCGATTCGTAGATCAAAAGGGGGTTTCCATCTGGAACGTTGTGTGAACCAAATAAAAGGTGGGTAATTTCTTATTAAAAATCATAACTAGAAATGAAATAAAGACAATAAGAAGGTGAACTAATTAAGAAATAATTACTTACTGTATTTTTAATATTGTTGTGTATCATTGAAAAGATTGGGCAGTTGTCATTTGAATTTCAAATTTGTTTTGACAGTTGGTTGACATAAGTATTGACTTATGCAAATGAGATTTAAAATATTAGAAGCCCTTATTTCTGCATAAGAAACAGTATATAAGGTCAGACAGCCTGGCGTCTCAATAGTATGTTTTCATACTCCGACTTGAATTATATTAACCAAGACGAGGGCTTCTGGTCAGATTCCATATTGTTTGAGACAGATTCCGGAGTTTGGTTGTACAATTATCCATATTTATGTTATCTACATATTAACGTATTTGTATGCCTTTGTATGATTTTATGTTCTATAAAATTGATGTTGTTGTATTACCAAACTATCTTTTCTGAAATAAATTAGTAGATAATTTGAGGTATGAATCTAGGTTTTCCCCGTTTGGTGTGCACTCAATACTCAAAACTGCATGCACTCTGGAGTGCACCTAAACACAGTGTTTTTATATTCTACCATTTTTTGTATGTGTAAATACAGAATTACTACAATATAATATTGCCGTCGGACGAATCAGAAACAGCCAATTAATGTAGAACCATTTCAACGCTTGACGACATACCAGAAGCGACCAACAATAAACTAACGAATCATTCAGAAAAGCGTAAAATAATATTAAATTTGCAGCAATGAATAAAGTAATGCTGCATCAACAAGTCGATAGCATCGTTCGGTAATCGACAAGCAAGAGTTGTCGCAAAGCCAGCGACCGGCGACAGGACGCTGCCTAATAAGAGGTGAAAAACGCATCCGTTTGATGTTTCTAACATGCCGCGGAACGAATTAGCTAGTACTTGAACTAATAAGGTTGCAAGCTTCACTAGGCTAAGCTCTCTGAACTCGTCTACTCCACGTAATTGGGATCTCCATATTATAAGGCCCTATCATAAAGGAGATTTAGTGTATAATTAATCTAAATTTGCAAGCTACCCGGCGGTGTGTAGCTTGTATTAATTTGTATTGAACGTGAATCCGACATTTTGTTTTGCTCGGAGCTCGAGAATATGAGATTAAGAAAATTGTGTTAATTATAACTAATGGCCCTTTTGTGATAGAGCAGTTTGTTTGCAGCCGTGTAATCAGACCTGCCGTTAACGAGATATCTATTGCTTTCGAACGGATATGTTTCGCTACGTTCGTTGCTCTAATAACTGCCCTGATTAGAAAACGTGCGTGATGTAAAGGTATCTATTATGTTTGGATTTTTGATTTTTTACATAATTAAATTAAATTATTTAAGTATATTTGAACATGCTATTGATTGACTTTTTCAAGAAAGTATTATACTTGCTCAGCTTTAAAATAATATTCGGACTTTTTGAACCTAAAAATTTATTTGAAAGCCATGGGATTTTGCTTGGTTCTACTTATGAATCAATAATGAACAAAAACACACACATAATTTGTTCTAGTAACTTAAAATTTTGAGCTAGAACTTTTCTTAAAAATTAAAAAATACTACCACTTCTCGCACGTTCTAAGGAACAAAAACGTGTGGGCGTGCACAAGGCAAGCTATTGGTGCGTATAAATAGCAAGAGAGGCAAGTTATTGATGCCACCTCTATGTACATCTGACACTACAAAGGTGATAATAAAAATATTATTTATATTTATTTATTTGTCGAACTTTTACAGCCTATTAAACTATTTATTATAAATACATTGATTTTGTATAACATAATCTGATCTACCATTACCGGTGAATCCCCGTGTACGACACGTAACAAGATTAAAGGCACCCGGAGCTCAGTGACATGAGGGATCGCAAACTGAAATGAAAAGGGGCTAGCTTACGATAGTCAAAATAATTGTATCTCGTAAATCCTTGCTATTTTAGAACGTCACATATTGGTATGATGCTTAGCTCTCACTATGACTGACCTTGCAAAATCTGTGAAAGAGGTAATTTGACTTCAAACTACGTGAAACTGCACTACACTTTACAAATGAAAATCATACAGTAAATTTAGAAAAGCTATTATAAAAATAAATTTTTACCAGGTCAGCCTTACACCTGTGATCTCAGCAAAAAAGGCTTCACAATTTCTATCTACTCGTGACGTCACGACGCACGATAATAAAACTTTAGCAGATATTTCTCTTCAAATAAAGCCCACAAGGGAAAGCGATGTCGATATAATTGACGCAGTGCAATAAAGGTGTTATTACACAAAATCTTATTCTAGTACATTTCTAATTTGCTCTAAATTACACATACTATACTAGTTAATACACTATAAATAACTTAGCTAGTGCAGCAATCATTGACATGAACTTTAAATTTAGGCTTGAGACCAAAACTACGTATGCACATCTGGAGTACACTTCGTTAATCCCCCGATTAAAAATTTCATGACTTTCTTCGGTCACCCCAGGCATTACTTACCGTCTCTCTTACCTCCAATTTACTCTCTTCGTTCATAAATAATTATTATCAGCTCACAGTTACGTTATAAGCACAATAGGTTTAGAGAAGCACTGCTAGGTGGGGTAGTTGAACTCCGTTTAAGTAAAATTCTTCTCCGGTAGGAAAGTTATCTGATCGTGTAACTGTTGTGCATCTTGTTACAGTCTAAATTCAACATTATGACACTAAATTCCAGTTTTTTATATGCGAAAACGACATTTACGACATGAACATCTTGATACAACTGGAAATTTTACAAGTATGATATAATCGGGAAAATTCAAGAATCAGTTGCCCCAACTACGTTACGATCTCATGTAACAAAGTTTGCCAGATATATTCAGTGGGAGGACGAGGTTCATTACCATAATAGTAAATTAGGGCAATGACATGTTAATCTGAATTAAAGTGTTAATTGCCTTAGACGCCACGGACTTTATTAGAAAACTACTCCTTTGAAGTCTGAAATGGGGACTAGTTGCTCGGTTTTGGTGTCAGCTGTATATGTCGTCCTAGCTCGAACATCTGCGGCGCTACCTTGTGATGATTTACTTACCTTACATAACCGCACATAAAAGAAAAATACACATATATATTTTCACATAAAAAACATAAATAAAAAGCGGCAACGTTTTAAATCAATTTGAATATATGCAAATGAATTATGGATATAAATGGGAATTCTCAAATGGACACCAAACACAACCGCTAATTTTATATTTAATATTACCAAACGCTGGCTTTACCCGCTGCGACCAAAATGACAGCTGTTGCTTTCCCCAAAGCTTGTGCACGAAAGCTAAACAATCCAGACTAATAATAGCTACAGGTTACAATTAACATTCTGCTATCCACACCAATCTATGAATAATCAAAGAAATAATAATCAAACTGCGTCACTAAGTGTTTGTCGGGGCGTATCAAGGCGCCGTACAACGAAACCACCTTTAACAGTTGACGTTGATGATGAGAGCTGATTTAGGTGGTGTCGCACGAAATTCTTGGGCACAATAACGACGTTGGGGTAAAATCTCCTTTATGGAGGGCTGCGGATTATAGATACGTTAAATGAAGAGCAGCAAGGGGATGAGCACGAAGAAAATTGCGGCCTTCTTGGTAATTGAGCACGTTTGGACCTTTCTTATTTATATCCGACACAGGTCTATTTCTGTAGGAGTACAGCAACATACAATGGGAGATTCTTGGCTACAAACTCCTACACGATCCTGGAATTGGAAACCATTCTCTACAAAAGCACTGGTCTGGTTAAATAAGATTCCATATACTTTGTGGTCTGTCGGGTAACTGTGTAACGTTTCGCTTATGAATTTAAATTCTAAAGATACTTGAAACTTAATTCGCCGCCTTATCAAACGTTTGCATCTCGATGCCGTGCCAAGAAGCGATAGCACGGACCAGTAGCCGCTGCGCGGACAGCCAGGATTGTACGTAGGAGTGTTTTTCCCCCGCCGCCAGAGTGGGGAGCGCGAGCGCCGACCGGGAGCCGTTGAACATATAAAAAGGAGCACATGGCAGCTCCCAGAACAGATTCTATCCTGAGGTCTTCTCCTAAGCCTTCTCCCAATCCACCTGAAACGATTACTCTTTTGCCCTGTGCAGGTTACTGTCTAAGCAAAGGAGAAATCGGCTAAAAGGTTCTTACGGTGCTGGTATGGTTACTGTCAGTTCGTGAGAACACACCGATAACCTAGAGATCCTTATCGAACCCGTCCACCGTCCGAGATCCGAGCGCGCACATTAATTGCGCCCTCGAAAGCCGTATTTCAACTGTATTAATTTGCCCGAATTTTAAAGCATTTTGGAAGCCTTCAACATCCCGTCGCCGCCAGGCTAAACGCATACGGAGATTATGCGATAGGGGACTCACCTGCAAGGACTACCGTTATCATCCTAGGAGCATTCGAGCGATCCCCCGAAAGAGATCCCTGCATCGCTGCAATCCGTCGAAGCTGCACATTCGCTCGAGCATTGGAATCTTCGAGGGCCCGGCTGCCGCATATTTTCGAGCTGTGAACGCCGGCAAGTCGCTCCGCAGCCCCGGCTTAGTTCGGTGTGTCGAACGCGAACTCGCACAACTCCCTACGTCGACAGGTAAATCCTCGAAATACAATTTTTAACCCGGAGTGTTCGCAGCGTTTGTTGTAAACAAACATTCGCTTTTCACAACTGCGGCGTTCGGCCGACGACCTCCTTCGGCTGATACCGAATTACGAAGCAGCTGCTGCGCAGCCCGATCCACTCCGCAACATCGCCTGGGGAAGCGGCGCGCGCTTCGAAGACGGGATCGACGAGCCCGCCCCTCTTCTAGGCAACCCCTGTTGACGCAACGACCCCCTCGTTTGTAATATACATTAAATTTTGTTATTTTCATTTGTAAATGTAATTAGTTAAAGCCATTATATTTAATTTTAAATATTCACCAAGTGTAATTTTTGATCTATGCCCTATTCGAGCTATTTGAGCGTATTCTCCGACTTAGAGCATATCCGAGGTATTAAAGTAAATGAAAGTATTCCCAATATAGGCGGGATATTACAACTGTCAACGAAGAACACAACTAAATTTCGGGTTCGTCACGAAATTTCGACGGGGCCCCAAATAGCAAAAGCTGTCCGGGGGCCGGACACAATAAACAAAAATGCTTCTTCAACTTTTGGATATGTAATCGGGACTGCCTTTCGGACGCGGTAAAAGATGAGTGATGTAATATAAACGGCACTCGCTAGTTTGCTTCTACACGTAGATGTGCTATGCCTGTTGCAACATATTTTCCGAAGGTAAACGGGTGAATCGTCACGTAGTCTAAGAACAAGTTAAAACCTATCACTCGGAACAATCTGAGCGGTGCCGAAGTTCGTTACAAACAATGACGCAGCTAGCTGAGCGTAAAGTTCCAAAACGTAACATAGCACGTTCTCATGTGTTAGTAGTTAAAACACCTAAGTCAGCGAGGCGGCAAAATATGTTTACAGGACTGTGCTGTCATGCAAAGGGTGAAACAAAAGGTGTCGCTAGTTACCTTAATATGAACTTATCCTAAATAAACTAAATTTTGCGGGACATACAAAAAATTTGTGGATAGTGCTAGTATTTGGAATTGTGCTAACAACCTTTGACGTTGAAAATTTGTGCACGCCTGCGTTTTCAAGATTTAGATTTATATGTTTATTTCCGACCGCTTCCTGTGAATCAACATAATAATATTTGGCACTTCGTATGTAATTTTTTTTATTTGACGCTTAGTATAGAAATTTTAGATACAGTTGTACCTGAGGTTTAAGAGCTTTGTTACGGTCGAAGCTGATGTAAGCTACAGTAACAAAAAGTAAAAGTGCACCGATAGCTCAGTGAAGGGGGGAATGCTGCTGATGTGGGATTGTTTGCTTACCGCACGTGAAAGTAGATTGTACCATGAAGATAACTGACAAATTCTGGATAAACTATTATGCGCCACTTCTCTGAGCTTGCGCATGTTGTGGGAAACTTATCAACAAAAAAAAAAGATTTTCCCTCGGCCGAAATGTTTAAGTTGTAAACGAAAATTTGCTCGTTTGCATTGAGCTTTACAATGCAAATATAACGCCTTAAAAAAGCTGCTCAATTGGTTAGAACTGTTTCTATTAGTTATTAAGATAAAATTAACCACTGGCGTGACATCACCTGTCTTTACACAAGAAATTCTTGATTACTTATAGATAGCTGTGCCATTCACGTCGACTACTTTGGCGACTTCCAAAACCCTGAAGTTCTGTTCTAGTCTTGTCACGTCACTTGTTCCGGCACCAGTGTTCTGTCTTCATATCGACGTCGTCTTCATATCGACGCTGTTTTTTATCGACTCTGTCTTCTCATCAATGCCGTTTTTCTGTCGACAAGGTTCGCCGTTCTGAGCTACAGCATCTTTCCGCATCTTCGAAAACGTGGTTTATGGATCTGAAAATTCTTTTACCCCGAGCCCGGCCGACAACGCTGGCTCAGTTCCTGCCAAGCGATTTCTCCGCTGTGCCCGGATATAACCACCTCACGTCGACCTCACTGATGTCATTGAAGTATTGTTACTGACTTAAGTACACCTACTTTAGTTGTTTTAGTAGTGCATGTTGTGAATTACCGTCAATTTATATTTTTACATCTATGACGTTTTCAGCAACATTGATTGAGAACTGTTTGTTTGCATTCGGAAATAGTTCCTTATATCGTGTTCTTCATAACGAAACTATAAGTACGTTTTTTTCTATTGTATTATTGGAAAAATTAAGGTATTTTTACTTATTTTGTAGATTATACCACTCCCTCTAACATCAACCAATGAAAACCCGCAAAATGTATAGTTACGCATGTACTAACTTTTGATAATGTACATAGCAACTGACAATCACATACCTTCCTGATTAATAGGTGATAATCACACGCCTTCACAAACATCACGTTACCTGCTGTCAGTACAATTGTCGTAACAACCATATTAACTGTACTTTTAATATTTAAAATACACTATTCAAAAGTTGTTTATTGACTCGTGATATAATCTAGCCGAATGCAACTCGTGTCTTCTTGATTATCAAATCATTTCTGTTTCCACTCGATATATTGTTTTAGGCAATCACGCGAGTCCTTCGGACTCGCGCGATTGCCAAACAATATATCTCGTGTAAACAGAAATGATTATTTGACAATCAAGAACCCACTATTTGCATTATATATGATAATGTACACTTTTCGAATAGGCTTACTTAATTAAAATTATATTAAAATTAAAAACCCATTCTTCTGTTAATTATTCCTTTTACAATAAAGGAAGTATTGGATTCACCCCAAAAAATCGAAATTGAGTTTTCAATAGATCTTCACGTTTTACAGTCTCCTGATCCCAAAAAACATATTTTATTTCATTGGTCTGTCTGTGTGTCTGTCTGCGTGGCTGTGTGCCTGTCTGTGAACAGAATATCTTAAAAACGGAAAGAGGTATGGCGTTGAAACTTCATATATAAGTTTTGTGTACTATGTAGATGCGACAGCAAGCGTTTGAAGAAAATCGCATAACCGGAAGTAGATGTTTACCCTTGTGATTTTTCAGTTTTTTAATTTTTTTTCAAAAACGGCTCTAACGATTTTTTCAAACTTCACATTTTTATTACATTTTTAATGTGTATTGAAGTGAGATAGGTGATTTTTCAGTTAAATACTTCTAAAATGGGTTTCTTTTGTTTTTTTCTATTTTATTTATTAACTCCTAGTTTAAATAGAACACCCGGTATATTATTACATTTTTGAATTCAACTTAAAATTATAGAGAAAATTTGTCTCCTGAACTAACACTCTATTTTGTACCGTTTTTGTAAAATTTGTAATTTTTGAAAATTTTTGACAAATGCTTAAAAATTTAAAATAAAATTTTTGGCTAATTATAGGATAACTGTAAAAGGAAGTTGTGTGCGTGTATCACACCAGATTTTTTATTTACAATTTATATTTAAAAAATGCAAAAGTTTGTTTTACTTTGAGTATAAAGCCACACATGTGGTCTGAAAAATTGGTGATAGAATAAGTGTAGGTATGAATAGTTATTTATGTACTAAGGGCATTATGACGATGTGGATGTGAAACAAATCTTTAGCTCCGGCTATTTGTTTCGTCATTTATTCATCTTTTCCGGGCCAGCCTGTATCTTTTCACTTGAGTTATAATTCGCTTTATTTCATATTATATCAAATCTTGTTTCGCGCAAGAGTGCTGGTTTTGGTTTTTCCCAAATTCACTTGTTATTTCTCCGCGCCAGCGGGCAGCTATTCCATCGCTTGGCGGGCATTCGATTTCCGCATTCGGTTGAAGTAACTTGCTTCTACGAAGGCATTTCCGCGTGCTATTGCACCGATTATTAATTAACTTCGTTTGTGAGCTGATGACTAAAATCAGGTATGTCTGCGCTACTTTGTTTGATATTCAAGTTTAGTATTTTCCCTTTTTCTTATTAGCTCTTCAACGTCATTCTTAAACGCCGTTCTTAGATGCCGTTTTTAGACGACTTCTTATTTGGGTCTCCTTATTTAACACCATAATTAATAACTTGGACCCGCAACTCCTTTCTGGAATGTCACTTTGAGCTTGCCATTTTATGACAAGGAGCGCCCGTTCCATTATTAATTTCGGCCACGAGGTCGGTACTGCTGTTGGCTGGAACGCTAAGATAATCCTGGATCAATTCATCGCCTGCATGCGACGTTTTTTGTCACAATCCAGGTTAGTCTTATTTCAACGTTTGTTAATAACCCCTTCCGCCCATGAATTGTTGGCTGAATCGATTTCAACGACCCTTCACTACCGTTAACTGATTTACAATTTACAAATTTAAACTACGTTAAAACGTAATGTATTAATTGTTCACAAATCTACGCTTTACAAATTTAAAACGTAATGTACTAATTGTTCACAAATCTACGCTTTACAAATTTAAAACGTAATGTATTAATTGCTCACAAATCTATGCTTTACAAATTTAAAACATAATGTATTAATTGTTCACAAATTTAATTTATTACTAAATGCTTATTTGAATACTTATTAAGAATTTTGTAAGAAGTTCCCTCACGCCATTTTATCATCATTACCGAGATAACGGTTAAAACATATGACAGTGGTAAGCTTACTCCTTCAGTGAGTTGTAATCATATTCAATCCAAGAGCCCAAAAGAGGTTCACATATTTTTTTGCTGTGCGTGCTGCATTTTCAGCATAAGTAATATACTGTATTCAAACATTTTAATATTGTGATAAACAATTTACGGACTTTATACCGATGTTGCAAGCAACTATTAATTGTTGATTAAATAAACCTAATTGTTGCTATAATTTTATTTATTTCCTGAAATCTGTGATTTCTGGCGCCGTGTTTTTTATTATTAAAAGAGCTTGCAGCAGTGCAGCTGATGATAGGAATCTGCGACCCAAGGCCACCGAGATTGAGTTAGCTAGGTCATTGCGGTGAGTAAAAACATTTCAGAGCAACCGTGGTGTATAAATGATAAGGGGGTTGATCTGCGATTATACTACCATTGATTATTATTAGTAATCGATCGCAGGTTGGCTTATTTATTGTTGCAGATGTCCGGTAGAGGGTTGAGAAGTTTACAGGTAAAAGCGCTTCTTCTGGCCCGAGTGTTTGTAATCGTCCGAGGACATAAACATCATCAAGTAATGCCTGCGGTGCATCCAACATTTTATGTCTTATTAGTGTTTCGTAATAACCTAAATAATAGGTTCGATGATCATCTATGAACGCATCGACACATCGTGGTACGTGATTAATCAGAGATTTGACGCTAACGCCTGACACTAACGACTTACTTGTTATTTATATTGGAATGCATAAGCACTACAGTTGTATTACTTTTTAATATGCAATAGCTCATATTAATGTCATATGACAATCAAACATCTTTTGTACCATTTTAAAATTATGTATTGCATTTAAGACTCTCGTTAGGGCGGGGGTTCATTAATCAAGTTACCTATTTTTAAATATTCAAAATTTGTATATGAACTGTCAATTCAATGATTGCTATTAAATGTCAGTTTGACTTTCAACCAGTATACAGTACAAGGCTATCAAATTTGACAAATATACTTTCCCTTTTAAAATTCAACTACTATTTTACCAAAGTAAGTATTGTTATTAAGTTATTTTGCTCAATTTAATTGTTTCTTTATTCCTTTTTAAATGTAACTACCACAAACCTTACTTCCTTACACTTTTTCAGCTACCAACATCAAACATCAATGATCCTGATGATTCTCAGCCATGGTCAATGTCAGCTTATCTTTAATGCACCTTCAATCAACTAAAGAATCCTGGAACTTCTAGTATGCAGCCGCAGAACTCAGTCCTCTGGTAATCTTCAACTAGCAGATAATTCCCAAACTAACCTCATTTGTCGACAGCTCCTTTCTTGTCTCAACCAAATCACGCCAGCACACCTCAGCAAACCACTTCCAGTCCTCTGTAAAATTCCCAATTCCAACGACGATTGTTAACTATATCTTGCAATGCCTCATTAAATTCAAATCTATCCAAATGTTGTCGTTTCCTTCTTCTTTGTAGTTAATTAAATTGTATACCACAATCTCTTCACTGATTGTTTACTCACATCAACTCTAGTTTATCTTGTCACTTATTCTTATTGTAATCTTGTTAAATACCTTTTTATTTGTATAAGGCCAATTATTTTCAATATTAAAGTCAAAATTTATAAGTTTTTATTAATTTTTACTGGATTTTTCAAAATACATCCGTTTATAATTTAATTTGTTATTCAATCATGTTTTTTAAAACAAAACTCCTTATCTAGATACGATTATTACTGCCCACTTCTTAAATTACCTAATTTGAAGTATACATACTACAATTATATTATTGCAGAGCAAGTATATTTGTCTTACACTAACATTATCTTTTCTTCCAATCACCAATATGAAATACTCAAATGTAATAACTTTTCAAGATAAAATTCCAATTTTACTTTAATTATTTAATCTACATTTCCAAATTTAAATCAGCCAACAAATCTTTTTAAATTTTTCTAAATTTGATTTTATCAATATACCAACTTTATTTCTTTTAAATATTTCTTTGCTATGATTGACTATACCACTTTATGTATCATAATAATATATTTCGTATCATAGGTATAAATAACAAATAACGTACTGATAAGACATATATATTTTAAAAGTTGACCGTTTAATGGAACACAATCTTGAGCGCATCCCCGCTGAGGCTTGTAGATCGTTAATGGCTGACATTCGTAACTTGTATACTGCCATGACGGCGTGCGTGTAGGTAGATTTTGGTGTGTTTTTAAATATAGCGGTTATAGATGTAATACTGCCTGACTTCATGTGCATCAAAATAATGTCTATGCATCTACTATTATTTTGACTATCAGATGAGAGCCCGTGTACGTTCGCCCAACCCCCCTCTTCTCACTAGCTAACCGAGCAATCTTTGAGCTTATTGCAAGTCATAAAAAGGGATTCGCCTGTAACAAGTTTTAACTGAATGTTTGTGCTCAACAAGATCGATTCATTAAGGGTTATACTTAAACACAATTTTTAAAATGAAAAATATAGTTGTCAATGATATCAACAGGTTATTGTTATGTTTGTAGTAATTCTACAAATAAAAAATTGCCTTTGCTATAGAATAGTAAAAGTTGAGTGACTTTTGAAAAATGGTTGAAATGAACTCGGAGGAATTTTATTACTTTGAAATTTTGCATTTACATAAACTATATTCTTAAATATTTTAAGCCTATTTTACACTTTTTTGTTTTTCAAAAGGTGTTACAAGTGCCACATAACGTTTGCATACTGTATGTCACGCTTTTAGTCTTTTTAAAAGCGCTTCAGATCATCTTAGGTAGATTTCCTCTAATGAATCAATAGAGAAATACGTAAGTTCTGAATTATTTGGTAGATGTTTAGTAATAACTTTTGAGCATGACATTAATAAATGTTAACATATTTTAAGCTCCTTTCTGTGTTGTGCTTAAAAGAAGTGATTTGTCAGCTTACATTTTTTACGTTAGTGGTCCATACGGCCACTTGTTATTTCGGCAAATTGCCTGGCCGAATATTAAATTACACTTCCAGATGAAACACACAACAGAAGTTAATTTTAAATGATAATTTAGTGTGCATACTTGGTAATGACGGCCCAATCTAAATGATTGATGTGTTGTTCTTTGATAAAGCAAACGTGTTGTTTTGTAACCTCCCTTAATAGAGATTTATGATGAAGCTGTTGAAATATCCTCCGCCAGCGAACTAGATGTGCACTTAACACTTTCAGGACTCCCATTCGAATTAAGCGCGTCGGAACTTAAAATTCCGCTGAAATAGTTGAGTGGAAGAGGCCAGAAAGCGGCTTTATTAATACCTCACCGAAGGCCCACCGCCGCCGCTGGATAAAATAAACAGTAGTAAACCTTTCGCAAACTGGGAAATGAGTAAATCTGATACTTTATTAAGAGGATTATCTGTGAAAAATGTAGCATAAGGCGCTTAGGTGTTAAGCAGGAGCCCCCGGCTTTCAACACGATCACGAAAAACAAAAGCAAACCTGGTAATCTTACTAAATTGGGGATTAATGCGAATTACCGACACGTTCCTCCGACTTGAAGTGGTTTTCCGGAATAATTCGGGGACTTGTGTACTTCTTATCGCGAATGCGCGAGGCTGCATTTGAATACGGTTGCGCTGAATCTTATCCTCGCATTTCCCAAAGTGATCAATTATTCGAAACAAATGCATGCATAATGTGTGAGGCATCTTATTATGGAAATGGCGTGAAAACGAGGAAAAGTGGGAAAAGTGTGATAATTGGTTGGAGGAAGCACTTTTCTTATGTATTATTTATGATTTGCGCGATTCGAAGTAATGGTTCTTTTCGGGCGCAAATTTAAAACAGCCCGGTTGCGGGAAACGAAGTGCCGCTGAAAGCAAAACAGAATCTGCCTCTAGTCTTGGGCCAGTCGCTAAATAGCTTTCTAAATTATTTGCGATGCACTTGACAGCTTCCTGCGTTGGTATCTGATTCAGCTTCTTATTAGATAAGTGGATGTGATTCCAATTTGATTATTTTTTTAAGAAGGCCAGGTATTTTTCACACTAGTATTCATCGTTATGTGTACCTGAAAATATCTACTGAAAAAGTGTAAATGGATATTTCGTAGTAATAATAACTTCACCTTGAAATAATACTGATAATAAAGTTTTATAGCAAAATAAAATCAACATACATATAAAGAAAATAAACTAGTGGTAGCATAGCCCTAACTAGCTCTAACACTCGGCAGAATGTGGCGTGTATAAGGACGAAACAGCGGTTCTTAAGCTTACAAAAAGAAATAATAAATTTTATACAAGCCGGCACCAGTCGTTTAACACAACATAAACACGAATCTAGCTATCAAAACAAATCACCACCTAACTTGTAAGTCTTTAACTTCACAACCTAGATCTAAAAAAAAAGAACGAACAGATTCAGGAAGCGTAGTAAGCAAGCGATTCCAGTAACAGTAAGTAAAATTAAATTTCACCAACCTTCTACAAATAACAATTGTAAGTAATTTACAATAGCCTCAAAAGGCTCAAGAATAGTAATTAACAATTAATTGAGGTAAAAGCTGATGCTGCACAGCGTTAAACAATAAATAAATGATAATGGACTCAATTCAAATCATAATGTCACAGTTGATAATAAAATTACAATAATCGACATCTAGAACGCTTTGCAAACATTCCAGAAATTAATAATAACAGAAGACACTCTCAACCCTTCATGCAAACTGCTAAAATTATTGATCATGGAATTGCCGGGCGTTTCAAAGTCTCACTGCGTTTAAAATCGTACCGTAGCGGTACATACTGTATGTGTTTTTCAGTAGCTCGCTAATTGATAACGTATTAGCATCTGATAACAGCTAATAAATCTGATTATGTGCGAGATTATTACCAAAGGCCTTTGTTATATCACCGTGTAAATTCATAGCCGCCAATCTGTCTTTATCGACAAACCAAACCACTGAATTGTGCAAGATAGTATGCACTTACTGCTTTGTTGTGGGAAGCTCCATTATGGTGTTCTCATGGGGCAGCAACCATAGGTGTGATTACGAAGATATTTGCGGAAAGCGACCTTGACTTTTGACTGCGGGTAACACGTGCAAGAGCGACTTCCATAGAACAGAAAGTATACCGCATACCGTATAGAGGCCTAATTTCCACGTTAATTAGTATAAAAACTGAATAATATAGAAAAGCTTGCAGCTCGCACTTAGCTCATAAGCAGACTTAAAGAAACGAAAGCGACGCTTCTTGGAGCGTGTCCACCGATTGTTTGTGTAAAACAAAAAAGCATCTTAAAATGTATAGACTACTTCGGGAATCATGAGTACAAAATTCCTGTTAACAGGTCTAGATCGATTCCACGACACGGCTGTCCCAGTGAAAAGTTAGCGTGAGAAGAAGGCAACTCGAATTCCAAAATCGACGAACGCTCTAATGAAATTTCTTCGTGGCGACGTTCGAAAAAAGGAGGTGCGAGCGTGCCTATTTAAATTGGAAATGCGTAATCAAAATTGAAGGTGCAGTTCACAAGGAACGCCAAAATAAAATGGGGCGTTACATAGCATATTGGACGAACTTTGGTGTAACTAATACTAATCGCTGCTCTTTTACTTAACCCACAAGGAGTACCTAATGTCATTTTCTATGTATAAACCTATTATTTTAAATTCCTCTGAGGAAACGATTTGTGGTTAACCAGTGTATGAAAAGGTTTATTTGTCATACTAACTCCTTGATCTACCCAAAGCCTTCTCCTGAATTATATGTTATTGCATATTTTCTACACTTCTTATGTGGCGACCTAAATGTTTTCAACGGCCGGGAATGTACTGAGAAAATTCCAATAAGGAAAAACCGACTATAAGGCTTCGGAAAAATAGTGTCCTCTATGTTTGGTGTCGTCTTACCTTGCCTTCAGATTGTTGGAATTTTATGTGTCTGAAACGCATACTGCATTTTGCTTTACCAGAAACCAAAGAGAAACTAATCCGATACTGAAATATCACAAATAGGTATATAATAGGATTACAGTTTGGTTCGGGCCAGGTGAAACTTAAATTGACTCTAATGCTAACCAAGGTTCCAAATAGCGATTAGTACACGTAGATGAGAATGCGCTCAAAATGTAATCTTGTAAGGAGGACGGTTCTGAAAATATCTAAGACATTCCGTAAATACTCTTCGATTATATTGTATGCACAATGGGTAAAAATGTACAAAAATCCACATGGAGATAAATTCTAGCGTCAGTGCCGGCCCCTGGAAGAGTAGAATTGGGCAAGTCTCGGGCGAAGAAATACCTCAGGTTACAATGGAGCGCTGTCTGATTCCGTGATGGTTCGGCAATCTTCAAATGGCACATAATTAGCAATGCAAACAATTTATGCTTAGGAAGCGTGTTGCAGTTGAAACGCGAACACTCTTTTCGCGCGCGTCGAAATTCGTTAGGTTGCCAATGCTATTTTTGGTTGCGCTCGGAATTTGCAACCTCATGGCTTCTCGATCTTTAGATTTCTGCAGCCAAGCAAGTAGCTTGCAAGGTTTTTCGCGTTTTATAATCCGGTGAAGGAGTTAGTCTGCATTTTATTCTTTGGGTGTTCCACGTCATTTGGCGAAGTTTTGGTGTAAAAGCGAAATTTGGACATTTGGGTCCTCGTCAAGTGACGGAGTAAATTACAAACAAACGTGCGGCAAAAATGTACGTGCACGTCGCCCATATTCTTTTGTCCGCTCTCGCGATAAGGGCATTTGGCTTATTATTTTCTAGACGTACCTGGCATCGGCTGCCGTTAGCTAACCAGCTGCACATGTCAGCCGTCATTTCTGGACGTTTGGTTCAGTTCCGTGGCCCCTTTAAAATTTTAAGAGTCTGGAGCAGCTCGCGTTGGGTCCTGTTACGGTATAAAACTGCTTTTACGACACCTCGGGGTACAAGAGTGCCACTTAACTTTTCACGTCCGGGAAACGCCACTACTTGCCCTAGAATTCTCGAGAACAGACTAATAGCCACGGCTTGATGCGCTCAGGGAGAAGGGTATGGTCCTATAAACGGGACGCCATAGGAACAAGTGCGACGACATATACAGGATGTTACAAAATAATAGGGCGCCACGGGTTCGGTATTTGAACCCGCGTCTGACTGAAACCCGAAAGCCAAACGGGGTAGGACTGCATGCGGCCTTGTGACTCCTCGGAACCGGTAACTGGAGCGCTCGGACCTACCTTTGATGCTCACAACTTCGTCCAGGCTCGGCTTTACATTAATCGTACACTGCAGACTGCTTAACCTGAAACACGGCATGCAACACACAAAAAAATACAACAATAGCATTTAACAAATAGGTCTATTGTTCTGACACACAAATATAGTTCTGGACAGTCATTAGTACACAAAATAGGGTGGTTGGCATTAATTAGTACTCCAATAAAGTAGTTGCCACTCAACAGCACACAAAATATGGTTAGAAACATTCACTGGTACATGAAATATGATTACTGGCTTTAATTATTCCGCAGAATATGATGGCTGGCATTGGCTACTGCACAAAATATGATTGCTGATGTTAGCGTACAAAATACGATTACTGGCATTAATGAGTGTGTGAGAAATGATTGCTGCCATTGAATAGAACACAAATAGGATCGCTAGCGTTAATTGGTGCGCGAAATAAGATAGCTGCCATTAAATAGTACACAAAATACCTTGTTAGCTTCACCTGCGGCGGTCGAGCGGGTCCAGTGTGCGGCATGGCGATGTCACAAGGCATGCAGAACAGGGCAAGACGCTCCAATAGTCGTAGGCCGTAGGCGTTGATGATAAATAGAGCGCGGATTCTAGGGCAATTGCCTAATTGCCATTTTTTTAGGCCCATGTATGGGACTACGACAGAAATTTGTTTCAAACAAAAACAAATTTTTTAATGCATGTGTATTAAAGCCTAAATGCCTAAAATGTGAAATAAACGCCTAAGCAACTGTTTTTACTGCCTAAAATAGGCTTTCGTTGTTTTTCGAATTTTAGTGGTTCAGAAACCTTATCCACTTTCATCCACTTTCATGAAAGTGGTTTTGGTTTGAGCGATGTGACTTCTTTTTATCTCAAAGCCCTGTCCAAGCATGAAGAATTTTTGAAACAAAGTCTATGAACGTGAGCTTTTAAAGATTTTTTTGTTGGAATGCGTTTATGAATGGTTTTGAGTGACTCTGCAAGAGTCTCTACATGTCCACAACGCTCGAGCGAAGTTTTTGAACACACCCTGCCGATGCCGTTATTTGTCAACAATCCCGATCGGGATTCATCTTATCTGTGAAACTGTTCGCCACAAAATGAAGATGTTAATAATTTAATTAGCAGTGCAGCTTGCAATAAACTTAAGAATGTACTTTCTAAAAATCCTGGATATGAGACTGTACACCAATTTAAGAAATTATTGAGTGGCAAAGAAGTAGAAATAAAAAATGTTGATATAAACTGGAATATATACAAATACGCACCTATTACATCTTGCGATGTACTGTGGTCATTTTCGATGCTGCAAAATGTGTTTATTGAGAAGCGAAGTGCATTTTCATCAGAAAATTTTGAGCAATATTTAGTGTGTGAGGCAAATGCTCGGTATTTGTAATATTGTACTTATATTATCATCAACTACCATATACATACGATATATTATCAAATTATCATTATTTTATTAGATAGCATGACTAAGTGAGACATTAGTTTTCCACCATTTACTTTTTGCTGATTCCATAGCATCTATTATTTGTTATTGGAATGTTTAAGCTTTACAATTAATAAAAATTAATACCTACAACATTTTTAGCCAATCGTTTTAAGTTCAAGAAATCAAAACAGTATTCTTTGCCTAATTTAGGCCATGCAGCCTAAATTGCTTACTTTAGGTTTTTAGTGCCTAAACCTGGCATTTTTGTGGCCCGAATAAGGAGCCTATTTTAACTTTTTTAACGGCCTAAAATCCGCGCCCTAATGATAAAGACCTAACGATTCCTTCACAGAACTCACGATGCAGCCGCAAATGACGACAGGGCCCGCATATGCAAGGGGACCAACATAATAAAATGTTGCATATTGAGTTCATGGAGTGCCGTTGAAGCATTATCAATACGCATTATCAGAAATACATTTCACTTACATCAATCGTTTTGCTCTTACTTTGTCTTAGCGTTTAGCATTCACAGCCATATATTGAATGAAGAATGCTAGTGAGTTAAATAATCTGATTTTTAGTTGTTTAGTTGTTAGTTGTTAGTTAGCCTTTCGCATTACATGCTCCCCATACATGTTGCACAGTTGTGGTGAAAGTATGCATTCTTTAGGGTTGATTTTGTTGAATGGGATATTACTTTTCATATTAACATAAATGTTGGTTTCGTCAATGATATCAATTGGGTAGCTGCTCTCACTTTTAGCCAGAACTGTCCACAGTGCTGAGCAACAGATTATTGAATTCTAAACACTTTTTAGTTATTTTCCCTGGATGTTTTGAATCTGATGCGTGTACTTTATCCCACAAAAATGTTGTCTGTTCAGCTTGAATTTGTAGCTGAATGTATGCCTTTAATCCTGTGTTAATAACCTTTAAAAGTATTTTACTGACATGTGAGATCAGTGTAATGGTACAATAGCTACCACACCTTTTAATAAATAAGTAAGTAAATAAATAAAGTTTACTATATACTATCTACAATTAAAATTTAACACTAACAAAAGAGAAATAAATAGATACCGTAGATTGTTGATATTGAGCATATTGTCTAATCATCTGGCAATTGTTGAGTCTGCCATATTTTGTTCCACACCCGATATATTATATCAATGTCTATGTACTGGCGAGACTAATTGTTTAGTACTCATTTACACGAGTGTGTTTATTATTTTCAAGTAGGGGAGACCGTTGTACCTAGGACATGGTGTACTTTGGACCAGTCCACGTATCTAGTAAGTGCTGCAACCTAGCGGACTCCGGGTGAACCCTGATCACCACTGTGGTCAAGCCAGTGCACATGTTGAGTTCTGCAGCTGTCAGTTTCTGTTTTCGATTTTGAGTAGCAAAAGTTGTTTTTCAGTATCAAAAGTAAAATTTTCGTTTGTCGGTTGAGTGCCCGTGCTTCCGGGGAGTTGGCGCTAGCATTTCTACTAACTGACTACGTGGATAACGCATTTTTTGATGAGTAAAACGCCCACTCTGTTTTGAAAATTGGTTAGGTATTTACTTGCAGGGGGCCATTTTTGCTTAAAACGAGACCATCGTGTACCTTGGATACAAACGTCATCCTGTACCTTGGTGATGAAGAAGAATGCTTGTATTGTTGTTCTTCAAAGTTGAGCGATAAAGGTGGAGAGAAGTGGTGCAAATGCACTTCATGTGGCCGTTGGGTGCACTATTTGTGCGCCGGAATTGAAGGGAAAGAATGGAAAATGTATCTGTGCAACTTTTGCGAAAAAAGACAAAAATAAACTTTCATGTAACTGATTAATAAGTGATAAACCCATGTTTCTTTTGTATAATTTCATAAAAAAATTTTGTTTCTAGAAATTAAACAATGTTAAAGTTAAAACATTCATTTATTTACCCTAAGACTAAGAGTTCTTTATTAACCCTTTAGTTTATTATACCTGGTCCAAGGTACAAGAGGCCTGTCCCAAGGTACACGAACATCGTGTACCATGGACCACTTTACATATCAATAGATTTAAATTTATCTTGTCTAAAGTTATACAAATATATAATTTAACAATATCTTATGTTGTTCTGAAAGGTTTAAAGTATAGCTGGATACTGTTTAAGTATTATAATTTCAAAAAACTTTGGCGTAAAAAAATAAAATGTAAAAAGTGGTCCAAGGTACAACAGTCTCCCCTACCTATCGTGTAGCCTGTAATTCAGTGGGTGTTCGAAGTCAATTGTGTGTGTTGCACTTAAAAAACTTTCTAAACGTCAAGAACTGATTTGTGTACGTCGTGCTTGCAGCAAGGGGTGACAAATTGTTTCCGCCATTTTAACCAAATTGTTAAACCTTTCTATCTCCAAAATCTGCTCCATATCGTCACAGCGTGGAAGCACCCAACCAATAGGGTTATAAAGGAAAAACATGCCCCTGTAAAGTCAAAAGGGTTCATCAGGAGAAAGAGGTAATCTCTGAAACTTCTTTGTCGCGTACTATAAATCATTTCTTATTTGGGTATTTCGCCACTCTGAAAATTAAAAATATTAAATAACGAACGTTTCGAGGGACAATCTGCTCTCGTTATCAACGAATAACAATTAAAATAGAACAAGAAACTTAGCTTTTTCACCGAGATTGAAAAAACGACCAATTAATTACGTGACACTGGCGTTTGTTGATGACCTATACCTACCTGATCTTATCTTTAAGAATCGATAGCCAACTATTGTCTAAAAATATTGAGAAAGACGGCAGACCTTTTTCTTCGTTATGTTAGATTTATGCCGTTTCCTTAATGTTACGCCTAGTTGACATAAATTCTTTAGACAAGATCTTTGTGTTATGCCGTTGTATTTTGCGGTTCTTATCCCAAGCATGTTCTGCCAGCTGAGACTTATTGAATTGATAGGTTTTCATCATATTTTTATGTTCTTTAACTCTAACTGCTTAAGGTCTAGATGTTTCACCGATATAATATTTCCCGCTTCCACAGGGAATACTATATATACAATTTTTTTAATGTTCTTCTTCGTTGAACGGTTTAGTTTTTGTAAGAACTGAACTCTAGGTATTCGTCGCTTTGAATACCGTCTTAGCATTGAACTATTTCCAATTCGTCCAATTTTGTTAAATATGCCTGGAATAGAAGGTAAAGTTCGAGTATTTTATTTTTGAGTGTCATTTCTTTGTATGTGTGTGGCATTGTTTCGTGTATTGAAAATGTTGCGAACAAGCGTCTCTGGATAGCCATTATCTTGTAAAACGTTAATAATAAATTATTTTTCTTTTTTGAGAATTTCATCATTAGAGCAAAGTTGGTAAATTGAGTATAGTTTACACAATTGGAATCAACACATTACCGCTAATATTAGCTAGTTTTATCGAATTGGAAGACAATCATGAAACTATTTCATTAACTGTTGAATATTCAACAAAGCTGTTATCTACGCAAACATCACGTAATAGTTATTTGCGAATAGAGTAAGATTACGCCCGCAGCCAAAATTTGAGGCCCGACGGAGGGCCTTTATTTGGCTAAGGGCGTAATCTATTTCCGACCTGGGGTACGTACAACGTTTTAAGCACAACTGCATAGAACAAACACTTAGAATAAATTTATTTTTTTTAATGCCAAAAATTGTTACCACAGTTAAGGTGCCGAGCGGTACAGTAATTTGGGGCAGCAAAGTAACTTTACCGCCCACGTTTTTAGTTTACTGCCCGCAAATTACTTTACCGCCCGCCGGGCGTGAGGTTGGACTTGCGGTCGTGGTAACTAAGATGTAAACTTTCATTTTCGGCCCGGTTGTGCGTAAACAGTATTTACAAGGGTTTCATGGATTTGGCAAAAGGTAATTACAACTTTTATAGCTAAATTTTAGCAGATAACCCAAAAATATTCATTTTAAAGGCTTATTACGAATGTTAATTTTTTAAACGACTTGAATCCGACTGTTTAACTAAATGCGTCATTACCAATCGTTAAAGTAATAATTATTGTTAACTACTTTAGAATTCGTTTCTATACGAGGAACTAAACTGCATATTCATACTTTCAAATAATAAAAAAATTAATAATTGATAATCAGAATAATTTGCGGTGGTAGGGAACTAGTTAATGAGTTTTAATTAATAAGTCTTCATTCATATAATGTTCATATGACATAGTCAGCAGCTTCTGAAATAAACTTAAATGAAATCGCACAAAAACAATTACTGATATAAGCTGAGACCGTGCTCGAAGAGGCAGAACCAGAATTATCTGAAACTTCATTAATGGGAAAGGTTGGAGTATAAACATCTCCGTGTGATACAATGCCAAGAAGAAAGATAGAAATAACTAAAAATGCTACAATTTATCGCTACCATCTCGTTCTGTGTTTGGAAATGTTCTTAATAAAAGCTTGTATCTTTAATATAGCTTCACTTTATGTTGAAAATTCCAACTTACGTTTCAATTTCAAAGAATTCGAGAAAAAGATATACCAATAAATCGTTAAATTTTAATGACTATTCTTATGCTTTAAATAAAAAATTAACAGTGAAAGGTTAGAATTGAGATAATCTCTAAACCTTTTTTGTAGTGATGGGGCGTATTTCGAATGAATCATTCGAAATATTCCATTGCTCGTATGTCTCGAGATATCTCGAGATACTAAAAATTAATTTGAATGATTTCAATATTTCGAGTAACTATTCGGTTTTTGAATTATTATTTCCTATTCGCGATTTGTTTAATTATTCGAAATATCGTTCATTTTCATTTCAATCGTATCGCATTACGCATCTCGGCATCTCGCAACTACGACTGATGATGCCATCAAAATATTTCGAATAGCGAACGCTCAGTGGATTTCAGTATACCTACGTTTGCACTTACGCAGGATAGAGATTATACATCGTAGAGACGCTTCGTTTGATTTTCTTTTGCTTTGTCTACAGTGTAAGCTGTGGGTCGCGGTGGTATCAAATCAAACGCCCGCACATGTGTTCAATAGCTCCAAAATGAATTATTTGAACTTGGAGCAGGATCGGCTTAGTCTATTTTCATTTGAAAATAAACAAAAAAGTATTGCTATTGTATTCAAATATACAAATACATTACTATACAGCAAATAAAGTTATATTAGTAGGTAAGTATATTTTTCAAGTAAACAATGGACAACAAGAGTACATAAAAAGCAAATGATATTATTAATAGAATTTTGTATAAAATATAATTACCTAATACAATAAACAATTAAATTCATTCTTTGACTAAGGAAACAAAATTCATTGTTTGGTTAAGTAAATAAAATGAAATTCAAGTAAACAAGTACAAAACAATATCATTAATCGCTAGGAGAGAGACAAGACTAGAGATGGGCGCGTGAGTGAATTTTTGCTCACGTCACGCACGTTTCACGCTTGGTTTAAACAGTCACGATCACGCACGTTCACGCTCACGTTCACGGCGTGACACGCCACTCACGACGTGACACGCAGCTTTTATTTCAAAATTTAAATTCAGATAGAACAGAATGTTCAAATTTAAAACCAAGGAAAAAACCCTAAAGAGAACTACAAATATGTTTTGCACCTGACTACAATAACTTCGACAAGGGATAAATACTGATTTCTCGCAAATATATTTCTTACAGCTGTCTTCAAAGACATTACTTTTAATCATGCAATTCTAGTTAGTAAGTTACAGTCTTTAGGATTTGGATATCCCCTCATAAGTTGGTTTCGTAGTTATTTATCGGGTAGGCACTCTCAAGTAAGGATTAAAGGATACTTATCCAGACCCTTCCACTGTACTTCTGGTGTACCTCAGGGGTCTCACCTGGGTCCTTATTTGTTTCTGTTATTTATAAATGACATCGCAACCGAATTTGAATATTGCAAATGCCTCTTGTTTGCAGATGACGTAAAACTGTACGCTAGAGTACAAAATATCAAAGATCATTTAAGAGTGCAAAATGATATTGATAAACTTGAAAAGTGGAGTAAATTAAATGATATGGAACTTAATATTTCAAAATGTCACATAATCTCATTTAATAGGAAAAAATCCGTTGCTCATTACAATTATATTTTGCATAACACTATTCTTGACAGAATTTACGAAGTGTCGGATTTAGGGATTTTATTTGCCGTCAACTTAAGTTTTAATAGACATATAGATACCATTATAGCTAGATCAATAAGAATGTGTGGTTTTATAATTAGGAGCTGCCATGATTTTAGAGATATGTATGCGCTGTTGCTGCTTTACTATTCGTTAGTAAGATCCACACTGGAGTATTGTTGTATTGTGTGGTCACCATATTACCAATGTCACAAAACAAGAATAGAAAATGTGCAAAAGAAAATGATCAATTTTATTTTATTTAAAATGAATATTTGCAAATCTGCATTTAGTTATCCTGAAAGATTAAATCTTGTCGGTGCTCCATCCCTCGAATGTCGTAGAAAGCAGCAAGAAGTGGTTTTTGTTCATAAAATTTTTAATTCTGAAATACATTGTCCTGAATTGTTGGGATTATTTAATATACGAGTTCCACAACACTTAACTAGAGATCAATCAATTCTACAAATATCGTGTCATCGTACAAATTATGGACAGAATTCACTACTTGGAAGACTATGCCGCTCAGTAGATGATGTGTCTTCTGATATAGATATCTTTAATATTTCATTATTATCTTTAAAGAGCGTACTAAGACTGCTTTGCAAATAAACAAAAATGTTGTTTGTATATTAATTATTTTTTCTATATCATTTATTGCATTTGTTATTTTTTTGCGTTCTCTGTTTTTGTTTTGTGACGTAAATTGATGGCTTACTTTTAACCTTAATTTAGTCTTAATCATTATATTATTTAATAATCTACATTAATTTGTTTGACTTCTCATATAAAATCATTTTGTAGCGGCATTTAATTAAACACCACTATCAACTTAACACCTTTATTTAGCACTTACAACTTGTGAAAATAGTGATCAACGAGGTAAACTAACTAAAACAAACAAAGGAACTTAGATTACGTAAAAATACAAAACAGTTGTTTACACGTGAGCGTCACTCATCGTACTGCGAATCCCTGCGCCGGCGCCGGTCGCGCTTGCGCAAAAGGCGTCTGACAAGTGCTGCCCTCGCTACAGTCTCCCCCTCTAGATCGTAAATAACGTCCTCGTATACGATCTAGGATGCATTCTTCTTGGGTCTGCCTCTTTTTCTCAAGGGTTGCTGTGGCGTCTCTTGAGGGTCGCCTAAAAAGGGAGTGAGGTCTGATATGTGGTATTTCCCACATTTTTCGTCCGTTTCAGGGTTTATGACCTCGTAAGATGTCGGGCTAATAATTTTCCCAATTTCATATGGGCCATCTCTTTTTGGCAAAAATTTGGCTGATATTCCTTTCCGTGTACTACTGCCCAGATGTGTAGCAACAAGCACTTTGTCTCCAACTTTGTACTGTCGTACATCTCGGCGGTTTTTATTAGCAGCTGCAGTTCTTTTATCCTGTGCAGCTTCGACGGTATCTCTCACTTGTTTAAAAGTATCCGCCATTTGAAGCAAGTATGGGGTAATTTCGGCAACAAAGTTCTCATTTTCGATTATAGCCCGAAAATCGTGAAGAACATCATCTGCTGTCCGCAATTCTCTGCCATACATCAGATATGCTGGGGTATGTCCAGTTGAGTCACATCTTGCCGTGTTCATGGCAAATCTTATGGTCGCAAGTTTTTCAGGCCAAGAGTTGTGAGCATCTTTTTCATAAATGGCCAACTGCGTTTTCAGATCCCTATTTTTTCTTTCCACCGGATTGGCTTCCGGATGATACACTGGTATTAATTGTTGACTTATTCCTAAACAAAATAGTGCCTTCTGCATAGCCTGCGCTACAAATTGGCTCCCGTTATCCGAAATAACTTTTCGGGGCATACCAAAACGAAAGAAAATTTCTTCGATAAGAATTTTTGCACATATTTGGCTTGTAGCCTCCTGTACGCTGAAAAGTTCAACCCATTTCGTGCTGATATCTTCCACGATCATAATCCATCGTTCTCCTGCGGGACCTTCGGGTAGTGGGCCAAATAGATCAACTGCAATAATTTCGAATCGTTGAGAGTATGCTGGTGTTTGCAAAAGACCTGCCGGTTTTAAATTTGATGCCTTATATCGTTGGCATGGCAAACAAATTTTTACATGTTCTGTGACATCACATCTCATGCCGGGCCAGTAGTATCTGGATGATATTCTCGCTAATGTGCGCTCAATTCCGTAATGTCCAGCCGTCCGTGCATCGTGATATTCTTTCAATACTTTTGCACGTTCTGCAGCGGGAACGACTAGTTGAGCCTCTTCGGAATCTTCTTCGGGAACATAGCGGTATAACACACCACCGGTCATAAGGTATCCTCGACTTGTCCATTTGGTAAAATCTGTTAGAGGAGATTTATTTTCAAATGTATCAATAATTTTCTTCAAGTCTGGGTCCTTTACTTGAGCATCACGTATGTCTGCAGGGCTACGAGTTGGAACTTCCACTGTTACATTACAAATCCCACAAACGCGTTCATCCTCGGAAGTGCAGGGTGGTCTAGATAACGTGTCAGCCACTACGTTGGCACGACCTGGTACATATGTTATGTGAAGGTTAAACTGCTGTAGCTGCAGAGCCCATCTCGCCAGGCGCCCAGAGGGAGCTTTTAGTGACATTAGCCACCGCAAAGGTTGATGATCAGTATAGCAGTTGACTTCGGATCCCTCAATATAACCACGAAATTTGGAAACAGCCCATACTAGGGCCAGAGCTTCTCTTTCTGTCGTGCTATAATTTCGTTCAGAGTTTGTCAGCAATCTGCTCGCATATTCTACTGGCCTTTCATTAGCTCCCTCCCCCTGGAGTAACACTGCTCCAAGAGCGTAGCTGCTGCTGTCCGTGCGAAGGGCAAAGGGTAGATTTTCATCCGCCTGAAGTAAAACGGGTGCGGTGGTCAGGCGGCGTTTGAGTTCTTCGTATGCTGAGTGTTGTTCCGATTCCCACTTCCACACTGCATCCTTCTTCGTTAGGTCACTTAAAGGTTTGGCAATTTCAGAAAAGTGACTGATAAACCTGCGATACCAGCTGCAAGTCTGTAAAAATGTCTTTACATGTTTAACATTACGCGGAGGCGGCATGTTTTGGACGCATTCAACTTTACTGTTATCCATGGTAATACCCTCAGACGTAATGACATGTCCTAAATATCGTACCTCCGCACGTGCAAAAACACATTTTTGTCGCTTGGCGCACAACTTAAATTGATCTAAGCGTTTAAACACACATTCTAAGTCATTTAAATGTTTTTCAAACGAATCCGAGATCAGTACAATATCGTCCAAATATGCGAATATCGAAACGTCTCCTAACCCGGATCTAAACCTATCAATGAGTCTCTGGAACGTACTCGGTCCGTTTTTTAAACCGAACGGCATTCGTAGATAACGATACATTCCGCAAGGCGTAATAAACGCAGTTTTATCGCGGTCACATTCCCGCACTGATACTTGGTGGTATCCCTGTCGTAGATCAATTGTAGACATACATCCTCCGCGTTTGGCCTCATGTAGCAGGTCATCTATTCGAGGGAGAGGATACCTATCCGCAACGGTGACGGCGTTCAGTTTTCTGTAGTCGATACAGAGCCTTATTCCCGAATCTTTTTTGGGAACCAATAGGGCTGGTGCTGCCCAAGGCGATTCGCAATGTTCAATGATACCCTCGTCTAAGAGCTTTTGCACTTCTTCTTTAAGCATCTCCTTCTTAGCAGGTGGCATTCTATAAGGTGGAACGAAGATAGGTGCTTGGTCACCAGTTTCTATACGGTGTTCAGCAAATGGTGTAGGTTCTCCCCCTGGAGTGAACACAGTTGAATATTTTGAAATTAATCGACTTAATCGCCATTTTTGATCGCTAGTTAATTTAACGCCTTCATTCTCACGTAACTGCAATTCTGCCAATTCTATAGAAAGGGCTGATGCATCTGTAGAGCTGGTGGTCTCGTCTTCTTTGAATTCGATGTCTTCTGCGAAGTCGTATAAGGAGGCGGGGTCGTCAGCGAAGCCCCAGGTAGCTTGACCGTGGTTAATCACCAATCCCGCTTTCTGCAAAAAATCCACTCCCAAAAGCGTCCTGTTATTGAGCAACTCCGGTAGAATCATCAGGTCAGTTGGAATGATGCGATTTGCGACTTCTAAGTTTACATGAGCGATGAGGATATTCTCTTTGCGTGCTATACCGTCTGCGTAGGCGATGGTCACTTGAGACGGAGTGAAAGGATGCTGCTCCGATTTCAAATAATCATAAACGCGCCGTCCTGCTATACTGGCTTGTGCTCCAGAATCGGCGTAGGCGACACCTTCGCGGTCCAACAGTTTGAACGGTAGCAGTGGTTTGGTGCAGGGTGCTGTCACAACACAGGCTTCCATGATTGTTGAGTAATTTAACGAAGTAACCCTGTTAGACGTAGGCGGTGGTCGATTTCCTTTACAAATTTGGCAGTTTGCGCGCACCGTTCCAATAGCTCCGCATCCGTAACATTTGATTGGAGCAGGTGCGTTCGATGATCCGGACGAAGTTTGCCGTACGACACCTTGCGGCGAGCTGCGTGAAGCTTGCTTTCGTTCGCGGATTTTGCATTCTTCCAGCAGATGTCCAAAATTTTTGCAATAGCTGCAACGCGCACGTTGTTTGCTGACTTTGTCAGGCTGCTGCACATATGATACCGGTTTGACCGAAGGCTGTAACTCCTGGAGACACTGTTCAGCTTCGCGCGCGAGTTTTAAAAGTACATCATAGGAAGTAACTTTGCTTCGCGAAACGCGTTTGCGAATCCGCCTGTTCAATAGGCCGTATATCATGTCCAGTTGCATATTCTCCGACGGAACGTGTTCTATTTGGGCGAACATGGATCTCGCGTGGCTCACAAAAATATCGGTTGGCATATTTTCTGATTGTTCTTGCGCAAACAACTCGCGATAGATCTGATACGCCGGTTTCTGCGGGCCGTAAGAGTTCCTAATCGCAGTTTCAAAGTCTTTCCAGTTTGTAATACTCGATTTTACACCTAGCCACCACTTTCCCGCATTACCTGTTAACAACATAGACAGTCCGCGCATAGCATTGTCTTCTGAAATGTTTAGACAATCGCGATACGTGTTGATGGCATCCATAAACGCGGCGACCTCTTCGTCTTTATTGCCCGAAAAACGCGCAGTACATTCCGCGAAGCTTCCCTCGGCAATCGTTGGCGTAGGCGTTATTGCTGGTGGTGTGGAGCCTTGTGAACGCAGTTGATCATGGATATCGGACTGCATTTGCCGCAACTGCTCGTTGACGCGAGTTTCGACCCCAGCAAGTAACATTTGCAGTTGCTCAGTGGACATTTGTACTACTGGAGAATTCGCCATTGTTACAGCTGTTGGTTGCGGTACAGGTGAAAAACTTGATGACTGAGCACTGAGGTTTTTAATGCGCTCACTACGACGCGAGTCTTGTGACATGAATTTTGTACCAATATTATATTAATACTACAAAGATCAAGAGTAAAAGTCAGTAACAAATTAAGCTACTAAACAGAAAGAAGTCTGAAAAAATCGTGCACTAACACGGGCAGTTCCTTAAAGTCACTGGTTAAACTTACTTAACAAAAGAAGGAGTCTGAAAAAATCGCGCACTAACACGAGCAGTTCCTTAAAAGTTGCATTATTTAGTAAAAGGAGTCTGAAAAAATCGCGCACTAACACGGGCAGTTCCTTTACTTCAAAGTTCAAACGCGCACCAAACCGCTATAGTACATACAAATACGCATACCTTTTAATAAGACGATATACAGTACCGAACAGCGACCTGAAGCGGTAACGTCACAGCAATGACGTAGTAGGTGCGAGAGTACGAGGTGCAATATGAACGCCTTCAAGCGGGAACACGCTGCGCCTTGCAAGCAGGGATGGTTAGAACCGGCTCCAGCGGTGTAGAAATGGCCGCAGCGAAGCACTGGCATAAACGGTTTTGAACAAAACTCCTGATATCCTGGCGGATTTCTCGGCGAATTTAGCGTAGTTTCACAACACTGTTTAGGTGTTCGGTTAATTTACGTATTAAGAACCGTCCACTTCAATTTAATGAGAGGTTTTAGTTATTACTGATCAGTCTTTTAAAATATCGGCTCGACGTTGGGCGGCCAGAATTGTAGCGGCATTTAATTAAACACCACTATCAACTTAACACCTTTATTTAGCACTTACAACTTGTGAAAATAGTGATCAACGAGGTAAACTAACTAAAACAAACAAAGGAACTTAGATTACGTAAAAATACAAAACAGTTGTTTACACGTGAGCGTCACTCATCGTACTGCGAATCCCTGCGCCGGCGCCGGTCGCGCTTGCGCAAAAGGCGTCTGACAAGTGCTGCCCTCGCTACAATTTCTTTTTTTTGTATGAATAACTGTAATTGGGGCTGTATCCTGTTGTTATTCTTATTCTAAATAAATAAATAAATAAATACTAAAACCTGTCATTGGAATTGACGTTTCCCTTATTGGTATGAGTACAGAAGGTATATGTTGCTAGGCAACACTTTTAATTCGTAGGTTTGAAACTACTTTTACGTGCAAGGATCAACATTTTCAGCGTTAAAGCGAGTAACCAAAAAAACATTACTTTTATTAGAATAATAAGTTCATCTACACAAGTACACAATAAATTGGTTTAAAAATATCATCTACACAATACATTTTTGGTTTAATAATAAAACGTAATTAACAGTTTCGGCGTTAGCCGAGTATAAAAAACAAACCATTACTTTTATTAGAATAATAAGGTCATCTACACATTTACACATTAAAATGTTGATTTAAAAATAAAATGTAATCAACATTTTCAGCGTTACGTCGAATTCTGCGCTCTTCTAAAATTCGCCCAGCTGTAGAAAATACTCTTTCGCTTGTAGCGGAACTTGCCGGTATGTTTAAAATTCCTCAAGTTTTTTTAACAGTGGCGTATTTACACTGTTTTTCCAAAATCCTAAAATGTCATCTACATTTCCGAATTTTAATTTAACATACTAATTTAGTTTTGTTTCGATATCATCCTAATTACATGTGTCATCGTCAGAGCTATCTCTAAGTGTAGAAAGATAAGAATCTGATGCTGATGTACCATTTTTGAGTCGATTGCTATGAATTTCATTATTATCATCTATAGTTTTATTTGCATTATAATCTTCTCTTTTCTGTGAAGGTATGAACTCTAAGGATTTATAATTAGGGTTCAAAAATAAAGCCACATAATGTAACTTTTTTGGCACAATTTTGATTTAATGAATTTAAAAGTTGCTGCACCCTGCAGTTTTTTATTCATTACTAAATATTTAACGTGAAATTAACGTGAAACGTGAATCACGCCTTGGAAATTTTCACTCACGTTCACGTCACGATTTTCATATATTAGTCACGTTCACGACGTGACACGCCGTGACACGACTGTTTTCACGTCACGCGCCCATCCCTAGACGAGACTACTCTCAAACGCGCAGTCCGGAGTTTGTAGGTAAACATTCGACTATTCGAAATTCGAGTATTCAGTTATCAATAACACTTCAACATCAAGGAGATAGGAGAATGCAAGATCTGAGCATTCGATTGGAACAGCGAATTCTCGAATTATTATTTCAAATGCGGAACCTTGTGACATCCGAATGATTTTTCGAATGAACATTTCGATTATTGCAACCATTCGAATAGCAATCATTCGATTTTCAAAATCATTCGATTGTGCCCATCACTACTTTTTTGTGTCGTGATATAATTCATGTTCGTTTTTGGGTATTTCGGCACGAATTAATAAACTTGATTTAGTTACAGCTATAGAAGAAACTTGCAAAAAACTTCCAGAAGACATTAGAGAAGAATAAGATGAACAATGACTACACACACTAAAAACCGATAACACAATTAAAATTCTACCTGCAGACAAAGGCAACGCCACTGTAGTACTTAGTTACCGTTTGATACTGAGCGCGCAAGGTTGTGCTAAAACTGCAGGCGGATTCAAGCGGTAAAGATAATAGTGCGACCTTCGGGTCTAAAACTGTGCTATCAAGAACTACCAGACTTATAATCAGCAAACTAATATTGTAAGTACTAAAAACACTAGCCTATAATGGCTAACTACTACAATCAAATCGCACCCGCACAAAATACACAACAGTTCATCCCAATGCAAATTGACCAAAATCAACAAATACAATACGTTCCACAAAATTATCAGTACCCACAACAAACACCAACAAATAATGCATTTACAAGATTTAATGTGCAAGATTTATTGCAAACGCCAAACACACCTGTAGTTTCAAACATATCCCCTCAAAATAATCATCAATCACAACCAATTCAGATTTCTCAAGAATCAGAATGGCAGTTAGTTGAAGGTAGAAAACGCGGACGTAAAGATAACAATGATAAGCCGCAATCAAAACAGACTAAAACGTCAAGCTACTGGCTGAATCCTACAAACCGTTACGAGCCACTGAGTAACGACGACTCAGATAAAAATCAAAATGTACTTTCCGATAGCAAAGTGCCCAAACCACCGCCGATCTTCGTATTTGGTTGTAAAGACTATCGAACCACTTATAACGCTATTAGAATCGATAGCAAAAGACGATTACGACCTAAAAACATTAAACAATGACGAGGTTAAGATACTACCAAAATCTTCGAAAACATACTCCGCTATAATCAAAGCTTTAGCAGAAAGAAAAACTGAATATCACACATATCAGAAAAAAGAAGAGCGTAGCTTTAGAGTAGTCCTGAGAAACATGCACCCTTCTACTAATTTAGAAGATCTAAAAAAGGAGCTTCAAACACACGGACATACTGTTACCAATATATCAAATATCAGACAGCGCGGAACTAAAATACCACTACCGTTATTTTTTGTCGAATTAAAACCAGCAGAAAATAACAAGGATATCTACAAAATCGACAAGCTAGCCCATTCAGTAATTAAGTTTGAAACACCTATTGTAAAGCGCCAAATACCGCAATGCGCAAAATGTCAAAGGTTTGGCCATACTAAAAATTTCTGCAACAGAAGTCCGAGATGCGTAAAGTGTACTGGCAATCATGCAACATCTCAATGTCAACGCAAAGAACGAAGTAATGAAGTGGCATGCATTAACTGTAAAGGTAACCATCCCGCAAATTATAAAGGTTGTCTAGTCTACAAAGAACTACAACGGAAAATGTTCCCACCACTGAGAAACAGGCAACTTGAACAAACACAATCATACTCAGCGCAGCACCTTCAACAAAATCATTTTACTCATGCTCAAATAGTACGTGGTATTAATCAACAGAATGTCCTACAACAACAACAACAAACCATGCCAGTGAATGAAGCTAATGACATAAGCGAACTGAAAAAAATGTTAAAAACCCTGATGGAGCAGATGGGAACTATCTTAAATTTATTAACGACTCTCGTCACTAAAAATAACAATGGCCCAGTATCTTAAGTTAGCTGTTTGGAATGCCAATGGTTTGTTAAACCACAAAGATGAAATAATATCTTTCATCTCAAACCACTGCATCGATATAATGCTGATATCCGAATCGCATTTTACAGACAGAAGTCACTTAAAAATACCCAAATACATAGTTTATGCCACCCAACACCCAGATGGAACAGCCCATGCTGGTACAGCGATTATTATAAAAAATTCAATAAGACACCACGAACTCCCTAAATACCAACTTCAAAATCTTCAAGCTACATCGATAGCCATTGAAGACTGGAATGGCCCGTTAACTATCTCTGCGGTCTATTGTCCGCCAAGGCACAATAATAAACAAGAGGATTTCGAACATTATTTCCAAACATTAGGAAATAGATTTATTTCCGGAGGTGACTACAATGCCAAGCATGTGCAATGGGGCTCAAGAATAAATACTACTAAAGGCAGAGAACTACTAAAAGCAATAAATAACAATAGGTCGCATTATATATCCACAGGTGAACCAACGGACTGGCCTACAGACCTTACAAAACTGCCAGACTTGCTTGATTTCTGCATTGTCAAAGGAATAAGCCCAAACAACCTTAAAGCACAATCCTGCCTAGATCTTACAGGCGAGCACTCCCCGATTATAATAACAGTGTGCACACGAGTACTACCCAAAACGAAACCTCCTACTCTACACAATAAACATACAAGGTGGGAACTATTTAGGGAACTAATTGACGAATCCCTCAGCCTGGAAATGTCTTTGAAAACAGAGCAGAAACTAGTTGAAGCAGTTGAAACTTTTAACCAAACAGTTCAACAAGCTACGTGGCAGGCAACACCCACAAAAGTTAATAATTATAATAATGAAAATCTTGACTGTCCTATTTTAGTGAAGAGAAAAATTGCAGAAAAGCGCAAATTGCGCAGAAAGTGGCAAACTACGCGACATCCAGATGACAAACGAGCACTTAATCGAGCAACGGTTGAACTTAAAAATCTACTTAGCTCCATAAAAAATCAAGCAGTGCAAGATTATTTGCTACATTTGACACCTACGGAGTCTTCCGATTACTCGCTCTGGAAAGCCACCAAGAAGCTCAGACAACCGCAGCAGCATATCACACCTCTTCGATTGAAGAATAACACATGGGCTAGAAGTGACCAAGAAAAAGCTTCAGCATTTTCTAGACATTTATCCGAAGTATTTAAACCATTTGCTGCCAAAATTACTCAAGAAGAAGAAAGTGAAGTTTTGGAGTACCTTCAGGCACCATTCCAAATGTCGCCACCTATTCAACCGTTTAAAATAAGTGAAATTAAGACCGCTATACTAAAGGGTTTGAACCCCCACAAAGCACCAGGTTACGACCTAATAACGGGTAAAGTACTTAAAGAGCTACCAGAAAAGGGTTTTAGATATATTACCTACTTATACAATGCAGTCCTCCGACTAAGATATTTCCCTGAACAATGGAAGGTAGCTACAATAATACTAATACCCAAACCTGGAAAGCCTAATGAACAAGTGTCGTCCTATAGACCAATTAGTTTGTTGCCAGTCCTGTCAAAAGTCTTCGAAAAGTTACTACTTATGAAAATTACACCAATACTCATAGATAATAACATAATACCCGACCACCAGTTTGGTTTTCGAAGGCATCACTCCACAATCGAGCAAGTACACAGAGTAGCAGACACAATTATTAAAGATTTTGAAAGTAAACGCTATTGCTCGGCAGTCTTTATTGATGTCCAGCAGGCTTTTGATAAGGTTTGGCACGATGGCTTGCTCTACAAACTTAAAAGTACCGTACCACCAGACTACTACCAAATACTTAAATCATAGCTCTCTAATAGAAACTTCCTTGTCAAATATGGTGATTCTCAAACATCCTTACACCCCATCAACGCAGGAGTCCCGCAAGGCAGTGTTCTGGGTTCACTTCTGTATCTGCTGTATACATCAGATCTTCCTACATCACAAACAACGTCCGTCGCTACTTTTGCAGATGACACAGTTCTATTATCATCGCATCCTGACCCTAACACAGCATCCGAGTATCTTCAAAATCATCTGTACCAGTTAGAAACCTGGTGTAAGAAATGGCGCATTGAAGTAAACGAAGCAAAGTCTATACATGTAACCTTCACCACTAAAAGGGACATTTGCCCACCGGTTCAGTTAAACAATCGACAGATACCCCAAGCAGAGAGCGTTAAATATCTAGGCATACACCTAGACAGACGACTGACTTGGAGGAAACACATTTGGACGAAAAGGAAGCAACTAGGTATTAAAATCCAAAAAATGTACTGGCTTTTAGGCCGCAAGTCTCAGTTATCACTTAGCAATAAATTACTACTATACAAGACCATAATCAAACCTATTTGGACATATGGTTTACAACTATGGGGTACTGCTAGCAACTCTAACATCGACATCCTTAGACGTTTTCAGTCAAAAGTTCTTAGATCCATAGTAGACGCTCCATGGTATGTTCCAAATGAAGTAATACTGCGAGACCTTGACATTCCATCTGTCAACGAAGAAATTCAAAAATATAGTGTTCGCTATAAAGACAGGCTCAGTGTCCACCCAAACACTCTTGTAGAGCATCTAATGGACGAGGACATTGAAGAACCACGGCTCAAAAGGTTTAAATTCTCTCACCTACCAACACGTTTCGAGTGATGTGTGAACTTGTGCAGTGTAGCGATTAAAGTAGAATTAGATTTTAGGTTAAGCTAATTGACAAAACTATTACGTTTTATTAAGAAAATATTCAGTGGATTATTTTCAAAATGTCATATATACATATATTATCAAAGCATTTACTGAATGTTGCTACGCAACAGATTGTAAAGTAAAAAAAAAAACTGTAGTACTTGACACAACCACATACAACGAAAAACCTATCCTGTAGGTTGAATTGGCGAGCATGAGTCAGCAAAAACGTTCAATGCAATGTTTGTTAGATTCCTATGTTCGAGTTTGAGAACCGACACCCGGTATATAATATGCCCTATGAGTGCGGGAAATATTATATCGGTTAAAAAATATAAAAATATAATAAAAACATAAGAATTCAATAAGTCTAAGCTTGAACAGAACATGATTGGCATAACAACCACAAAATACAATGGCATAATACAAAGATCTTGTCTAAAGAATCGATATCAAGTAAACGTAAAATTAAAGAAACAGCGTATATTTTAGTAAACGAAGAAAAATACGTTTCATCTTTCTCAATATTTTTAGATAAGAGTTGGCTATCGATTTTAAAGATCAGATCAAGTAGGTTTAGGTAATCAAATGCCAATGTCAAGCAATTCATTGGAGGTTGGTCGTTTTTCAGTCTCAGTGAAAAGCTAAGTTCCTTGTTCATTATTAGTTTTACGAGTAATTGTTAATCGTTCATAACGAAGGTAGATTGCCCTCGAAACGTTCAATATTTATTTTTTTTTTAAATTTTCAGAGTGGCAAAATACCCAAATGCATTGGTCTAGTACCACGTATAAAAAATATGTCCTTATTTTGTTCCTGAAGTTTAATAATTAAAGGAATATTTGGTTCTTTATGTATCTAATGCACGAAATGACAGTTGGTGCTTGACTTCGGCGTGAGCCGAGTAAAAAAATCAGTCCAAAGCACAAACGCATTTCGCACGGGTCTAGGACAACTCGGCGCCGCCATCTCGGCGCCGCCACTTCGGCGCCGCCATCTCGGCGCGGGGCCAGCTCGGCGCGGGTACAATTCGGCGCGGAGCCATCTCAGCGCCAGCCAACTCGGCGCGAGGCCATCTCGGCGCCGAATTTAAATTCGCAAACTACAGTGTGCACTACGTAAGAAAATTATTATAAACAAATAATAAATAAAGTGATCGCCAAAAAGCTGGCATCAAATGAAAAAAAATATTTAGAATTTCTTGGAAAATCAAACACTAACGACCAGAGGTAATTGCAAAGTGATTACAAATGGGCCAAACAAAAGTTGTCACATGACTTCCGTTATCAGTAAAATTTTACATTTTTTTTAAATAATTACGAAACACGCATTGAAATTTATTATGAAATAAAAAACTTGGTTAAAAATATTTGTTTTTCCATAGCAGTTTTTGTTGAAAGTAAAGTTCTTTGATATGGGTCCTAAACATAAAAGAAAATGTGAGAGATCAAAGTTGGCCAGGGATTTTGAAATTTTGGAATAGGAGCCTAGATGTTGATTCTAAACAATTTTTCTTAATAACTTTTTGTCGTATTTTCTACATAAAAGGCACGCTACTCTACAGTAAAATAGGTTTTTTGAAAACTTCAAAGGCATACTTGATTTTTCAAAACTGAAATGCTGTTCGAAATTCGCTTTTAACCAAGCAGGGCTGAACCCCAAAAAAGTTCCTTGACCCAAAATATTATAATTTAACTCAACTTACCTACATACAAAGTTGCTTAGTCTTCAAAAATGATTAGCTTTTTACTTCGACACGAAGTGTACGAAGTATTGAAATTCCCTCATATCGAAAACCACTCTGAGTCAAATATCTCTAAAATTCGAGCCAACCGACTAATGAACCCACTATATCAAATCTCCGTCTCGGCGGTGCGGATCTTTTGGTGAAGATCCCAGCCCACTAGATCAATCCCCCGTGTTGGGGGGTGCCTAAACGTGCTGTGCGGGGGATGTATGTTCGTATGTGTACACGATTCCGGTCGCCTAGGAACCTTCCTGAAGTCTTGGATCGTTTTCATACGATAGGTCCTCCGAAAATGAAGGCAACATCAACTTTTGAGCTATGGTCGTCGGCGAAAAAATTTTTTTTTGATAAATAATTGGTTCATAGCATCTCATTGTGTTAGCGAAACGGAGTGATGCTGAGTATCGAAGTATTCTTGGAAAGCACGGAAGGGCGCTTTTCTTGGGTGGGGGGTACCGTATATTTTAATTTTTTTAAAGTAAGTCGAAAAATCTGATAGATTTTATTAATTTTTTGGCCATGCGTTTGTACAGCTGCGGAAACATAAACCGGGACACGTCATGTAAGACAATTTTTCACAATTTGAATATTGCAATTTTGCCTTCCTAATTGTTCATGAAATCCAATCTACCACATACCAATGAACCAAAAAGAACTTTTGATGCAATATAAGCAACTTGGGATAGCACCAACAATGAATTCATTCAGACAATTTAACTTAGGCAAATTTTAGTGTCCCGCTTTATATTTCCGCAGCTGTACCAATAAACTACAGCTTTTTGTGGAATAAACCTCAATTTCGAAAATTACAGGGTGTTTAAAAACGTTGTCAATAAATTATCCATCCATATTTTTTTAATCCCCTGTATAATCACAACCAATGTTTTTTTGTGAATAGCTACTTCAGTTTAGAAGCTATTTCCTCTCTTACAAAATTTTAGTTCGGTAAACGGTTTAGCCACAAAAAATATTTTCTAAATTTCTACAAGCCCGAATCAGTAATTGTAACTTAACACTAGGTTTGTAGCGATTTAGAAAATATTTTTTGTGGCTCAACCGTTCACCCAACAAAAATAGTGTAAGAGAGGATATAGCTTATAAATTAAAGTAACTATTTAAAAAAAATTGTAGTGATTATACAGGAGGTTGAAACATTTAAAAAAGTTAATCATTTTTAAAACCCTCTAGCGGCTCAACTAAGCAACTTTGTATATAGGTAAGTTGAGTTAAATAATCATATTTTGGGCAAAGAAACTTGTGATGTCTCGTTGTACACGTATTTTCCAGACACACTATATACAGGGTGATTTTTAAGTTGATTCTTTCCGTTTACCAGGAAATAAAGCTAAAAAAATAAGATTTTTCTTTATTTACCACTTTTCCGAAATATGAAAACTAACGAAGGTTTTAGAGTTTTAAATTAAAAACTAAACTTTGGCGCAAAGGCGGCTGGACAATTTTATTTTTGTTTATCTCTGTTGTCAAGCAATGACCTGTCAACTAGTTTTCCATTGGAATTTTCTTAATGTTATTGATACAATAATGACTCATGTTTATGAAAATAATGAATGAGTGAATATGCTTAATATTTATTGGGAGTGTCGTCAAAATGCCGCTGCCACATCGCTCTGATACGCGGAACGTGTGCGTAGAAGCGAATGCTGATAATTTTGAACATATCATTTAAGTTAGATAAAGTTTAGTTTAATTTTCGTTAAGTAATTTTAGTTCTTAATTTGAAACTTTAACACCTTGTTTGTACCTCCGTTAGGTTTGATATTTCGCAAATGTGGTAAATGAAAAAAAGCTTACTTTTTTAAACTTTATATCCTGGTAAAAAACTTATCGTATTGGCTAAAAAACAGTGGCGTACCAGATTTTTCTAAAATAAAGTAACTTAGGTGGCCCCGATGCACGCCACTGGTGGAAATAAATTAAATTTATTTTGACGAAACAATGCCACTTTATGAAATACTATTGTAACGAACGCAAGAACGGCCTTGAGAGCAGATGGGCGCGGGTGATTCAGAGGCTGCCGGCAGGAGCAGGTGTGATGTGTCACAGAGTTCCAGACTTTCGGATAAATCTGGAGCCAGGTGCAGTGCGTGACTCACGCGCGCCCGAGGTCAGATGCGTCATGCTTTTATCTGGATTTTCTAGTGAATGCCGAGAAGTTTCTGGAACCTCTCCAGTGAAAGATAAATACTCGCGCAGCGGGGATGCGGGTCAGTTCTGAAATAATTCTGCGGCAGTTCGAACTCACGTCGAGGCTTGTTAGAAGCCCCCATATAAATAAAAACGCGTGTACATATAACTAAATAAATAGATGACCAAATAAATAAATATATAATCGTTAGTGTTTAAGAGTGATATAAATAAATCCGTATGTAATAGAAATACGTGTGCCGATAGTCGTTAGTGCTTGTATTAATTTGTAATCTGCTTGATAATTCTCTCGTGTGTTTGTAAATAACAATAATTAATCCAATAGTTGTAAATAAATATTTGAATCCATGTTTGTCGTATAATTTTGAATAGCCCGAACGTTAAGAACGTAACACTATCATACACCAAGTTTCATTAGAATACCTCTAGGCGTTGTCCAAATTTTTGAAAAAGAAATAATTTTTTTTAAACTTCAACACCCTGTATCTTGTGAACGAAGCCGTTTTGGTTCCATGTTTGTATGAACTTTTTATCGTAGAATTGATCACGGAATCACACCTTAAAGTTTGTCTACGTACTTAATTAACACCCTGTATATAGTTTAGTTTTAGCTGGCTGAACAATCTCAAGGCCAGAAAACTTTGTTTCGTAAAATGTGTCTCTATGTTAACTAGTAAATGCATGTTTCGTAATTATTTTTAAAAAATGTAAAATTTTACTGATAACGGAAGTCACGTGACAACTTTCGTTTGGCCCATTTTGCAACCACCTCTGGTCGTCAGTGTTTGATTTTCCAAGAAATTCTCAATAATTTTTTTTTCATTTGATGACAGCTTTTTGGCGATCACTTTATTTATTACTTTTTTATAATAATTTTCTTACGTAGTGCACAATGTAGTTTGCAAATTTGAATTCGGCGCCGAGATGGCCTCGCGCCGAGTTGGCTGGCGCCGAGATGGCTCCACGCCGAGTTGTTCCGGCGCCGAGCTGGCCCCGCGCCGAGATGGCGGCGCCGAGTTGTCCGGCTTCGATTTCGCACACGGGGTGCATACAACTTACGTACGGCTTTATCAAAATAATAAAAAAAATATTCATAAAAAAGAGTGATAACCAATGGTAACGTAAATAAGTAACATATTTTTATCACGTCAAAGTAAGGCAAACTTTGCGTTTTTACAGATTTGCTCGATTAGATTCGAATTTTGTGATCGATTCCAGCATTTCGTAATGCTCTGGCAATAGCTCACTTCCCAAGGGTATCAAAGGCTTTTTTATATTCAATAAATGCTATCCGCAGTGACATACATTGTAATGACGCCCCCTATACTCAAAAATCTTTATGTAAAAATATAAGTAATTCAGGGCAAATCACCACAATTTATAAATTAACTGGTTTTAATAATTGAATTCTATGTCCAACTCAAGACTAATTAAAATAATGTAATAGTTAGTTAGTCAGTAAATGGTTTATTACTCTCTGTAGTTTGTCTATTTGCAATCAAGGTCCGTAAATCACGTTTGCTACAAAGCAAACGTGATTTACGGACCTTGGCAAACGTGATTTACGGACCTTGTTTGCAATTACTTAGGGCTTAGCTCCGGTAAAGCATAAAATAATAAAAAAACAACTCTTGTCTCAGGGAAGTAGGTTCATTAACTTTGTATTATAATTGCTTTATTGTATGATAAATTAACCGGTATGTCAAATTCGTGACTTTGTATTTGACAGGTCTATAACCTTAAAATTTAGTGTACACAAAATGATTTGTTCCTCCGCGAAATTTAGCGTAAATTGAATTAAAAACACCGAAAAAGGTAAGAACACATCAGGTAAATGCTGCTAAATATGTGATGTGGCTTCCGGCTAACCTGTTTTGTTTCAGATGACGTATGTAAGGCCAAAAGTTGAATTTGTGTAATTTCCGGCAAAACTGTCAAAAAGCGGCTTCGAACCACAAAGGTTAGGGACGCTATCTCGATTATTCGAATTTGAACACAACTGGGCCGCTGGAATCACGTTTGGCCCTTCGTACGATGTCCAAACTTGACAAAACCCACAGGTGCAACGTTTTCCTATAGAATTTACTTTTCGAAGTGCTGCTCCGCTGCTGGCTTGCACAATGAAGAGACGTCACGGCTATTGCACGTTTGGTGACGACTTCCTCCTCCAAATTTCTCCACCCACGTACTATTGAAGGCCTTCTGCAAACGTCGCACACCTAATCCTTGCTTGCCGATGTCTCGAATCAGTCAAAAGGGGCTCCGAAGTTGGTCGCACTTGGACGATTCCTGCAGCTGGCTATTTCTCTTTACTGGGCACTGCTATCACTTTGAAAATTAGCCACAAAGATGCCCAACACACTGGTGACAATTTTGGCTCAACAAATAACCTTCTTTCTTAATAATTTTGTAAAAACTGGGAGCCCAACTGGTACACAGCATAAATGTTAGGCGCTTCTATTTGATGCTAAACAATTTACAATCTCGTTTCATAGCGATAACGATTTACATTTGTTTATAAGAAATAAGATTTGATTTAAATGTTTACTTATGGGCTATAGTTTTGATAGAATGTTCTTGCTTAAATACTAAAATGTCTTTTTTGTTGAAATTGTTTACGTAGCACTTTGCTCTGCACTCTAATCACTTAGTTTTAATTGCACTTAATCGCAGCGTTTATTTAGCACTGTATCAACTGTCTGTCTTTCGATAGGTTGTGTTATTGTTCTTTGCAATCTTTACTTCCTCCTACTGCTTTGCTTCACCTTTCCGTTACCTTGCCGGTTGTGGCTTATTAACCTATAATACTTGTAACGCTCATACAATTTCTGTACTTCACAAAATATCTTGTATTATTTTCAAATACATATCATTGTTTGACGTTAGTCAACTCAACCCTGTCAGCTACATAATTCAAGCTGCATTTGCCATTCCTAATATCAATTATGACTAAAACTCTGAACGTAACCCTTCTAAATTCTATCTATCTCATGCCAACCTTTCTTACTCAAATTATGATTGCTGCTGCTTATATCAAGTGCATTAATTAGTTTAAAATTACTGACATTCTTGCAATAAATAAAATAGTTAATTCTGTGCTCATTTTTGTACTTACTCATTCTTGTGTTAACTGGGCAATCAGAATTCATGTGGGCAGTAAACCATTACATACATTATGTTGTTACTTTCTTAATTAATGTTCTCATCGTCTGTAAATGTTGTATCGCGCTGTAGCGTTTTCTGAAACTTGCCGGCTTAGGTTAGTAGAAGTTGAGATTTTTTATTAAGCGGTTCATGATAATTCCCGAGAATAACTTGTAGATTTTGGGATAGTAAACTAATGGGTCTAAAATTCTCCAAGTTCGCATTATCTCTTTTTTGTATATTAATACGGCTACGGAATATGTCCATCTTGAAGGGATATTTTTTGCTTCTAACGGGTGTTCATAAACAGTCGTCATCCCAGTAGGACTTCAGAAACGTATGTCTATTAAAATTGAGAAAAAATGCGCTATGACAGTACTCAATGACGTTTCATTGTGTTGCACGAATTAATCAAAGACATAACATTTTGTTTTTCAAAGCAACTGGGATGACGACTGTTTATGAACACCCGTTAGATACTATCCCATCTTCTTCTGCCGACTTCCCACTTCTTGCCTGCCTCAGAGTGTTTTCGATGTTTTCTATGTTTACTAATAGTATTTCTTCCGAATTTACATTTACTACTTTCCTTCTTTGTACTTCTTCCGTTGTATCGTTCCTTAATTTGGACTCATATTTCTTTTCTATCAGATATAATAGTACCATGTTTGTATCTTAATTCTACTAACGCCTCTTTGTTCCGGTTTTTCTTCTGAAAATCTTCATGCTTTTGTTCGTTTCCAATAGTTCTCAGGCCAGCTTGGTTTTATATTTTCGTATGTTTTCTCTGGCTATTGTTCGTACTGTTGTTTAATTCCGCGTATTGAACTGTGTTTCATTAATTTTTTTTTACTAACATTCTTTCCTTTTGCTAACGTCTTCTTTGTTTTGTCACCTAGTTTTCCAGTTTTAGGAGACTTATTTCTTGCATATTTTTCTGCAGCGTCCGTCAATGTATTTACTATATGCCGTTCACGATCTTTTTGGGTGAGGTGAGGCTATGATCATCTAGTAATTTTGTTGGCAGTACCTCTGTGGCAACCAAACTCCCTAATGGAAATTGACAATTTTTGTGTTAGGTTAGGCTGTTTTAAGTTTAAGGTTACATTTTCTGAGTAGGTAAATTGTTGCAGGATATCTGTTTAAATTAAGGATGAAAAATTCAAATGATTTGACAATTGACGGCAGAAACGAAAATGAGAAATAATGCATAGAAAAGCATTTAATATTAATGTTTATTGCAATTTAGATAAGAATTGTGTACATGCTATGAATATGCCACTTTATATTACATGCTTGCTGCATGCTGCTTGCTTGCTGGCGTGGAAGGATAAAAACGTCACAAACTGATGCCAAATAAAATTACTAGAGCAATTGAGCAATATTGGTCTTATAGAAATTAACATGTGAAAAATGTAAATATTTTGTCAAATGGATGGCTTGCTGATTTTACTTGTTTTTCCTTTCCAAAATTTAATTTTTTAACGTACAGTAATTATATTCTCTAGTCTCCACATCAACTCGTGTTCTTTTAAATCTGGTCTATCCTTTTTGAATTGGAAGTAGCATTGTTTAATGGAAATTTTTTGTTGTAACAAAATTATTTAGGGCATTTTGACTTTTCCTTTAACGGAAATTAATTTTTTTCCGTTGATCGTTTATTTATGGGTTTTATTAATGTATAGAGAATCGTTTATTAATGACCCTTATTAATAAATTATTTTTTATTAATGACCGATTTTTAAAAATCTGTTTATGTTGTTGGCACTGTAAGCCTATGTCAAATTCGAGGTTGGCAGGTTAGGTTTTGCGTCAGTTCGTGTTGTCAAAACTGACGCAAAACCTAACCTGCTAACCTCGAATTTGACATAGACTTACAGTGCAAACCTAAGAAAAAAAATCACAACCATTTATGGTCACCCGGTACCATTAATGTCAAAACTTAAGTGTCAAATTCGTTTCATGGAATAAAATTAGATTTTCTGCAAATTAATAATATATTGTAACTAACGCGGTTAATAATCTCTACAATTAAGGCGCTCGCTCGCGCTCGCGCATTAAAATGTCTGGATTATTAATCGCTCTTGTTAAATAACTATTTTACACACTTGATAAATCATTTATTTTCTTACGAATATTAAAATAATAAATCTGGCAATGTGGTAGCAAGAACTGACACTGACAGAAAAAAGTTGCATCCGCTACATCACCGAATCAGTTAGTCCGACATGAAAAAAAATCATAGCCAACTCTGTCCCAAAAAGGTCGTGAACGGATTATATAATTTGGTTTATTTTGTTTATGTCATTTGCACCTATGTCATTTGCACCGTTTTGAGCTGCACTGAATTTGTGTTTTATGTAGCTCTCATATTCTTGACCGTTTTGCTTCATTATTTCGCAATCTATCTGTTTATATGCAGTTTTTTTCATATTTTTATACCTCTCTAACTTTTGGTTTATATGTACAGTAGCTCTCACAAGCCGATGGTCACTTCCGGTACTAAACATACTTCTACATTCTGTACTGTGTGTGTTTATAGCTCGTTGTGATATAGTGAATTTGGTTTTTGGTTTTTCCATTCTGGCTAACCCACGTCATTTCCTGTTTTCAGTTTCTTTCATAAAATGTATTAACATTGAAAAGTTTTTCCTGCTCTAGAAAATTTACCATCATTATGCAACTCTCGTTTCTATCCCCACGTCCATGTGTCCCATTTTTCTAACTTATCTTTTCGTTTTCCAACTTTACAGTTGAAGTCTGCTATTAGTAACACGTACTGGGTTTTGTCTTGCGATAAACTTTCTGTTACTTATTCATAGAATTTTAGAACTTCATCGGCTTTGTAGGTACTCGTAGGGGCATAGGCTTGGATAGTTTTAAGCGTTGTCAGGTTTGTAGTTATATATTGTAGTGATTTATTACTTGTTGTGGATTGTTATTATTTAAATAAAGGACTTTAATAATCTCATTGACTCTATCATCTATCATCACTCGCGTCTGCCGGAAGTGCACAAAAAACCGACGCACTAGGAGATCACTAGATTCAATCTTTTATGTTGCTTTTGGAATGGAAGTCCCACGATGTCTGGGCCCCTCTTTCTCCGTTGACCTGCAGATACAAGCCGCTGATGACTGGCAGAACGACTGCTGTAGTTCGATAGCTCCGAAAACGCCTCTAATTCAGCCGTTGTCTCACACCTAGGGCTCCAACTGCTTCCCACAAAGGTCGCTGCCTAACTCTAGGTTACAGAGCTCCAATTACTCCGCTTGAACTACGTACACAATCTCGTAAAAACAGCTAACACTCCATGCACAGATCGAATACTTTTTATAAACCTCTGCCGAGGTACTACTAATTAACGCAACCTACTACACCGTGCCCAAATGATATAGAATTAATTTCAAACACACTGAATTGGGAAATGATATTTATTCACGTATTAGTAATTATTTATTGGGGAAGCTAAAATTAACACCACTTCACACTTGGCTTCCTTTCCCCAATTGTTTCTATTCGATATTACATGGTTTTACATTTTTTCTAGGTCGGCTCTGATTACATTTTGTTGTTAAGCTCAAGGCTAACACTAGTTTTAATACTGTTTTTTTATATTATTATCAAGGCCCATGCTATTTTATAATTTGCAAAAATAAAACTAGCACCTTTCTGAAACATTTTACATAATAATGTTTGAAATATTATTAATTGCTATTACAATCATAAAGGCTTAATATGTGTCCATAGCAATATATAACCCTGTAGGATACGGTTTTCAGTCTTTACCTTCGGAAAATAGTATGTCCAGATTTTAATTTTGTACAGGGTGTCCTATTTTCGACACTTTTATAGGGTATCTCCGTAATTGTTAGTGCTATCAAAAAAGTAATAGAGGCGTCACGTGCCCTTTTTGAGTCAAACTTAAAATAGTAAAATCTAAATTTGAAAATTTGGGCTCGCTTAAGAGATACGGGGGAAAATAAAAAAAATAGTCAATTTCAGAATGACCCTAAATTTTATTAGTTAAAAGAGATACAGAAAAATCTTTTAAAGAAAAGTTTCTTTATAATGATTGTTGAATAATCTTACGTTTTCAGAATAAGTATACGGGGTCAGGTAAAAAAGTTATCGGACCTAACCTCATTTTTTTAAATGGAACACCTTGTATATTTTAATCTAAAAAGATAGCATATTAAATTCTCTTTTCAAAAATAGAACACACCGTATATGATATTGGTTTTCTATGCGATTTATATAAACTTTATTACTTTACACCCCAGTAGGCTACGAAACAAAAGCTAATATCCTAGAAACAAAACTATGCTGACATTGTAGTTGTATTAACATTTAACGTCGATTTAATTTTTACACATTCGTTTGTGAAAATGACTTATCAACATTTTGAAAAATTTGATATGGTATCAGTTTATATTGAAACTGGAAAAAAACGAAGAAATGGCGCAAAATTTATACCGGGTGTCCGTTCTCAAAGTCGAACATAGGCGATTAACATTGTATTGACCGTTTTTGCCGATTCCTGTTCGCCAATTAAACTTACAGGAAAGGTAGTGGTATCAATGGAAAGATAAAGTTATTACGCATCAAATGATACCAATAATAATATTCAAGATGCGATTTTTATTTTAAAATGCTAATTCAAAACTTGGAAATTTTTAAATATGCCATGCCTTGCTTTTCAAGTTCGATAGCTTTTGTCAAAAAAATTGGCAATCAGTTGGAGTAAATCAGGTATTTTATGTCAACGTCTGTTAAAAATCTCTACAGAAAAATGAATTATTTCAATGAAGAACGAGTGAATGCACTAATGTTAATTGCCTATGTTCGACTTTGAGAATGGACACCCGGTTTATCGTTCGCTATTCGGAAAGACAGCAACCATTTAAGGACATATTCCGACGACTGGGACATAATTTAAAAACATACGGCTCTTTCCCTTTGAAATTTTATATTTTAGGGACAAAAATCTACCTCCGTCAGAAAAGCAGAAACTGAAACTGGAATTTCAAAATCTAAGGTGCACAGAATTTTGACGTCCAATAAATATTTTCCCTATGTTGTTAATATTACCCAATATTTGCACCCTGGTGATGATGTGAGAAGATTGGAATTTTGTCACTGGTTTTTAAATAAATCGAACGAGGATTGTTCTTTTCACAAAAAAATTATTTAGTCTGATGAATGTCGAATAACAAGTTGCGGTATTCTTAACCGACATAATGAAAGACATTGGAACTCCACAAATCCCCACATGGTACGACCTGTTCGTCAACAAGGTCGATTTGGGGTAAATGTAAGTTGTTTTTTTAGTTCAAAATAAACTGGCGTAACGCTGTTTTGAAGGTAATTTAAATGCAGATAGATATCTGGACATACTCCAATCAAACCTTTTCGATATCCTTGATGACGTTCCTTTAAATGAAGTAATAGAGATTTACTTCCAACAAGATGGCGCCCCCACCCTTAAAGCTCTTCGAATAAGAGAGTATTTAAATACTCACTTTAGAAACCGTTGGATAGGAACACATGGACCTATAAGGTGGCCACCACGATCTCCGGATCTAACACCTCCAGATTTTTTTCCTTGGAGAGTGTTGGAAAATAAAATTTATAAAGAAGTCATCTAAACCCGAAAACAACTTGATCAAAGAATATATGAGGCCTTTGCAGAAATAAAACCATTACACATCATGAATGCCTTAAAATCCGTTCGAAAAAGATGTCAAGAGTGCATTGAAAACCACGGAGGGGCTTTCGAACGTTTGCGATGATTCCCGTTATTTTTTCCCTTAATCTGAATCTTTTATTTCGTTTCAAAGTTTCTACAGTTTTTTAATTTACTTTCTTGTGGCAACTATTTCTTCTACTCTTTGTCTGTTAAAATTTATTATATTAGGATATTAGCTTTTGTTTCGTAGCCTACTGTGGTTTAAAGTAATAAAGTTTAAATAAATCGCATAGAAAACCAATATCATCCACGGTGTGTTCTATTTTTAAAAAGAGAATTTAATATGCTATCTTTTTAGATTAAAATATACAGGGTGTTCCATTTAGAAAAATGAGGTTAAGCCCGATAACTTTTTTCTGTATCTCTTTTAACTAAGAAAATATAGGGTCATTCTGAAATTGAAAATTTTTTGATTTTCCCCCGTATCTCTTGAGCGAGCGAAAATGTTCAAACTTTGATTTTACCATTTTAAGTTTGACCCAGAAAGAGCACATGCTGCATATATTACTTTTTTGATAGCACGAACAATTACGGAGATCCCTATAAAAGTGTCGAAAATGCACCCTGTACATTGTTCGCCTCTCTTTCTTGCTTCGCTTATACCCAATATATCCCATTTAATATTCTTCAACTCATTCTCAAATCCTTCCATTCTGTCTTCTGTACTAATCGATCTAGCATGTCTCTATTATGTAGTCTGGTTTGGTAACCTGGCAGAGCCCAACGATTCTTAGCACCCTCTACTGTTCCAGCCGGTTTTCAGTAGCATGTTAGACTCTTATTTGGCTATCCTTTGTTGCAATACAAGTGATTTCGTTGCATTTAATTTTTTTGAAAAAATCCATTTCATTTGTAGTGTCAGAGCCAGTAGATATAGAGAGTACCGCCACGTCCGCCATGTTTATTCCTCTGACATATGCGTCACTTTGAGGTTTGTCACACAATTCCGTCAACGTGACGGTTGTTGGCAATCCAAAACGTTACTTAAAATTGGCAAGACTGTAAGTCGCGGTTAGCAGGTTAGTTTTTGCGTCAGTTTTGACACAAACTGGCGCAAAATATAACCTGCTAACCTCGAATTTGAAATAGCCTTACAGTCTTGCCAATTTCAAGTAAAATTTTAGACATACCTCAATCAGTCATTGCTGGTGGGAACAAAAATGGCGGCGATAGCGGCATTTTCACGGATCAAAGAATGGCGGTACTCTCTATATCTACTGGCTCTGTGTAGTGTTGTCGCAAAACGCCCTCTAGCGGCGACACAAGCAATCTAAATCAAGCCGCTCAAGGCAGCGTTGATAGCCTAAGAAAAGTCCTTTTCAACGGGATGCGGAAAGTTCGTTCCCCACATTTTGTTCCCTACGTTTCGTACCCCACATTTCGTTCCCGGAAACTTCGTTCCCAACGGAGGTCAATTTGTCTCCTAGATTACAGGGTGTTGAAAAAGGAGTGCTGCGATCGAAATACCGTTAAAAAATGAAAGGTATTTTAAATTATGTATTTATTATAATAAACTTAGAAGAACAAAATAAATTGTATTTATTAAAAATGACGGTTTAATCTAAATATCTTCCTGATATTTTGTATAGGGCCATAATTTCTCATTCTGGACAAATTTTCATAGTAATATTTTGCCGCATCATGAACAAAAAGGGTAGTTTACCTGAAAAGAAAATAGTTTTTGCTTAACTGTCAAGGTCGACTTGTTTCTGAAAAACTGAAAATTTTCTTAACTCTACAAACCAAGCAGGAATTATAATTCCTATAACATTTTTATGTAAAATTAAAAATAAAATTTAATTCCCTCTTGTAAACTCAAGCCGGGGACGCACTGTATATAGTTCTTATAAGTTTATTATAATACATAAATTAATTAAAATATCTTTCATTTTTTCTAACTGCATTGCGATCGCTGCACTCGTTTTTCAACACCCTATAATGTAGGAGACAAATTGAGCTCGCTCGGGAACGAAGTTTCCGGGTACGAGATGTGAGGAGACGAAATATCCCGGGAACGAAATGTGGGGTACGAAATGTGGGGAACAAAATGTGGGGAACGAACTTTCCGCAAACCCTTTTCAACGACTCTAAGTTTGACAAAATCCGTTCAGCAGTTTTGAAGTTATTGACATTTATTTCCCAAAATGTTCGGACACCCCCCACCACTTCCCTTAAGAGCTAGAGCAAAAAGCATTTAACGAAAAAGAATCGAATTTATCTCAGCTTTAAAACGGTGTCCATTTTAGCTATCTGTAATATAAGAATATTTCTCAAAAAGGGGATTTAATATTCAAGAATGCGATTACTCACTCTGGCGGCCATTCTAGAAACTTAAAAATAATTTCCAGCATTTTCTCTTGGCCGCTTTAGTCATAATTTTTTTACCACAAGTCTTTACGACAATTACTTTTCGAGATAGGGCCGAGAGCCGTTCTTATTGGGACACCCGGTACATGCAACTTACACTCTAGCTTCAGGAATGAAGCAGATCGGAGAGACAAAGTAATGGGTGTTTAGATAAAGCCACATAAAGGCACATGGGGAATTGCCAGAACGCGTTGAGGACTTTTTGAAAGGTGCCATAACACGAATTTCATATTTTAGTTATTTCTAAACATCCACAACGCGTTTCGGCTGTTTTGAAAAGCCCAAGATTCAAAGTTTTGCTTTTTGAATGTTTCGTATTATTCAGAACACGTTTTTCTACTCATTGAACGTATTCGATCTTTTCTCTTGATCTATCAGTTTTGTGGAAATCCAAACAATTGCCATTTGTTGTAATTTCCTTGCAACACTGCGTGATTCTAATATTTACTAATTCTGTAGAGTCCTATTTTTTTTTTCATTTATGTTGGCACAGTTCTAACTGGGACTATGACTGGTAGACGAGTTTAGTAGAGATACTAATTGCTATGAATATTATAAGCTGAAAGTTGGTTGCATAACCGCATGCTTCAAGAACTGGTGAAACAGTCTCGAGAGTTAAGCAACATTCGCGGCGGTCGGCACTCGGACGGTAGTAAAATCGCGGCCAGCTGTGCCTCGGAGAGCACGTTAAGCCGTCGGTCCCGGTTGTCATTTCAGTAACAGTCGTTAGTTTACGTCAGAGGCGTTCGTGCAACCTGAAAACTCTGACCATAAGCCGTAAGATACAAAAAATACTGAAAATAATCGTTTAAATTATTACCTTTTAAGCAAAATTACAGATATTTCTTAACTATATTGTGCTATACTGAAGTAAATGTCTTCTACAATTTGTATGAAGAAAAGAATTTATAATGCAATTCATAAGAAAGAACACCTCCATTGCCCTTTATATGATAAAAGTACATTTCTAGAATGTCCGTAATAGTAATAATTACCAGCTAGGTAATTAATTAATCGCCATCTGCAGCCTTTCTCTTAGACTGTAAGGGAATCTTGTTCAGCCAGAATTTGCGTAAGAAGGTCCTTCCCGTGGCCTTTCCGTTTTGTGTTATTCGCACTCGGTACTTTTCGTAATTACTGGATTAAACTCCCAAGTCGTTATTGCATTAAAAATTCTTACAAACTTACCTCACTTCAAAGACTGAATAATTTCACTTCAGACTGACTTTTGACGTTTAATCTTCTTTTTGCAAGGCGGATTTGCAGCTAATGCTGTTAGGAGGAGAGGTGGTTTCTTCGAGTCTTTAAAAGTAACGTTTTACTTGTAATTCTGCGTTTTATGCCGTTAAGCCAACAATAGGCTTTAAAGAAAGCAGGCAAATTTGTTTTTGGTTCAGTTTAAGGACTCTAAGTCATGCGCATAAGTCGAAACGTAATTATTTACAGCCGATTAAGCGCTTTGCCTTAAATTTATGGTTTAACGACGGGAATCATACACTTTTCATATACTTATCCACTTTCGGTTACTGCTCAATTTACCATAAACTCCACTGCGTGGCTCGTGGTTGCGGCAATTGAATCTAAATATCAACATTTGGCACTTGATTGCAGAAAATTGTTTTAGAATTTGCTTTATTGTAATTTAGTGATTAAAGTTGTTTTTTAATGACATCTTTGGCGCAAGCATTATATCGATTGTATTCACAGGAATTCTCATTTCTTGCACTTCCCCACCCGCTCTTGCGAAATGGCGGCACGAATTTGCTAAACCGCCCCAGGACTTTATTAAATGGAATTAGGAACGGGAATCTCCTCGGCAGTCTATTTGAATATTAATTACAGCAGACAGGGAAAAAATACATCTAGCTTTTCAATTTACTAAAAGTTTAATACTGTTTTCCTTTTGGTGTGCTTTAAATTCATTCTAGTTCAATTTACCTTCCTATTTCATTTAGATATAATTGCATTGCTTGCTGCAAAATGTCTGCCATCTCCATTGCGCTCAGAATGGTCTGCCTGAAATCTGAGTATCGTGTTTCCGGTTTAGGAAAATGGAATGGGAGAAATTGCTGGCTTTGCAGTAATTGCAAGTTTCGGTTGCTTTTTAAATCTGCCGCTTCCAACTGTCTCATTGATTTTAGCGCGGTTCTTTAGGTATCACAGCTCTTTTAAAACACCGATTTAAAAAATCCTTTAAACATTGCAGCAGCCTACAATCTAGATTACTATTCTTTAGACTTCTAGTTCTAAGGTTTAGCTTTCTGGAAATACTGAACGCAACAAACTCGATTTGTAAGTTATCTATATTCAGTTACACTTGTAAACTTCTTGAAAATAATGGAATTTTATTTTAAATCACACATAAAAGTCTACCTTACAGTCTAGCTTCGACTTATTTAGTCAATAATTAATTCAAGTAAGCACATAATAATAAGCTTGTAGTAATCATATGGTTGCGAATCATTTACAAATTAGCTGAATATTGCAAATAATTCAAAATTCAACGTAGTTCAAACTCAAAGCAACAAAAGATTGCTTTAAAATAATATGGCAATACTAGAAATGTGAAATTGAAGTGTAACTAAGTTTATTTACATTGCAAATGTCAAAAGTAAAAGAAATTTATATGATTGTAGCAAGGTTTAGGCTGGCACGCACAATTACACCGAGTTGTGCAGTAAACAGAAAGTACAGTTCAACGGTAGAATATACTGATCTGACCCTTAGTACGTTTCCAAAGGTAGCTGATTCCAACTGGAAGTAACGAAACGTTGGTGAACGGCAGCCAAAACAGTAGGCTACGCACAGAACAGCTGCAGCCCCAGTATGGACGGCTCCCACAGTTTGCCTCAAAGCTCCCGGAAAAGGGTAGATGCAACAATTGTCCAAGACGATAGCTCGGGATGCAGATCTTCGACGATGGAGGGCCTCTAAGCGAAAGCTTTTGCACAGCACTAGCTGGTCTCATACGGCCGATGGGTACATGTTCCATGTACGATAAGCTGGTCCAAGAACCTAAATTAAACTAAACGTTGTAGGTGGTAGGCCTCGCACTTCACGTTTGTTTGTGAAATATTTATTATCGCGATGAAACCGTAGTTTTCTTTTCAGTGATCTCGTAGGGTTTAGAAGGGTTTTTAATCCACTCTAGCTTCCACGTTGAAAAAAAAATTTTTGACACGACAACATGTGCATCCTGAAATATTGCGAAGTCAATGCTTCGGCTTGGGAAACTTACGTAACCAAAATTTTTTACAAGTAATATCAGACTTGAAAGTGCTTATTTATCTATAAGATCCCGGGTGGGGGATCCGGAAAGTTCGTTCCCCACATTTCGTTCCCCACATTTCGTACCCCACATTTCGTTCCCAGGATATTTTGTCTCCCCACATCTCGTACCCGGAAACTTCGATCCCGACCGAACTCAATTTGTCTCCTAGATTACAGGGTGTTGAAAAACGAGTGCAGCAATATTTTAATTAATTTATTTATTATAATAAACTTATAAGAACAAAATAAATTGTATTTTTTAAAAATGACGGTTTAATCTAAGTATCTTCCTAATATTTTGTATAGGGCCATAATTTCTCATTCTGGACAACTTTTCTTAGTAATATTTTGCCGTATCATGAACAAAAGGGTAGTTTACCTGAAAAGGTTTTATCTACGACCACTATTAAGAGTAGGCCTTTTAGCGCTAGCTTGCTTCACTAAAAGCGAGGTTTTATAGTTTACCGTGATTAAAGAAATCAGCTGTTTACTTTTAGCCCATGTGCTAAAAGTGAAGTGAGGTTATAAAACTACGATTTTGAACTGGAAGTGAAGTTGTAAAGTTATTCTAGGTGCTTCTTGCGTTACAGCTAAGGTGTTTTTGAAATAATTAAAGCGTTATGTAATGAATACAGTCAGATGTGGAGTATTAATAATTACATTTCGTAACTGACCTAGCCTACTGTCATTCGCAAACATTCTCCCGCGCGGCATGGCCTACTGTTATGTTATGCCATAAATTAGAAGTGTCGTAGATGCAAACCTTTGTTAAATCGATATTTATGGATTAATAACAGTACAATTAAGGTCGTAGATAAAATATTGTATGCAACGCGTGCTAAAAGTTGTTTATGCACGAGACGTGAGAATTATGAAACGAAGCGGAAGGCTGAGTTTCATAACATGTCTTGTGCATAAACGTCAACTTTTAGCACTTGTTGCATAAATAGCTATTTGCTTAACTGTCAAGGCCGACTTATTTTTGAAAAACTGAAAATTTTCTAAAATTCTCTATTAACCAAACAGGAATTATAATTCCTATAACATTTTTATGTAAAACTAAAAATAAAATGTAATTCCCTCTTGTAAACTCAAGCCGGGGACATACTGTATACAGTTCTTATAAGTTTATTATAATAACTAAATTAATTAAAATATCTTTCATTTTTCTAACTGTATTCGCTGCACTCGTTTTTCAACACCCTGTAATCTAGGAGACAAATTGAGCTCGCTCAGGAACGAAGTTTCCGGGTACGAGATGTGGGGAGAAGAAATATCCCGGGAACGAAATGTGGGGTACGAAATGTGTAGGTTGAACAAGCGTCAACGTTCGATCAGCAGAGTTAAGTAACGCTCTCTCTGGTCAGAACTTGGATGGGAGTTCCACGGCTGCTTCTCCCAGCACCTCGTGGTACGGCTGCCACGGAAAAAAGTTGGTCCCAGTTGTCATAATAACATCATGACAGTCGTTAGTGGGGTCGGAAGTCCCCATAAAATGTACAGTGACGCCTATAATTGGCCTAACTGCTGTTGGTGGAGTGCGGAATAAAACAAAAACAAAATAAAAATAAAATATTTAATATATGATCTCCAAGACACAGACTTTCGACTTGCTTTCTCTTTCATGGCTGTCTGAACAAAAACCCATTTTACAAAAAATATGTTTTCCAGATGTGTCTCTAACTTACTCCAAAAACCCGAAGGTTCCAAAAAGTGTTGTATGCAACCTTACAAACGCAATTGCATAAATGATGAACAACCTACTATGTTTGGCAGAAAATCTCAATAAGTCTTACTGAAAATTGTAAATGTAGCAATTTGACACAAAGTTCAGTACAACTATTTGCTAGAACGGTTGAAATTAAATGGTAGAGACGGATTCTATCACAGATTACTACACTTTCATAACAATTAAGTCTATGTTTAGCCATAGTTACCTTGAAAAATTTTGTTTTACCTTTGTTTTGGTCCTTTCGAACTACGGCATCTTTATAGACAGTTTTCAGCAAGTTTGTAAAACATTTAAAAAATTGGTTTGAGAAAATTTCAAAACGTAGTAAGAAGAAACAAGTAAGAAATCTATACTTCTACTACAGTTTAACAAGTTTAATGAAAAATGCAGGAAAGAGTAAACGCTTTCAGTACAGTTTTAGTAAGCTTTCAAACAATTTAAAAAATTTGTTTGCATCAAATTTCAAGAAGTGCAAAGAACGTTTTCAGTGTTTTTAATACATTTGGAATAGCTCTTCACCAAGTTTTAAATGCATTTTTAGTAAGATTCTTCATTATATTTCGATAAGTTTATGGAAAAAAGAAGATTCCAGTAAATTTTCGACATGCTTACAACAAATTACAACAAGTTTATTTTATTATTTAGATATATAGCCAGGTTTTGTTTGAATTCTTCTTCATTGTTAATTGAGTTGTACCATTGTAATTTGGCATAACAAAAACTACAACTACACCCCTGTTTCCTGCGTGGATCGCTCGATTTTATATGTGTAATGTTCGATATGAATGGCGGTCGCGGAACATGAAATCAGTGGCAGCCGAGCTGAGCCGGAAGTCACACGTGTGTAGGCAATTCTCAGTAAATTTTGTCTACGGCGTTAACGGAGTTAACTAAAAGCGTCAGTAAATAGAACTTACTGCATAAGTGTGTATGCGACAAGCCAGTGTTTGCACGCCATTTTAACCATGTATAGCATAAGTACACAATTTCGGAGTTGCCAAGGAATTTCGCAGCGTTCCGATTGTTTCGTGTCGTCTTCCACTAGAGATGCTGCAAAGCTAGCTGCCAGATACTTCTTCTCCGTGGTTGTGGAAACTTTCCATGCAATGCGTCGTTCAAGGTTGATGACGTCGTTCAGTCCGAGTACTACTCAGTAGTTTCCAGGCCACGAGTTTAAGAGAAGCTTATACAGGATATGTTTGAAATTTGAGAGATAAGCTTTTGCTTTAGGCTTGTAAAGATTTCGCGACGGTACATAAATGCATCTCATAAACAACTAAATACGTAACGAGAATTGCAAAGAAGGGTTTCTATGCTCCGAATTGTTACGTGACAAAAACGACGCCGACGCTACAACAACGCGCCAGCTCATACAAAAAGCCACAAAAAGCTAGACGACTAGCGCGTATGATATCTCTCAAAAACGGGAACGTTACTCACATAGGACCGCTGCCCAGCCAGTAACAAGAAGTGCCGACTAGACCCAATGAAGCAAGGGGTGGTTCGACACGAGATAACACAAGGACGACGGCCTAAAAAGCGGCAGATAGATTTAAATAGATTGAGCGCCACCCAATTCCATCAAGATGAACGAGAATGCACAGGTAAACTCACTGAGGAACCGAAAAGCAAATGAGCTTAGCTTTCAACTTTACTGTTTGGCAGAAACCTAAACGTTAAACGGGGTAGGGTATGTGTGCAGCCTTGTGACTCCCCGAAACAGGCAACTGAAGCGTTCGAACCTACCTTGACGCTCACAACTTCGTCCAGGATCCGCTTTACATCGATCTTACACTACATACTGCTTAACGTGAAACACAAGGGTAGTGTTTAACAAATACGTCTATTGTTCTTACACACAAATATGGTTATGGATAGTAATTAGTACACAAAATAGGACTGCTGGCATTAATTATTACGCAAAAATGATTGTTGCCACTCAACCGTACATAAAATTTAGTTACAGACATCAATTATTACATGAAATATGATTGCTGGCTTTAATTAGTACTCAAATATGATTGCTGGCATTAATTACTACGCAAATACAATTGCTGCCATTGGTTAGCGCACAAATATGGTTGCTGCCATTTAATAGTACACAAATAGAATTGCTAGCATCAATTAGTGCGCGAAATATGATATCTGCATTAAATAGTACACAAAATACCGTATTAGCTTCACCTGCTGCGGTCGAACGAGTCCAGTCTGCAGTACGGCGGTGCCACAAGGCATGCGAAACGGGGGGAGCTGCTCCAACAAGCGTAGGCGTTGATGATGAGGACCCACAGTTTCCTTCACAGAACTCACGATGCGGCCACAAATGACGATCAGGCCCATATGTGAAAGATGACCAGGGCAAGCTCTCGATTTTTTTTTATCCCACATACACAGCAATGGTATATTGGCCGACGGCCGACGGCAAAACGAGAAGCGTTTGGCCAAGACGACGTGGGCATCACCAACACTCTCCTGAAACACGCCACACCAACCCCAGCCACGCCAAAAACGAGACCAGCGGGAAGCATGTCTGCATCGCGCAGGAAACACGTGCAACCATTGACAAGGCGACTACAGCGCGGTCTCGCTCGCACCCGCGGGCGATTCAGCTTGCAGAATATTCTAGAAATAGCGTCTGCCTACTAAATCGATATTGGAACCTAACGTGCCAACGAATATAGGCGAAGCTACAAAATGAGTGCCTTTCAGATTTTACGGCTGCGTAATGCTATAAACCATTAAATGCCCGCACAACACTCGATATAAATTCAAGTGGAGAAAAATGAAAAGAAAACTATATACAAGCGGGGTCGTAATCTTAGAAAAATACTCCAAAAGTCCCACATTCGTATAATTTGAAACTGTTCTGGCAGAATTGCGATGGCGGACTTGCATGCAAAATGATGTTTGCGTATAAGGTATAATTTTATTTAAATTAAACGAATTACAGATGCAGTTATTCTGGTAGTCTTTGACCTGTGAATGTCGGTAGCAATGAGTTATTGTTGATGATTTATTTGTATCCTATGCTATTGAGTTCAGAATAATCATTTATTGTAGAGTGTAATCCTAAAATCATAAAAACTTTAAAAAAGTTTGGATTGAACAAATTTCATCCTAAAAATAAGAAACCCCAAAAAACTAAAGGAGAGAAAACAAGGGTCCAACAAATTCTAAAGAAAAGCGCCTACGTTTAACATCCCTACTACCAAAAAGCTTGGAAATGTGTCAAAAGAAAACTATTTCAATTATAGAAAATAGTTTCAACATTTTCTACAATTCTAATATCCCAAAGAATATCATAAAAACAAATGAATTTTATTCCAAGCTTTTGGAATATATGGTATACGAGAAACCCTGCTATGTGCTAAAACTTCAGTTACACCGTTGTCGTGAACTTCCACATAGTTTACTGTAGAAAGCTGTACATGCAGAATAAAAAACAATCTCGGAGCAGCTTATTCAAATCTCTAAACATGATCGAGTGCGTCTAGGGCGCCCGGGCGATATATCATCAATTTTACACTTCATATGTGCCAATTTTGTTGTAACAAGACAACAAAGCAATCTGGGTGTGAATCGATAGCTTGTTAAAAGTGTCATAGCGATGTAAGTTATTAAAAGTTAAAGCGGACTGACGGGGGTAATTTGAGGGACGGACCTGGAGCAGACGTGCAGCCTCATCAATCATATGGTGAAAGATAATCTTAACACACGGCGGGATAATCAAGTGCAGTTTCACTCTAACACGGCTTTTCGGATTCCGTGCGATATTGGACCATCAATATTGCGGTGCGTGGTTTACGCCTCGTTGTCCGATTTTTTAAAGCAGGAGAACTTTTTTCAAAGGTCCATGTGTAGAAAAAGTAAAAATTTCAAGTGACAGTTTTTTTCTTATATGTATTTTCCAGTTTTTAGCATCTTTCTATGTAATTATAAATGAGCAGCTGGATAAGATAATTAATAAGATAGAAAATAATGAATTTTGTTATCGGAAAAAGGAATTACAAAAATAAGAGGCTTTTTCAATATTCGGCAACTACAACCAAATTATATGCATTACTTTAGAATCTATTAGATCTAAACTGAAGTCAGTAACTGCAACGTTATAAGTTTAATCTCAAATATCAGTTTCGCTTTCCTGGTATTTTTTTTTCTAATTTTGAGTTGTTTCTGGTGCACCTTCTTCCAGCTCTGTCTTGTAAATCGTCTCGGCTGCTTCATTAAGACCCACAGATCGTACAAAACCTTCTACATTTATTACACTAACAGTAGTTTTCCGACATTATAGTAATCAGGCCGTTCTTTTAGTTCCCGTCTAAGCGCTGCTGTTGGTAGGTCGCAGCAGTTTTTGCCAGTTCTTTTGCCAAATTTTTCTGGAAGATCCCATGTGCTAAGTGTCGAATTCCCGCCAGTTGGGACTCGTGTGCCATTGTCAAAGTATCTTTGACGTACTGCATCTCTTAAGACAATCCAGAGAGGTACTTCACCTTTGTATTGTTTCAAATTTGCTTGTCCGAACCGCGTTTTATAGTTATAGTATCGACCCTTGGGCAGTACAACATCTCTCTCGCATAGCGACAATGGTTGTTTGATGTCCTATGATTTTATGTAATTTACCGTTTTAAATTGTACGGTGCCTTCATAAATTACCGAACGCAACCCATTTAACATGAATTTGTACTACTGTAAACATTTTAGTTTTTGTGGTAGTGGCGTCCGAGTGGGTATTGGGAGTAAACACATTACTCTGTTACCATTTTATTAATTTCTCATTCAGTGAAAACAAATAACACTCAAATTAACCTAGCTCTTATTAAAACAGTCTTAATTTTTCAAAATCATAAAATTTTACTTCGCAAGGAAGAAATTAAGGTAAATCGGAATAATCTTATACAATAAATTTTTATTATAAACGTTTTATTGGTACAAAATTTATTCAAGTTTCTTCATGTAAAGTGGAAACTCCAATTTCAATTACATTAATTCAATTTTCAGTTAGTTTTACGACAAAATAGTACATTTCACTAAAGATAAGTAATTAGCCTATTCTACCCTAAATTCTGTTTAAGGGACTACCTGCTCCCGTCATCAACAAATAATGTTGGTTAACAAATGTCTCGATGGGTCCAATTCGGACTGCTGAATTTGTTCCGTTTCCTCGCTTTTGTGCACTTTTATAGTTAACGTGTACCCCTCAAAAAACATGTTTTTTAGACGTTCAGTTGGGCCCAAACCTTTGAATGTTCCGTTAACCATGATAGCCAGACGCGTACAGAGCGCTTCGCACTCTTCCATACTGTGTGATGTCAGCACGATGCACTTCCCACTGTCCCGAACTTTGCTGGTTGCTGGATCTATACCTAGTAAAAGGGGCGTAAAAATACCTGTTGTTGGTTCGTCAAGGTATATGACAAGTGGCTCCAAATATCATCAAGGTCTCCCCACAGGTTAAATCATCCAACAAAGCCTCGAACTGAGGGCAGTAGCCGATTAAGTGGCGAATTTGCTTGATATCTGTTTATAATTTCTAATCTACAATCAGAATATAACCTTAAAACAAATTTGTTACCCAGTGTGTATACTTACACCAAACTCAAATTCGTTAATTAGAGAAATAATTTTTGCAAAAGAAACGTTGAAACCACAGAACAATAACTCAAACCGGCTGTAAACTTCGTACAACACCTTGCACAGTAAACGAACTTCAATGATAAATTTCGACGTCAAAATGTTAAAACTGCACGAGTAGCCAACATGAAATAGTTAAAATAATTAGCGCCAAAATAGTGACCATTCAAAAACGTTTATTATTTTTGAAGGCATTGTACATGGCCCAAGCACTTCTCAGTAAATTACGACAAAGTTAAGGTGTTATGGTGCCTTCAGTGAATAGTTTAGGCATTATCTTTAACTTGTTTTATTTCATGCGCGTTCCGCTCTGCTGCAGTGCCGCTGGAGGTCATGAAACGTTGTAAGTTCTTTGTCTTGTACGCCACGTGTCTTCACAGGTTAAGCTTGATTGCACGCATAAGTGTATTCTTGTAACTTCATTCACAGCTAACACCGCGAAGTTAAATTTGATAAACGGTTTGGTGTTTTAGCTCTTCTTTATTTGGAATATTTTTACTGTGTGCAAAGCATAAAGCAATTTTTAATTAATATACGTTCTGGCCCATTCCTTTTGCAGATTAAAATTCGAGGTTAGCAGGTTCGGTTTTGCGTCAGTCTGTGTCAAAACTGATGCAAAACCTAACCTGCTAACCTCAAATTGAACATGTGGTAGTTAATCTTAGCTTAGTGTCTAAATGAAATGTACTTGTGTAAGGGCGAGTTTTGGAAGTTATTTGCCATTTTAAATATGTGAAGATCTATATGAACAAAAAGAGACAGGTAAAAGGTTGCAGAAACTGGACGAAAATCGAAAGGTAAATATATTGCTTTTAGGTTCCAAAATGACTGGGAAGGACGCTGTGCTCTGATGTATATGCCGTTAACAGCTACCTTAAAGGTTTCCTTTAAGACAGTGCTAGTTGTGAGGGCAGATTTTGACTGACTTCGGTCGGGAACACATCACTCACGAGTCGCGCTGATTTGTAAACAATAGATATTTATGCATTAAGGGAGATATGAATATGTTTTTTCCCTGAGGTTGACATGTGTTACAGACCGAGGGCCTCTGGCCCGAGGTCTGTAAGTCAACCGAAGGTAAAGAACATGAATATCTCCCGTGGTGCATACAATATTTTATCTACTAGCATATTCGTAAGAATAGTATGAAATTTCAAAATGTCATAATGAGCTTTAAAATTAGAATATGTAAGTAACATCAAGGATTGCCTCATTGTATGGTTGCTAAGACGTTAATTGTAATTGCATTGTTACCATGAGTTTGAGGGAGAAATAATTTGACAATTCCCTTGTAGTTGCATTGTTACCATGAGTTTGAGGGAGAAATAATTTGACAAGTCCCTTGGGAGTTATACGTAGCTTTTCATATTTTGTTTCTATGACGAAAATGTACAATATCATGTTGCTAGTAGATAAACGTATTTTTTGCACTTCCGGGACCAAAGTTGATACTTTAGTCCCCGTAAACAGGGCTCATTTCATCCCTAGGGACTAAAGTAAAAATGATACCGTAACTATGGTAAATTTATGTACACACCACGTTAGTAGGTTAGGTTTTGTTTGTCATTTGACACACACTGACGCAAAACTTAACCTGCAAATCTGGAATTTGACATATACTGACAATACACTTCAGTACTGCCAACTGATTCAGGCTATCCAGGACCTGCTACAATTCAGTTTTTAATAAATTGTAATTGTCAGTTTCCAAATTGACAGATTCCAAATTTTGGAAATGTTTGATGATAATGTTCCCAAAAGTGCAAAAACTAGCGTAGGTATACACCTCGGGACTAAAGTGCCTAAATCCCTTGAGTGGTTGTTGCCTCGGGCTTCGCCCTCGAGGTAACAAACTCCACTCACGGGATTAAAAGGTGCACTTTAGTTCCTCATGATATAATATACTATTAAATTGTTTGAAGTCTTTTAATTGCTCAAGTAGAGCCTTTAGACGACGTCATCAGTAATCTGTGGTGAGCTGAAACTTTCTTCGTTAGGCGTATCATTATGGTATCAAAACGACATCTCTTTCAGTAAGTTATCTTATAGCACTGTTATGAAAACATATCTAAAAATGTTTACGTACCAGTATAGGAGCAATGTGGCCGTTATGTTTGTCTCGTAACAAATAAGCGCTGGGGCCGATTGTCACCAGACTGACCTAAAGCAGAGAGATTGTACGTAGGTGACCTTAGCGAGCAAATTTTGGAAAATTACGACTTTTTTCGGGTATATCCCGCTTCCCAAATTACAGCTCATCCATCTGCAATTCCGATAACTTGTTCTATGCGTACCGCATATCCGATCGAATATATTTTGATGAGCCTTCCCATCGTCCTAACGCAGCCCTGAAAAAACATTTCGCTGTCTTCTTGTAGATCAAGGCCGATGCTCGTAGGCAATTTTTGAAGGGCCGTTGTTCATTCGCTTATTCAACATAACTGGCAGTAGGTATCATTCTTATTATCTTTTGTAACTATTGTTTGCTGCGGTTTTGGCATTTCTCTGGTGCCTGCTTAAATGTATTTGTATGAATGTTAGAGTTCTTTCAGAAATTTTACAAGATATGTCCTTAATATCTGGAACTGGCACGTAAATTTTACATCGCCGAAGGGAATATTCTCTCCCGATAGAAATGTCTTAAATTAACTCGAATTTGTGTTCGTATATTTTCAGGTACAACTGTTTTGGCCTCGCTGAAATACTTGATCTCTATTGGTTTGTCATTTACCTCTATTATTTCCATTTAACGCAATGAATGCATGTTTTAAAATACTTTTATAATCACCATTATCGGCCAATGACATTTTGACGTGTTTTTGTTGCGTGCAGGTGTCATTTAATCTAATTACAATATATATGCTAATTTGTTTAGGGTTTGTGGGTTCTCAGAAGATAAGAGATCCAAAGACACTTCTTGTAGGTAACTAGAAAATTTCAATCGCTTTTAACAAAATTAGTTCCTGTAATTTGCACTGCTATTTTACACAATGTACATGATGCAGGCGTTTGTTATATTTACAGTTTATTTTTCGTAACTCGTTGATATTTGTCCATTACTAACCTTATACCCATACATTTATATATTAATTACAAAAGTACTTATTTTTCTATATTTATAGTAGATTTTCACCACAATAGAATACAGTTGAGTTTGAATTTAAACTCTGACAGCGTTTTCCTTGTATGCAATTTGTTAAACCTTTGTGCCATGATTTATGATTTTTTTTAATTACTTTTCCGAAAGGATCTACTTTATTGTCACGTATGTATGTATTATTGATAACCTCATCACCTCTACACCTTATCTTGCGGTGTAGAGGTTGGCGCTTTATGTGCTTGCATCTGGCTGTACAATGGTGAACTTGCCCCAGATTGGGATCCAAAGTTGGAGCGCGCCTTTTGTGTTTGCGCAGCAACCGCTGTGTGTCATGATTATGTGTTGGCCTTGTTACTCTATCTCTTAGGTTTGTGGTTCCGAGTTTGAGCACCGTTAATTTGCAGCCCAACTGTGAATGATCTCACCGAGCCCGATTCCAATCGCCAAGGCTGCGGAAAAAATCCGGTCCCCGCGAGATTCGAATTCGCTAAGCGGCTTCTATTTATTGTCATGTAGTAAGCCAAAATCTAACAGTACATTAGCACTTGTTCTAATAGAAAAAAACTTTTGTTTGTCTGCTATAGATTTATGTATAGAAAGCAATAACGTTTTCTATAAGTTCGGGCCAAAATTTAATATTCATGTCCTCGGGGCATTATTAATAAAACAGTATGGCTCGTGTATGCATTTATTAGGCCTGTAAGTGTTTGTTGTACATAATAAGTTGTAATTGTAATTAATAAACTGTTGGGAACGCTATACGTGCAGGCAAAATTAACTTTATTCTGAACAATTACGCGCTAATTAAATTATATCGTTGTGTGCATTGGCCTGTATTGATTGCTAGCGTTAATCGGACATATTTTTCAAATAATAGGTTGCTGCAAATTGGAATACCAGCTACACTGTAACGTAAGAGAAGAGAGAAGATGAAAGGCTCTTACCAGTACTTCGAACAACTTTTCTTTTATTCTTTATGTGCCTAAATAAGTATTAACAATAATTACAAAAGTTCAGAAATTCTAATGAGTAACACAATTGGCATCTTGGATTGAATTCGGCAAAGGTTACACTATTTATACCAATTTTTAGCTGTTTTTTGAAAAGTCATCCAGCGTTCGCTGAAATGCAGCAATTGTCGCGTTTGCGTGAGGTAATCTGTCACCTTTCTAAATCTTTAGAGACAAATAGAATTCACTGGGGGTAAGATCCAGACTGTATGCAGGGTGAGTGACCAGCTCGACTTAACGTTTTTGCGGTCGGATATTTAATTGCATTGTAGCGGTGTGCATCCAACTTTGCCAACATAAACCTGCTCCCGTTTATCCGTGGTGGATATTGTCCTCAGGTTAACAAATGTAGATTTCACAAGACTTGCGGGCCTCCTTACACCCAGATGTGGGTATTAAATGTTACTTACTGCTGATGATTTAATACCTACTTCTTGCTGAATTGCTCTTTGAGTTCTATTCTGGTTTTTCTTAAGCAGCATTTTGGTAGAAGTAACGTTTGCAGCACAAACAGCTGTTGGAGGTCGTCCCGGCCTCGGTTCATCTACTGACGTACACCGTTCACGTTTAACACGTTGACCGCCATGTGAAGCACGAGTGCATCGCATGGCTCCTTAATATATGGGCCACGCCACTCACATGTGTTTCGCATGTTACTTTCACTCTAGGCCACGCAGCTCACATTTGCGCTGCACTATAGTCGTATTCTTATGAGAGATTAAGGAGTATGGCCTGGGAAACAAAACCTATGTGTTGGCCCGGCTCTAGACTAAATTTAAGACATTTTATACCTTATTTATAACATTTTTGACATGTATAAGCAAAAACGTTGTGGCCCCATATATTCGAAAAATTTTTACTTATACGGCGGTCAACGTGTTAAATTCACGAAACCAATAACTGTGTATGACGAAGGGCTATGACTGCTACCAAATTTTGGTAACTTTGGTCATATGTAAAACTACTTTTATAATCGATTGAAGTCTGGTAAATGCGCTGGTCACAGTACAAATACATTATTTCTTCTTCAATTTTCATCAAAAGGATTGTGTACAGATCCTAATTTTGGCGTAAGATCATATTTTGTACATTTATCAAGGGAGTTTGATAGAGCAACATTTCTGTAAAAAAAATATGTATTTTTATTTAAATTTCCTTTAGGGCTTTATTTTTGCGCAAATCCACATTAATTTGTTAGATAAATATTTCTATAGTATGTTGCATTTCCTCGCTATTTTTTTGAAATAAATTGCAATAGATTCTTTTCTTCGGCTTCTCTATAATAGGTGATATTGTTTTTTAATTTTGTGTACTACATTATGGTTACTGTGTGACTGCTGTGACATTTCCTTTACTCTCGGGAATGTACTTCAACATGCATTCGGAAATTGAAATGATTAATTTAGAAATGAACTTCGAGTTTCCGCCTGATGTTGTCGTGGCTCCGGCGACTTCAAACGCCGTCGTGTATTTCAGGTTGCCTAAATAGCTTCTAGTAACTTTGAATGCGTGATTGGTATTCTTTTCTATCAAAAATATGATATATTTACCCGGCTTCCATTTCATTCCCGGATGTTTGGGGAATACTTGATTTTACTTTCGAAGCTATACGACGCGTTTTTTCAAAGTCTTCCTTTAGTGACGCTTTAAAAGGAGATTTTCTCCTGGAAGGATCGTCAACAATATGGGGGCAGAGTTGCTTTTATTGTGAGACCATTTTAATGCGTTTTTAAGGAGTATTTTGCCTGATGGGTTTGCAACCATGGATGCATCGTGTGCACTTGGAATGAATGCTTGCATCCCTTTGTCATCGAGTGGCTCCCGGTTCAGGAAACGTTGTTGTAAGCTGTGTGGGAAGAGCTTCTGGCTCTTTTTTACAGTTTTTCTTGAACCTAACGAGTTCATATGGCCGTGTAATGTTCATGAACGAGTCCCGTGCTGTTTGTGTTTATCGATGGGGGAAATTTGAAGTCATTTATCGTCACTTAACCGAACGCCACGTGCTGCGTGGGAGAGCAATTGGCAGTTTTGGGCTTATTAAGAGGACAGAGCTTTGGTAAACATTCAGTTCTCTTGTGGATTTGTGTTGTTAAAGGTTGCCGTCAGAATCTTGTAGGCATTGCTCAACGTCCAGGAGAGTTGTTCGATAAAGGGGTTTTGTACCAATAATACTTCCTGGCGTTTAGCCTGGCAAGCGCAGTGCCTACTCTGTTTTTTGGGAAAACCTTAAGGTACCCAAGTCGTAGTTCCAGCTGAGCTCGGCGAGCAGTTGTCATATATGCATCACGTATCGTGGCCTGCTATTTAAATAAATGTGTTGGTAACATCGGTGCGTACCTTTAGAAGCTTCACCTTATGTCGTAAAAACATTCTGTTACCTAACTCTGACTATAAAATAAGGAGTAGCAAAGGCTACCGGATTCTCAGCCGGAGCTGGTCGTGGGTCGAACAAAAGACTTAAAACGTAAGCTGAAACGATGAGTAAATTATGGGCGCCAAGTAGCAGGTGACCCAGCACTTTGCTAATCATCAAACAAGACACTACGGAAGGTGCTACTAAGCGATCCTGAAAATTAGAGATAGCGACAAGGACACACAAATCAAATTCGCAGGCATAAGTAACGAGTATATATAATTTAATTAAAATATTAACAATGCTCGGTAGTATATCACAACAACAACAGATATCACAAACCAGATTTCATATACCAAGATAGTAAAATTTATCACAGATTGAACTCACCAGTTTAAATAAATACAGTAGTCGAAGATCGTAGCAATTCGCATGTATGACCAAACGCGTCTCAAATTTAAGCGGTAGTTAAGGTTTTGTTTTGTTTGTCAAGTTGAAATCAACGCTAAACCCTCAGTTGCAAAAATACATAATTATACTAGTAATCAATTGTACACAAATCCCATTAATACCCAAGATCTTGGTTTATAGGGGCGCAAAATTACCCGAAACACGCTAATTAAATCTCGCCCTAAAGGGGCATAATTGCTCTAAACAACGATCGCTAATTTCTTGCAAAATGGGGCCGCACTAAGCCAAGTTCAACTGAACTGACAGATCTCTCCACTGAGATCGAGTCTAAAATAAGGCGTATGCAAGAATTGCTTCACAAAAATTTACATAAGGGAAACCTTATCGTCCCTATGCATCTACATTAGACACAGCCTGAACTTTAATTGAGGCTTGAAATGTCAAGTTGCAAATATTAAGATGTTATATAACAAAATAGGTTTACTTTAAACTGCAGGTGAGTTATCACAACATTAAAGTAAGTAAATTTAATTAATTATCAAAATCTGGCCGTAGCCCAAACAATAATTAAACACATTAAAATGAGGCCTACAAAACACAAGTTAAGTTGGTCGAGCTAAAGAACTGCACAAGTTGCAAAGACAGACCTTGACTGCACCAGGTGACGAACGTGCTCAATCGGAGGCCTACTGCACGATGTCGAGAAAGCCAGGTGATCCAACGGGCTTTACTGCAGGTAACGTAGAGATCTCGGGCCAGTAAATCTGCTAGCCTGTTTTAGGGACTGGAAATCTCCCAAACTCACAGCCAGCCGATTGCAGCAACTGCCTGGAGAAAGTGCTCTCCAAGAGGGGCCAAATCCATCAACCAAACGCCTCGAAAAGTTCTGCGCTACCAAGCTCGCAGCACACCAACAGAGATGCGTTAGTTCATACTAAAGGACTGCTTCCTAATCTGAGTGCGTTCAACGCCCTTACCAAAGGGGAATTGAGTGCGTTCACCGCCCTTACCAAAGGGAGCTGAGTGCGTTCACCGCCCGTACCAAAAGGGAGCTAAAAGGGACAACATTCCGCCTTAGAAATATAACCAATAATTGTCAAAATAGCATACCGTTAGGTGTTCTGCTCCGAATCGCCCAAGTAATTACATGTGCTTGTCAGATGAATTCCGGACAAAAGTCCGTGCTTGAAATGTATCACAACAAAAACGTCGGGGACGTCTCCCGGACAAAATTCACACCAAGATATACATTTTCATGCTAGGATGAGCGTGACAAAACCGAATTACAAATATTCGTGCATCGATTAACCAAAGATGCTTTTCACCACATCCATCTTCTGACAAGTCAAAATGGCTAATGATAATTGACAGCTAGGCCCAGAATTCCAAATTTGCAGAAAAATCGCATCTGCAACCAACATAGCACGCGTACAACGTGAGGCCTAACCTGCAGTGGCTTTACTTGAGGAAATGGGTAACTGAAATTAGGCTATTTAAAGTAAGTTAGATCTAGGATTAGTCCGATATAGGGTAAATAGTTAGAGCGAAATGTGCAAAGTGCCTTGAATTAGGCAAGGATAAGGCAAATCGTTAAATTAATACGAAAAGTGACTTTTGGCCCATAACAATTCTTATATTTATCGTTAAACTTTATTGGCTCAGGTGTCGATTGTAACAATCTGGGGGTCACCGTTTTACAATTTTAGGAGATCAATGAGCAATTCCGGTACTGAGAAGTAACTTTAATAGCGGTTAAAGATAACAGTTGCTGAACGTCGAAATACCAGCTTTTACACGTTTTCAAAAGCGTTTAAAAGCTCAGTGTTCTTAGAATCCTATTTGCATGCTGGTTTGCCATTCCAGCAAGTAACAATTTAGTTTGAGTGTTGGGAGTATACAGGTACCTGGATAAATAGCCCTCTAGTTTTCGCTTGATATAAGGTAGGTTGACCCCGATACATTTTCCTGAGCTAGTCGGTAGTTTCTTGAATTGCGGCACCCATCTGATTACCTTAGGAAGTAATAGTATTTCGGAAGTAAAACATCTGTTTATGTGATACTTGATAATCTTTGCTTTCACGTGGTCTAATTTTCTGTTGAATTTATTTTCAGACTAATTTGTTTTCCTTTCTGTCTTTTCATTTCGTCCTTTTCCCTACGTTCCTGCTCCGATACTTCCTCGTGGGTCGCTATATTCGCCGTGCTACTTGTCGAAAATCCATGGATGAGTGAAGTAGCTTCACGTTGCTGTCTTCCCAGCCTTCTGATAGGCTGCTCTGAGTTTTCCAGCATGTGTTGCAGCTATCAGATTTTCATTTGTTTTAATCTTTCTCGCACCTGGCATCGCATCCCAGTACGAGTGAAACATTACTTATAGAAACGCGGACGTTATGGAAATCGCTCATTGTAGTGATTAGATATTTGATTAAAACGTTTGTAGATAGTCAACAGCTATCAGTTGTTGACTAATTTAACTTGATTGTAGCTGGTAAACAACCATCTATCATCTTTTTCTTCTAATTTTTGTTGTCTCGCCATCTCTTCTTAGGTCGCCCTGGCAATCTGAATCAGCGGAGCTTTCCATCTCTTGCGATTTTTTGCAATTCGACCGTTGTTCATCCTATTCACGTGATCATTCCATGTTCTTTTGCGTTGTCCCGTTCTTTGAACTATATTATAAATATCGCACATTTCTCTTATTTCGGCGTTACGTACTCGACCTTTGTTCTTACTGTTTCAGCTCCATAAGTCAGGAGTGGTCTAATTCATGTTTTGCAGATTCCCGTTTTGCTTCTTATGTCCATATCTTTGTTGTTCCATATAACGTCCCGCATGCATCCCGACATAATGACTCCTTTCCTGCATTTTTGTAACATCTTCTCATAAAGGTTACTATGGTTTGATGCGTTTATCCCTAGATGTTTGCTCAATTATTTTATCATCTATGGCCAATTTACATCTTACTGGCTTCTTTGACTATGTCATGAATTTAGTCTTTTCTGTTGATATTATCATATTATACGTAGCAACTATGTTTCTGAATTCGAAAAGCATTCATTGGAGGTCATCTTCCCTTCTGACACAAGTAGGTACCACATCATTTGCGTAACATATTGTTTAAATGTTTTTATTATTAAATTGATATCCCTCGCCTTTTATCTTTATTTTAGTTATTATTTCGTCCATTATTACATTAAACAATAAAAAACTTGTCACCTTGCCTGATTCTTGTCGAAACTGAGATTTTTTCCGTTAGCTCTTTGTTGACTCTAATTCTGGATTGACAGTTTGTGTTCAGTTCGGTTATTAGTCTTGTTATTCTTTTCGGTATTTGTTTGCCTTATAGTATGTGCAACACATCTATCAACTTGATGCATCAAAGGGCTTAGCTTTAAATCGGTAAAGCAGATGAAGGAGGGGAGGAGGTATTATATCTCTTTTCAACATGACTCAGAGCAGGCTGTGAATTCTAATATTTTTTACAGTGAACTAATCCACGAACGTCACTTTTGACAGGTGTTTGAACACTGCAAAAGTTATAAGGTTTTGTAAAACACTAAACATCCAAGCAAGCCATTTATGGTTGCTCCCGTATGCTTAATGGCAAATTTTTAAATATAACTGGAAATTTTAGTTTCGAGTTACCTTGCTGACTTTGTAACCAATATCAAAACCTAGTTTTTAACTAAATTTCTATCGACACTCTTACAAAAATGTATGGTCATGACCTGTTCCAAGTCACGTTTTTAATTATTTGCCTCAGAATGAATATTGCATCTAAGAACGATCTACTCTGCCGAAAACACTGTTGTTCTTCATTTATTGCCAATTCTCCTCTTAAACAGTTTGTTAGGATACTTGTGAAGGGTTTCATAGTTGTACTTAGGATTATTCCCCAATAGTTTACGCAGTTTGTCTTGCTACCTCTTTTAAAGATGGGCAGTGTTATACTGTTCTTCCAATCTACAGGTTCTCCTGTGTTATTAATATTAAATAATATTGAATTGCATGGCCATTGCTTTCATTGGAGACTGTCTTCAGTAAATTAGGAACTCATTGTTTATTTTATCTTCATTTAGTGCCTTTCTATTTTTAATTTTTTTTATAGCAACACCAACCTGCTTTATTGTTATTGTTAGTTTTTTTTCGTCGTGTGCTTGTAACACATCGTTTTCATTGTATTTACTCGCAGTGTTTGTGTATAGTTTTAAAAATATGATATCCAGTACTCTTTACTTATTATACTTATTTCAATATATTCATAAACTGGTTTTCTCTTTCCTTTTAAGAACTTCCACACTTTTTTTGTGCATCATATATATCGTGTTCCATGTTACTTGTACATTTTTGCCAATATTTCTTCTTTATCTCCATCACTTTGTGGCATTGACTGTGTTTCTTACTTCGATCTAGTTGGCATAATCATCTTGGGAGTTTTGTACTACGGTATTACAAATGAGTTTTTCGTTATTCTACGTTATATTCTTTATTTTATCTGTAAACCACATGCGCCTGTGATTCACATCCACTTTTCGGACTCCCAAGACTGCTATTGCTCTTTGGTGTATGTTTTCTTTAATTTTGTTCCTTGCATTCTTTATATCGTCATTAGGTGTTTTGGGGGTTGGTTTAAATTTTATTTGTTATTTTGGTACAGAATGCGCGTGGTTTCATCTGCCAGGCTCTCTATATTACAATTTTCAACGATTTTTGCTGGCTTTACTATAGTGCATCTTAATGCTATTTGTAGTTTACCTAGTACCAACGTATGATCTGATCCCATATTAGCGGACGTTAGGCTACGTACACCTTATAAGCACCTGAGATGTACGGCTCTGTTGGATAGTATACAATCAATTACAGATTTTTTGCCGAGCGAAGGGAGGGCTTTCGAAACTACTGGGCGAAAATTCATCTCCGGGAATGTACCTACATACGTATGGTCCACGCACAGTGTCGGTATCAGGAGGCCCAAATACCCCAAAAAATGTCGAAAAAATGACGGTTTTCCCTAAAAAATGGCTCTAACATTTTTAATTCGATGTTGATCAATTGCTGCTTAAGTGGGGTTGGATTTAATAATAAATGTAAATAAAGAACTTGAAGTCTTCTCCACAAATTTATTTGATTTACAAAAAATTTTTGATAATTTTCATAGACAATATTTACCTCTTACCAATAAGTGATACCTCATAGTTTTATTTACCCAAAAATTTCAGTGAGGATTATATATGGAGGCGACTTTCCATGAAAATTTATGGAAGTGTTTTATGAAGCTTTAGAACCATGGTACTAGACTTTGATTTCACTGCGTTGCAGCGTTCGTTATCAGGAGGCCCAAATACTCCAAAAAAAATTCGAAAAAGTGGCCGATTAGTTTTTTAAATTTCTAACGATTTTGATCATTTTCACAGACAATATTTCCCTCTTACCTATAAGTGATGACCCATACAGACGACTTTCCATAAAACTTTATGGAGGTGTTCTATGAAGCTTTAGAACCATGGTACTATACTGCGATGCAACGTTCGGTGTGAGGAGGTCCAAATACCTACCCAAAACAAATTTCGAAAAAAGAACAAACAAACGTGAAAAATTACTCTTAACGATTTTCATCATCTTCACAGACGACATTTTGCTCTTGTTTATAAAGGATAATCCATAGTCAGTTGCATTGCATTATCGGTAACCTCTTGTTACCTTAGCAGTGTAGAGCTTGGTGCTTTGTACGATTGCATCTGACGGTATAGTGCTCAACTTGCACCGAATTCCGAATTACAAAGTTGAAGCGCGTCTTTCATGCTTGCGTAGCAACCATTGTGTTAGGTGTCTGTCTTGGTGATGTGTGGACCTTGTTACTCTATCTCTTACGTCTGTGATTCTGAGTAGAGTATAGTTAATTTGGTGCCCAACTGTGAATGATCTGACCGAGTCCGATTCCAGTCGCCAAGACTGCGGAAAAATTCCGGCCCCTGCGGGATTTAAACCGAGGAACTGCTTAATGCAAGCGTAGCGCTTTTTCAACTGTGCTACCCAGCTTCTTCCATAGTCAGTATATACTAAAAAAATCTAAGGAGGAAGATATGTGGGCGGATAGAGGACGGGAATAAATTTCGTACATATCAATTTCTATAAAAATGTTTTATGAAGTTTTAGAACAACGGTACCAAACGTTGATTATGCTGCAATGCACTGTTCGGTGTGAGGAGGCCCAAATACCCCAAAAAAAATCTTTAAAAGGCTTTACCCAGAACTCCCCTCGTCGACAATTTGACATTAAATAATTTTAAAAATCAAATTAAGTTAGGAGTAAAAATATCTTCACGTTTCTAACGAATTAAATAAATTTTCAAATAAAGAAAATGTATCACGCTGGGGTTTCAACCCGGCGCATCTGCATATCGCTCGTAACCTCCACCTGCATAGAAATCGTAACTGCATCCACAGTCGAACTGCGCCACCGAGGCTACTACACATGGGTGCGGCGCGCGCCTCTATTTAAGGGAATGCTGTTATTGTTGAAACGTTTTTGCTCTTTTGTGACATTATCCTGTATCGGTTGAGTCTTATTTTCGGCAAATGTAAAGCCTGACAATATGTGAAAGTTATTACTTCCTTCTATTTCAAAAATAACTCAAAAATAAACACCATTTTATTTTTTTAAGGTGCTCGGCCTATATTATATTTCTATGAAATTGTACCGGTTTTATGCGAGCTAAATATATAGAGGTACGTACCAGAATTGCGTGCCGTTGTGCTGTAAAATCAAAACTACTTATGTGATAAGGAAAATTTATTTATTATTTTTCAACGTAGTCCCCTCCCTTATTCATGGTTTACGGACGTTTCGCCCCCGCCGTTTCGCCCCCGACCGTTTCGCCCCCGCCGTTTCGCCCCCAGCCGATTCGCCCCCTAGCCGTTTTGCCCCCGAACCGTTTCGCCCCCGAAGTTTTACCTCTAGCTTTAGCCAGCTTCAGCTGTTGCCAGTTGCACCACGAGGAGGTAGCTAGTAGGATTTCTGCAACCGGTTTTTTATTTTTTAATCCAAGAAATATAAAGTCTAGCAGCACTATCAGCTCGTATGAAAAAAATCGTTGAAGATTTTGAAAATTGTCAAGTTATTGATTACTTGAGTGGGATTGCGTACAACTTTGAATTTTGAATTTATTCCGGTCGCACGTTGAAATATAGATGTTAAAAGATTTCTCTTTCTTTATATGTATTTACTAAAATCTCTAAAATTAAAACACAAACACCAACAAACAAAAACCAATAAAAATTTAAAAATAGCTAAAATTAAAAAAAAAATTTAAAAAAAAACGGTTGCAGAACCTCTTCGTGGAGCAACTTGAAACAGCTAAAGCTAGCGGTAAAACTTCAGGGGTGAAACGGTTCGGGGGCGAAACGGTTTGGGGGCGAAACGGCTAGGGGCGAAACGGTCGGGGGCGAAACGCCGAGGGCGAAACGTACGTACCCCCTTATTCATACATGATTCCCAACGCTTTATCCAATTTTCGTAGCACTCTATGAACCTTTCTGCAGGAGTCTTTTTGAAGTACTGATAAATACCACTTCCTAATGCAGAATGTGAGGAAGAACTGACTCCTCGGAGCGAATCCTTAAGGTTTGAAGCTAACAATCACTAGGCGCTAAATCTGGCGAATACGGGGAGCGAATGAGGGTTTCTATTCAATTTTCTAAAAAAAAATCTGTAACAATTTGGGTTTTGTGCGGTGGAGCATTATCCCAGTGCAAAATGCAGTTTATTGATTGCCGGCAGCAAACCATCACGCCAAAGATCACGTGTATATTTGCCAGTTATTGTATGACCCTTAGGTACAGGATGTGCTAAACTTAGAGCTGCTTTGTCCCACAAGATGGAATAAAGAACTTTGTTGTTTGATGGCACTTGCTTGAATTTTCTTGGTGGGGGAGAATCTGAGTGTTTCCACTGTTTTGATTGGCGTTTCGTTTCAGGATTGTAATACGGTATCCAGGTTTCATCCATGGTTATCACATTATTTAAAAAAGTATCCCGACTTGCTCGATTTCTTATCAATAAGGTTTGACAAACGTCTATTCGAGCCTGCTTTTTCTCGTCAGAAAGCATGCGAGGAACCCAACGTGCACTAACCTTGCTAGCCTTTAAATAATCTGTTAAAATTCGCTGACTAGTACCGTGAGAGAAGCCTGTACGTTCAGTCAATTCATCAATAGTCAGCCGTCGATCTTCCATTATCAAATTTTCGATTCTGTTAATGTTTCCGGGCGACACTGCTGAAATTGGTCTTCCAGAATGCGGCTCGTCTTTGATGGACCTTCTGCCTTTTTTAAATTCTCTTACCCGCTTACAAACGGTGTTATCCCCACAAACATATTTGAGCTGCTGATGAATCTCGCTCGCTTTTTCGCGACGTGCTGATAAAAATTTTATCACCGCTCTTTGCTCCTCTACACTAAAATTCATTTTTTAAGGCACACTCAAAAGCTCTTCAAGTTGAACAGGCTGTAACTTTCGTAATATTACAGTAATAGTGACGAGCGTTGGCATATCCAAAGAAAACATATATAGGTTTCATTTGTTATGCCATTTGCGCATTAACCTAGCCTACTTTCTGAAATATAAGCAAACGGCACGCAATTCTGGTACGTACCTCGTAATATGTATGCAAAATATCGTCTTCCTACATAAAATAATTTTTGAGCTATACTGCCAACAGACAGACAGTCAGACAGACAGACAGACAGACGGAATTAAGAAAACCTCTTTTTCGTCATCTAGGGACCTTGAAACGTGAATATCTGAAGTAATCTCAGAAGGTGATTTTTTTGTGATTACAATACTTCCTTCGTCTTTCAGACGAGGGAAGTAAACATTCAAAAATGACTAACTATTTTGATCATCTTTACAGATTACATTTCCCTCTGTTACGTGTAATTTTACATTTAGATACAGTTAGGGATTGTTTGGATAATTTCTTAGCTTAAATACATCCATATAGTTAGATGCACCTGCATACGTTAGGTGTAGTTTTGGTTGCATACTCATTTTTGCAATTTTTAGGACTTTTGGAAAATCCTTGATTTTTAGGGAATTGTGAGTAACAGTTTTGAAAATTGTTTTGATAGTACGATTTCCGGCAACCATTTTTAAGTTTTCCTTTTTGGAGCTGCATGTGATCTTTGGAAATTTTCACTTAAGTGGATTACGTAGTTTCCATTTTTCTTTGAGGAATCTGCCATCCAGAAATAGGAAATGGGTGTTATATTGCTAAAATGAATCCGATTGTATTGGGATAAATATATATTTCTGCAATTTACTTACTCGAGGCCGCCTTACAACTCTGGTACGTTAATTTATGGTTGCCGTTGAACATTTTTCGATAACGTCTCGTATTTAGGCATTGGCATTGATGTTACTTGGCTAAGGCACCTGGAGCAACGATCCCGTTCCAGTCCGAGCCCCTCAGCACATGTGGTAGTTTGCATGCAAGGCTTCTCCCCATGGTGACTGCACTCGACTACGTTCCTCACCCGCAAGTTAGATAAAGGCCTGACTCTTTGGAGGTTATTCAAGCTGGTGGACATCTTAATAGCTATCCCCCATAGCTGTTGATGTAGCGGCCCTTCTGTGCACGATCCAGGTATCTACAACACCTAGTGTTATCTACCTTTTGGTGTTTATTGAACTGAAAATATCGTTCGTTATGGCACTATGATCTTTACTTTATGTATTGTACTTGCCTAGGTATATGCTAGCGAAATTCATGCCGTTTTACATGCGGAATATTGTGTAACTTCGTTGTACATCACGTGCAATTACTTTTGTGGAATAGGATAATGTCATTCTATGCATTTAATATCTTTACGTTTGGTAGTACTGCTTCGGTCGCGTTTAAGTTTCAAGTACTTGTCAATGTTCTAAAATTTAAACTATTGCGAGGGTCTCCGGGAGCATCAATTTGGCATTTAACATAATATGAGCACCGTAAATACACCATTTTATGTGTATTAGCACTCCCCTAGGCGAAATGGTACCAATTCGAAGAGGTTCGCGACTAGACAGATTATTTACTTAATTAATCAAGCGATTTAGAACTTGCTATTCTCCCGCATTCCGGTATCGCTGTTTTTAATATATTTAAGTCACTATCGTAGTTGATACACGGGTACTCGAACGAATTGCGATTATCGTAGTTACATTTTCGACTTTATTAATATAAAATCTTGTACATTACATACCACTAAGATTACATCTACAAACTATTCCATTTACATACTATTATCACAGAATTGTGTTGCCTTTTTCAAATATGACACAGCATTTTGAATGTGTACAAACTGTAAATAAATAACTAGGTTATTTCGAGTCTTGGTGTTTTCTGTCTTTTATTATTTTTTTTTGTGAAACAGCTAGTGGTTTAGGAATTTACACGGCCACCTGTAGGTTTTCTGGTTTAGACCGTCTCAAACCAGTGGCGCTTCCGGACAACCCACCCCATCCTGCTCAGGACCTAGCTTGGCAAACGTTTGCTACACGACTAGACGATTCCTGTACCACCCTGCTGTGAAGTATTAAGATATTTTTTTTACGTGCGAATAAATTCCCGTGTGTAGCAAATGTAATACCTCTTACTCATAAATGATAACCCATAGTCAATATCTACCCAAAGATTCCAGGGAAGGGGATGTTTGGAGGGGGTGGTCGAATTTCATACAGACTTTCCATGAAAATTTATGGAGATGATCTATAAAGATTTGGAGCGATGGTATCAGACCATGGTTTCACTGCATCCTGTACGATGTGGGGAGGATCAAATACCACAAAAATGTGGAAAAAATATAAAAGTTTTTTTGAAATGGCTATAAAAATTTTGATCATTTACGCAGAAGAAAGTTTCCTCGAACTCATAAGTGATACCACATAATCAGTATCTACTCAAAAATTCCAGCGCGGGCGTTATCTGAGGTACAAATTTTATATTAGTGCTGATCTTATGGGGTATGAAGAGTGAAATACTAATATTTGACCGTGTGTACTTACGTTGCCATTTATGTGGGTAAAATGTGTTGTTTAACTCATTGTGAGCACATAATGGTATGAGCTTTTCTCCTCTTTCGTTACATGTATATTCATTGTATTTTTGTTTTGTGCCTGTGATGACATCATTTCCGACTCTACCGTTGAAATCGCCCATTATGAAAAGTTTGTCAACTGGTGGTATGTTATCAATTTCATTTTTTAACAAAATAAAACTCGGCGGCTTCATTGACTGGCCTTTAGTGTCTGGAGCATATACATATATTATATTAAACTGTTCATTATTAACTTTTACTGTTGCCCTTAGTAATCTGCCATTTATGTAATGAATGTTATTGATGCTTTGCTTGTACTTCTTGCGGATGAAAAGACCTGTACCTGAACGTATTTTCTCGTTCCTGTGTTTACCACTGTACATAGTTCACACAACTGGTGTATCAACCGTCTGTTTTTCATAAAATGTGTTTTATGCATTTACACTGTAGCTTGACTAAATAACATGTAACATTTTTATTGCTTAGCGTGGCTATACAGGTATTGTTGCATCTCACACTTAATTATCTTATTAACACTAAACAAATGAAATTAATATACTACAGATACATTTCATTCCTTTGTTTACATGTTTGCAAATCTTTTTGGTAAAGAGATTTTTTTTATTATTTTGCACCTTTGTTGTAAGGACTTTATTATACATCATTGGAGAGGTAATGGAAAATTAACATTATGAATACGAAATGAGGTGGATATATAAATTGAACTATTATATATATTAAAAACAAATGAACCTCACCACTACGAAATTCTATACGATTTGCTACATTTATTGGCAAGTGGTTAGTTCATTCCGTGTATAAATGGAGGGGCCATGCTTAAAATACTAAATTCTAATTTTTTGCTTTTTTAACGATGAAGTGAATTTTGAATTTTCAACTTAACGTTACGCGTGAACGACGATTTATCAAAAAGATGTATCTAAAATGTCATTTTCCTATTCTTAATAAAGCAACAAGGAAGCTACTCCCTTTTAATAACCAGGCAGCACAGGTCACAGTGAAACACGGAACGTTCGGGCGAGAGTTTGACTCCCAACCCGGGCGTTTCGGTTTTACTTAGTTAAGGTAGTTGAAGTGACGCCCGCACCCCCTGAAATAATGCGGAAATGGGTTTAGGGAAAAAACAGCACTTAAGGGTAAAAAAAAGGTATTTTAAAGAATGAGTAAGAAATTTTTTGCGGTTTTTTCATAATATACAACAAGTACTGTAAAATAGGTTAACTTGTTAAGAAAGGTGCTGAATGGCCGGCTATCATTATGTTTTATCCTAATATCACCTACTTATTTGAAGAGAATATTTTGTTAATTTATAAAATTCTTTAAAATCGACGATTACTGCAGAAAATAAGATTTTCAACTGATAATCGAAGCTATTTTACATGCTTAAGGTACGTAATCTACAAACTATTGTTACGCCAAATGCCTTAGCAACCTTAAGCTTCATCAGTTACTATTTTAGAGACACCATAGTGATCCGATTTAAGTTAACAACTTGTGTAATGAACTGGTTCTACTACTAAATACTAAATCTGCGTTGAAAAGTAAAGCAGAACACTAACCCAGCATTGGCAGTCTTCCTTTTATTCCAACAATCATTTTTTTGAAATTACTTTAAGCTTTATAAGTGAAAAGTAAACTAAAATATAGAATTAGCAACGACACTTAGTATTGAACTGGAATTTTCTTTCGTTAGCTGAATCAGCATTTCAAATCGAGTTTAATGTTTTACCTGTACCGTTTGGTTATTTATTTTTAGCAATCTAAACTGCCATACAGCCAGAGCAGCTTTTCGAGCGCTTAATCAAATGAAAACAAATCAGGCCGTACTTTAGCGGATGCGATTGTTTTAGGATAGTTATTCTGGTGGAGAGCACTCGTCAGGCCGCACTCAAAATGTTGACTATTGAAATCTGCAGTCGAGAGGACGAACCAATTTTCTCGTCGCCTCTTCACGTCATTGTCATATTATGGCGATGATTTGCTAATCCCGCTGTTGCCGATTATGTAGGAGAACAAAAGGCTCTAATTAATTTTGGTTAATTAATGTGTTGTTTGTCTCAGTAAACAACCCTCGTCGATGCATACTTTCGGGAATTTGGGCGAGAGCCATCGACGCTAAATGGGTTTCAATTTCGATTTGATTTGTTCATTGAAAAGTTTAATTCATAATATTTTATTTAATATTTTGCCACAACACAGAGTTAAGCGTTTGTGTACTGCTCCAGTTATTCACATTTAAAAAATCAATTTCAAACAGAACAGTATTTGTTACAACTCTAATTTGCCGTAGCGAGAAATAATAATCACTTCGATTATCAGGATAGACATATTATGAAATGAGAAAATCTGAGAAATTTTAGCAGTAAAACCAATCTTGAGCAAATGCCTAGGTGGTTCGGGAATCTAGTGTGCGTGGATCAAAATAATCTTATGAAGGACATCTGGGGTGCAGGATGAAACAGAAAGAAGAGAGGGAAGTAAAAACATATCATCTTGGTGAATGGGTAATAAAGGCATAAGACACGGGGAAGAACCATATATAGCAAATGCAGAATGACAGAATTCTTAAAGTTGTAATAGACAAGTCACCGAAAGGAAAATACTCATTAGTTGTCTGTACAACAGATAAAATCACTCTAGATCTGGAGATAATAGGCGTCGGGCTACAATGGGGGAGTTCTGGCCTATACGCTTTTATAAATTAGGATTACCCCTTCTTATTGCCAGCTAGTTCAATAGCAATGATATCAGTCCTACTTTCTTCAGTGCGTGGTTAGAGAGAGCCCCTGATGAATTAAATTAGGTGACATGTACTTAGACTAGGCTAAACATATTAACTTAAGAATATACTCAAATAAAACGCCAATTTGTTTGTCCACGTAAACCATCAACAAATGACTATATTATCTTATAAAGCGCTAACTAATAATAAACCTAAATACTAAGCTACGAAGAGAATTGCCGTTTCTACTCCTCATTTTTTTAGCAATAATATCAATCTGCGTACAGAAAGCTGTTTCTACAACGCAGTTGTACAACGATTATATCGCCCAGCTGAAAGACGTTTTTACGATTTGTTTATACTACTAATTCACGGTCCATACGTTACAGCGCAGGCACACCAAACAATAATATTAAATAATTCTGCCAGCTCTTTCAACGATGCCTTTGTTGTGATAGTCTACTGCGCATATTCTCAATCGCAGTGAGAACCGAACACAAGGAAGAGCACGGCGTCTTCCATTGAGACTATTGAATCGCTAATTACCTACCTGCAGCTCTCGACGGCTATGTCTTCGCTATTGCGTCAGTCGATGATGCGACCGGTTCCTTTATTGGCGTCCTGCCTCCAAATCGCCAAACTGCTATGTCTACAGAACTTTTAGCATCCTTTTTTTAGCTTACCGGCCACTATTTCCTTGCTTCTCTGCACTTGTAGTTCCCCAGCAAACTTAGAAACTTTCATTTTGGCTGATTCAGTATTCAGCTTTAAAACTAGATCACACGCGTTCACTTGTGCCTGCAAGCCAAGAATGTTTACTCAGCTAGCGCCAGCCAGCTTCTGATGCACGCTGTCAAACCTAAAACATAACTAGGCACTTTTAAGCAGTTAACGTTCGCATTTTGACGCGACATCCACAAAATACATTGGCGTACTTAAACTAATTAACTAATTTAACGGCAAAAAACTATGAACACAAATGTACTCGGATAGGCTCTATATTGAAATGATATTCTAAACGCATTTACGCAATTCAGATCAAGCTTGCTGCAAGACCTAAATGAAGAAGAAGTATAAGATGCTTACAATGTAAGATATTACGCCCCAGGCGAAGATCCGGAAGAAGATGCTTTCCATTCACAATAGTTTTTAGATATTTCTACTTTAATCAAGCTGTACTCTTTTAACATATTATAGAAGCGTTTGCGAATCCCGCACCTCTAGCACCAGAGAAAATCGTTTGATTCTTATCGACTATTTTTTCCTCGTGGGACCGCTGGAGAAAGAATCGTCAGCATTGCGAAGTGTTATAGTGAATCTGCTTCGTGTCGGTTAGGCAAATCGCGATCTTTTCGGATATTCCAGCTCCACGAAACGTAGGCTGATAAGTTTGAAATTCCATATACATGCTTTTGAGTCTCCGCAAAATTTCACATTGACCAACGGTCCGATGTATTCAAAGAAACATCCGCTATCGTGTCCCGCTACGTGCTAATCTATAATTTCGTAGGCCTCTGGCATCCGGGAAAAGCTTTACGTAGATATTTCCAAACCATCGCTTTCCATTCTTCAAATAGTTATGGACAATTTCTCCTTACGTTGTGCTGGCGCCTTTCTAACCCGTGAAGCTATATGTTTGGCTTCAGCTTCGAGGAGTGACTTCTATTTTACGAGTCCGCCTACATCGCTCAACTTCGGTCGCATCTAAACCGTCGCTTCGCCAATTTTCCCGCCCACTTGAAATGTGTTTCATGTACCTAAAGGAAAAATGTCTGCTGGTGTAAATTATCGCCCATTTTTACACCCGTTTTAGAAAGTAAGTTTCATGTTGTGAAAAAACAATTTGGTCTTGCTGACGAAATAAGTTGGGTGTTCTTCCTCAGCTCAGGGATTTACGAATTTGAGGCCCCAATCTATAAAATTACAATTAAACTAATTCTGCATTCAACTATATTGTAATGGTTTTTCAGGCGAATAGAGTTTATACCCTGTCCTTATTGATTATAAAAAAGCAGTTATGATTTAACTGGTAGGTACATACATCGTGAATTATTATTTATTCTGATGGGTGTTTTTCTCCAATTCAGCTTTTTATTTCCTCTTCAATAATTAATTGTCCTTTGTTGCTGATTGCGGTGGTTCGAGTTGTGGTAGGATGCACTGCGTCTGTTCGAAGCCTTCCGAGCAGCTAATCTAGAATCGACTATGGTGGAAAACTTGAATTAAACATCGTTAGGAATCCCGTACCACAACCTCCAGCTTTATTATGCCTGCGATGGAGATGTTTCAACTCGGTAAGCAAAGCAGCGGTTCTTGATTGTATAATACCAGCTGGTCCATTCTTAGGTTAGTTCCGACCCGCAGAGTCCTGTAGCAGGAAATTCAGTTCAAGCAGTAACCTGGAGTATGTTAAAATTTTAAGTTGAAGGAAACATAAAGTTTTGCTTGCCTTAAATAACTTACTTATAACGTATCACAAGTAGATTCAACTACCTTTTCTGTAGAAAACACAAAACAAGACCGAGTAAATAACTACAGACTAGGTCTCATAAATTTCTTTTAGGGTTTAATGTTATACTGCATATATTTGTCAAACAATGAGCATTTCTTATACTTAGGAGGTATGAATTGAATTATAATAGATATAACATTGAACGAAATACATAAGGACCTCGTTTCACCTATGCCCTTAGAATTTTAAAAGTAAAGAATACACTCTTGAATAAAAATTATATTTAAGTGATTAGCTTTCTTGCTAAATTAATATAACTTCAAGTCATCATTTCCTTATTATACGACATTTATAAATTGCCATCATAACTATATACTAACCATAAAATGCATGATTGAATATAATATAATAAGATATTTGTGAACACATTGTTTTCAAATTACAATTTATTAAAATTGTTGGCCCCCAATACTTTCTTTATTAGTGTGAACCTAAAACCTTTATGCAAAAGTGAAGTAAGCAAAAGTCCCACATTTACTATACCCGTATAGCAGCCGAGAATTGAGCTAGTCGGAGTTATGTGAGCCTTCTAAAGGTAGGTTGCTTATAGTTGGTAAAAGGTGAGGTGCAGTAAGACGAGCGAGAGGTGTAAAGATATGTTTACTCCGGTAAAAATTAAGTTCACTCAACTTTAGCTCGTAATCACTTATAACTTTCAGATTCGCTTGAGGATGACTCGAACAAGAATCTGAGAAGTGCACTTGGCGGTAACGTAGTAATGAAAAAAGAAGAGTGGAAAAATTGCGAACCTGAAATAAATTAAAAATACCTAAAACATCGTGCAATGGGGAACGAATTGGTTCACACCTGGCGGTCACAGGTTTTTTTGTTTGTTCCTTATGGACAGGGTCTAGGCATGCGGAGTACCAAGTACATTAGACACCATATTCTATGGACATATGGTCAAAGTCGGCGATCAAAGGTAAGTTGCTTTTCAACTACTTTCAGATCCTGGCTTAACCAGTCAGATTCCAGGAAACCACAAACTAACACACATATGCTGAATCTGATTATGGAAGATTTTGGAGAATAACCTTTATTTTTGCGTCGTGCACCAGGGACACATAAAAATGTAAACTGTAACTGACAATTTCCGAAAAACAGACACCAGTGTAAATGGAAAGTTGCCAAAAATTATTAGCTCAATGATCGCTGAAAATTCTTAAAACTTAGATAGGGGTGTAGGCAACTCAATATAGGAAATAATAGTTAAAATTTGCAAAGTAATAGAAAAAAAACAAGATATTTGTCAACATTACCAGGAGCCCTGCCCTAAATAACCCTCAAGTGAAATTTAGGTAACTGCGTAAGATCGGGGAAAATTACTAAAAAAATCTGGTGTGATACACTCACACAACTTCCTTTTACAGTGATCTTATAATTTGCCAAAAATTTGATTTTTAATTTCTAAGCATTTGTCAAAAATTTTCAAAAATTGCAAATTCTACAAAAACGGTACAAAATAGAGAGTTAGTTGAAGAGACAATTTTTTTCTAGAATTTTAAGCTGAATTCAAAAATGTAATAATATACGGGCGTTGTATTTAAAATAGGAGTTAATAAAAAAAAAAAAACAAAAGAAACCCATTTTAGAAGTATTCATCTGGAAAATCACCTATCTCACATCAATACAAATTAAAAGTGTAAGAAAAATATAAAGTTTAGAGCCGTTTTTGAAAAAATCGAAAAAAATGAAAAATCACAAGAGTAAACACCTACTTCCGGTTACGCGATTTACTTCAATAGCTTGCTGTCTCATCTACATAGTACATAAAACTTATATATGAAGTTTCAATGCCATACCTCTTTTCATTTTTGAGATATTCTGTTCACAGACAGACAGACAGACACACAGGCAGACAGACCAATGAAAAAAAAATATGTTTTTTGGGATCAGGGGACTCTAAAACGTGAAGATCTGTTGAAAACTCAATTTAGAATTTTTGGGGTGAATCTAATACTTCCTTTATCGGAAAAGGAAGTAAAAATGATGCATTAAGTTCGGGTGTCAAAAGCCCCTAACCGAAAATGATGCACAATCATTCAAGTCAATATCTAACCACAAACATAATGCGAAATACTCAACTCCAATTCTCAAAGCATCGCAACATGAGAAGTAAAATTCAAACCATCCCACAGACCACCAAATAAGCAACTCCAAAGAACTAGCAGAGAGAAAATACAAGAATCTAATCAACCCCAAGATAATGTGCGTATGGCTGCTTTGGGTACACAGGCTACTTAGGCTACATAAAAATCACATATTGCTTGGATTGGCTACAATAAATTATTTAGTTCACTATTTTCATTTGAAGTATGAAACCGTTTCAATCTGTATAGAAAAGGTTCTTTGAAGTATTGTTTTTAGTTACAGTTTAGATCAAGAAAAGTATTTCAATAGATAATTTCCTATAAATGTATTTTAAATATTTTTTCATTTTATTGTAGTTAATTGCTCGTATTACTGATGTACACTTTTTTCCGTGACTTTCTCTGTATTGATATTTTCAAACCTAAGAAAACGTCAGGAATTGCATTAGCACGCCATCAAAATGCTCCAGAGAAGTCTTAAACTCTCAGTTTTCCTGCCGTTTTGGCTGAAATTTTCTTGCCCCGCTCTGCGTTCCGGCCTATTACTTATTTAAATGGGGATACGGCTAAACATGATTTGTTCCAACAATAATAATAATTTAGAATCCGCACGTCTGCAGCGCATCAAAATATAGCGATAAAGCTGTGCCCGGACACTTCACGCTCACGACATAAATCTAGTGTATTCTCGAGGGATCAGGGAATCCTCTTAACGGGACGCGTGTTGAGGTCCCCATGGATCTTCACTATGCCCTTGGATTACTGCATTCCAGCCTCGCAGTGGTAACTAGCCGGAGCTTCATTACATGTTAACAAACTAGAAGTCATAAATATGTGCACGCATTTGAGGGCGGGAGAGAACACCTATCGATATTAAAATTTCATTACGATACTTACTTTTTACTTTACCTTTAGATACGCCAGAATAAAGTAGAGAAACATATTAACGACGTAATGTATTTAAAATTTTATTGATCAATCAGGTGCTACATTAAATTCTAAATATGGGTATGTTTTGCTAAATTCCGATTGACGGTGTTCGTTCTTAAACTTAACAAAAATAATATTTTATGTCGAAAATTCTATTTAGAAAGATGAGTTGGAGGTAGAACTGCCGATCCGACGAAATAAATGTGACAAACCGATTAATTTAAGTTTTCAAAGGCACCTACGACGTCCAACTGTTATCTGAAAACAACATACCTGAGGATGCATATAAAACTTTAGAAGTGACACTGTAATAATTATTAAATTATAAATATTTTAAATATGTTCTGGTGGTTAAAAATTGCATAATATACGATAAACTATACCTACTAGCAATGGGCGGTTATTTCTCACATGTTAAATCTTTTGATTGAATTGTACTATTCTATTTCAGAAAATCAAAATCAAAATAAAACGGATTTTGATAACAATCAAATGCCGAATAGCGATAAACCTGCATCGAAGGATCACGATGTGCTACTGAATCCGGAACTAATAGCTCTAATTACGTCTACAATTAACGAAGAAAATCAAAGTATTGTAACTACCGGGTGTCTTAAAATGAATTACATCTAGTATGCTTTGAATTTCCCATAATGCAATCTAAAATTTTACTGGAAATTGGCAAGACTGTAAGTCTATGTCAAATTAGAGGTTAGCAGGTTAGATTTTGCGTCAGTCTGTGTCAAAACTGACGCAAAACCTAAGCTACTAACCTTGAATTTGACATAGACTTACAGTCTTGCCAATTTCCAGTAAAATTTTAGATTGCATTATGGGAAGTTCATAGCATACTAGATGTAATTCTTTTTAAGACACCCGGTAAAATAGATAGCTTCCAGAAAGCTATGGAGTACTACTCAGCGAAGATTGATGAATATACTCTTTTGATGACATCGCTGAAGAAAGAAAATCAAATAATAAAGAAAAACTATGAAGCGCTGACGGTGAAGTACACTAAACTGGAAAGACAAGTTCAAGATAACAATATAAAAATAGAAGAAGATAGGCAATATTCGCGTAACAAAAATGTACAAATTGACGGAATACAGACAGTTCAGCGAGAGAATGTAATAGATATGGTAGTCAAATTAGGAAGGTCGTTTGTAATGGAAATTTCCAAAGAAAATATAGAAGCAGGGCACAGAGTACAATCAAAAAGTTCTGCAAAAAAAACCAATTGCATTACAGTTCTCCAATCGAATTGTTCGAGATGATTTTATAAACAAGTATAAAAGCCGCAAGCCGCAATTCTATCTATAAAAATCTGGTTGTGATACACTTACACAACTTCCTTTTACAGTGATCTTATAATTAGCCAAAAATTAGATTTTTAATTTCTAAGCATTTGTCAAAATTTTCAAAAATTGCAAATTCTACAAAAACGGTACAAAATAGAGAGTTAGTTGAAGAGACAATTTTTTTCTAGAATCTTAAGCTGAATTCAAAAATGTAATAATATACCGGGCGTTGTATTTAAAATAGGAGTTAATAAGAAAATAGAAAAAAAAAAAACAAAAGGAACCCATTTTAGAAGTATTCAACTGGAAAATCACCTATCTCACATCAATACACATTAAAAATGTAATAAAAATATAAAGTTTGAAAAAATCGTTAGAGCTGTTTTTGAAAAAATCGAAAAAAAAAATGAAAAATCGCAAGAGTAAACACCTACTTCCGGTTATGCGATTTTCTTCAAAAGCTTGCTGTCTCATGTACATAGTACATAAAACTTATATATGAAGTTTCAATGCCATACCTCTTTTCGTTTTTGAGATATTCTGTTCACAGACACACAGACAGACAGACAGACAGACAGACACACAGACAGACAGACAGACCAATGAAAAAAATATGTTTTTTGGGATCAGGGGACTCTAAAACGTGAAGATCTGTTGAAAACTCAATTTAGAATTTTTTGGGTGACCAATACTTCCTTTATCGTAAAAGGAAGTAATAATATGCCGCTCAATCTAGCTATGTAAATGAACATATGACGGTTTATTATAAAAAATTGTTTTATGAGGTAAAGCACAATAATATGAACGGTAAAAAGAAATTTAAATTTGTGTGGTTCAAAGACTCAAAGTTATTTGTACGGAAAACCGACACGTCAGCAATTATTCGAGTGTTAAGTGCGAGTGACCTCAAATAATAACTCCTAAATGTAAATTTAATGTAAGTACTTTTTTACTTTATGGATAGATTTATAAACAATTATCAAGCTGTCGAATATAAAACGTTGCAATCTACGAATGCAGAAGACTGGAAAAACAGATAAGCAACAAAGCTGGTTTATCAATTTTCCATAATAACGTTAGAAGTATAAGCAAACATTTTTAACAAGTTGAGATTTTGTTATGTGAGTTAATTGTTATTATGATATTATTCCGTTAACAGATACTTGGACAGTAGAAAATAATTATAATTTTCGGTTAGTGGGTTATGATACGTTATATAATAATGGGAACTTTAATCAAAATGATGGTGTTGCGGTGTTTATTAAGTGTTTGAAATTATCACTATGAAGTAATTAATTTAGGTTTACTAAAACTGTTGCGAATTCAGGTAGCAATGGGAAATACGATTTTTTATGTAACTGTAATCTACAGACTGCCATCCACGGATCTACATAATTTTAATGAAAATTTCAGAAACTATTTGAGTCATTGTGTAATCGTGAAAATGAAATAATCGTGGGAGACATAAATATTAGTATTTTAAACGAAACAGATTGTGTTACTGAGTATTTGAATAATTTGCAAGAAGTTGCTTAGATCATATTTGTCTAAAAAGTAAAGTTGAGCATAGTAACGTTATTCCTTTAATTTTAGAAACCACGATTACTGATCATTTTGCAATAATATTGAAATTAGATCTTTATTCACAAGCTACGAACAAAGCTGAAATCATCAAAATAAAAAAAATAGATTATAATAAATTAAATTTGGCATTAGAAAATAAGCACTGGGATAACATATTTATGGACGATGATATTAAAAGAATAACAAAAAACTTTATAAGAAAGTTCAAATATTGAATAAATTACTGTACTCAAGTAAAGGAGAGGAAAGTGAGGATTATTGGAAGGAAACCATTGATAACGAAAGGGTTAATTACTTCAATTAAAAAAGGGATGATTTGTTTCAAAAGCATGAGAAAAGGGGGGATTTAAATATTTTACAAAAGTATAAAAATTACAGAAATAAAATAAATAGTTTGATTATAAAAGCAAAAAGATTATATTATAAAAATAAAATTAAGGAAAAAGAGAATTTGGATGCGAAGGTGATATGGAATGTGGTAAATCATTCATTAGGTGTAAAAAGAGGCGAGCTGTTATTAAATAAATTAAAGGTGACAAAAATACAATAATTACAAATAAAAAAGAAATTGCAGATAAATTTAATAATTACCATACAAGAATTGCTGAAGAAATTGCCTTAAGACTTCGAAAAAGAATAAGACGTTTATAACTCAAAATGTATATACTAACACATTTTTTTACATCCGACAGATGAAACCGAAGTAAAATTTTATATTTCACAGCTAAAAGTAAATCAAGCGTCTGGTATTGATGGAATAACAGCGGAGACGCTACATCGAATTGATAACCATGTGGCACCACATCTGGTCTTTATAATAAATAAAATATTTCAAACAGGTAATTGTCCAGCATACTTTAAAATTTCAATCAATTTGTTAGATATTTTGTCATTCCATAGTACTGGATGCGATTTTCTAATTACAGTGTTTCTTCTTCCTATTTCGCTGTGTATATCCTGTTCGTCTCTTCCATTTGCTATTATGGTGACTCCTAGATATCTGTAATGTTTTGTATGTTTAATTATGCCTCTGTCTGTATTGAGATCGTGCCCTTGACCTCCAATGAGCACGTATTCTGTTTTCGCCATGTTTATACTCAGACCCCACTTTTCATACTCGTCTACTAATTTTCTAAACATGTACTTTATGTCGTCCTGGTCTTCGGCAATTATTATCTGGTCATCAGCAAATAAAAGACTATATATAATTATGTTTTTAGAACACAGTTCACTTTAAAAATAAAGATTTTATTATGAACATCCAGTACTTAAAACTTAGAGTAATCGCTAGCACCTACGGCTAATACGAGACTAACTTTACAATTATCAGTTTTGAGTATAAATACATTTGCTTATCGTATTTGCATGATAAAGTCCACTGGAGCGCTGAACGTTTGTTGTGCATCAAGCTTCGTGTTTAAGAGTCCCAGTCCATGTTGACAAATTAACAATAACAAGTTATCGCAGGATAATTACTAGGCTACTGTGGATATTTGATATGATTATATGTTATCTTGTCCAATATTTAAATGCATCGAGCGCCATATTTTCAAAGCCTTGTCTATATAATTCTTAAATAATGAAGGGGAAAGACAGCACCCTTGTCTCAGTCCTTTGTTTACTAAGAATTCATCCGAAACACACTGTCCCTCCTTCACTTTGCTCTCTGTACCGTTACACATCTGCTTTATCGCATTTATATATGTTCTGTCTATGTTTGTATCTTCCAATGCTTCTCACAATTTTCTAACAGGCACAGTGTCGTAAGCTTTTTCAAGTCTTCTTCTTCTTCTAACTTCTAAAATAGGCTAACAGCCTGTTCTTTGAGATATTATTAGACGGCGTCGCGCCACCGTTTTTTACTTCTGCGCGATACCCAATCAGTAATGTTTTCAATTTTACATGCTTCCTTTATGTTTACATTCTTCACTCTGTCGTATCTAGTATTTCCAGCTATTCTTCTTAGTACATTCATTTCTTCAACTTTTGTTGCCTACTTTTTTATGTTTGGGGTTTTGTTTCTGCTGTATAGGTCAGTATTGGTCGTACTGTGCTTTTGTATATACTGATCTTTGTTTCTTTTCTTATGTACTGATTGTTCCTGATGGTGTGATTAATGCATCCTGCAACCCTTTTTGCTTTTGTGGTATGCTCCTTTATTTCTTTATTTAAGTCCCCATAGCTGATAATAATTGTTCCCAAATATTTTATTTCCTGTTGTATGGGTTTGTCATATGCTACCAGTTTACATCTTACGGGTTCTTGTGAGATCGTCATACATTTCGTTTTTGGTACAGAGATGGTCAGATTAAATGCATTGCAAGTATTTACAAATTCGTGTAGCATTCTCTGTAATTGGTTTTCGCTGTCAGAAATCGGCACTGCATTATCCGCATAACATACAATTTTGATTGTTTCCGTACCCATTTGGAACCCATGGCTTTGTTTTACGACTTTGAATATTTCGTCCATTATAAGGTTAAATAACAGCGGGCTTAACGAGTCCCCTTGTCTCATACCTTTTTGCGACGGTATAGCTTCTGTCAATTTGTTGTTGATTTTAATCACCATTTTGTTGTCTCGGTATATGCTTTGTATAATTTTTACTATAGTCTGTGGTACTTGCATATCATATAGTATGTTTATGATATCATTCAGTTGGATGTTATCAAAGGTCTTTTCCAGATCGACAAAACACATATATGCAGTTCTATTGAATCTAGAGCTTTTTCTTTTATTTGCTGTATGGCAAATACTGCGTCATTACATGATCGTCCGCTACGAAACCCTTGTTGTTCGTCCTGCCATTCTAGTATAGTATTTAATTTATTTGTTATAATTTTTTTTGTCAGTTTTAGGGTACTATTCAAGAGATTTATCCCTCTGTAGTTTTCCGGTTTCATCTTGTCGCCTTTCTTAAATACTGGGATTAGTATGCTGCTTTTCCATTCTCGAGGTATTTCTTGCTCGCGATTTTTTTTTCAAGTCATACCTACGTACATATAATGTGCATCTCTCGTCCGTGTGCTATCATTTTCTCTGCCAAATATGCAAAATATATTGTCTATGCAAAATCTACATGGTCTAAAACCGCTTTGTTCTTCTGATTCCTCTAAATTTTCATCTATTCTAGCACTAATTAATCGTCCATACAGTCTACCCAATGCTGACGTGACGCTAATTCTTCTATAATAATAATTTTATTTAGTTCTGTTGCTAACAGAGAATGGAGATGAGGACAAGTCCCAAAATTAAACATTACAAGTAAAACACATTTTTTTACATATAAAAAACTTACATTACACATTAAAACTTACAATCTGAAATTCCTGTACTGAATAAAATGCATTTTCAATAAGAATTTTTCTCACAGCCGATGAAAATTATTTAACAGTTGGTATGTTTATAACTTCTGGGTCTAATTTGTTATACAATATAGCACCAATATAAAGTGGATTAGGTCTAAATAGTTCAATGCGGTGCAGTTTGTACTGAAGGTCGCCACCATAACGAGTAGCATAATCATGATGCACATTTTGACGGGAAAATAGATTTAAATTACTTTTAACAAACGTCAACATGTCCAACATAAAAATACAGGGGAGGGTTAGTATTTTGTGTTGTTTAAAAACTGTTCTGCAGGAATCTCTGAATTTTAGTCGGTCCATGCAGCGCACGCCTTTTTATTTTAAACAAAGACACGTTGAGCAGACGATTTGCAGCCCCAGCAAATAATTCCGTATCTGACAACGGATTCGAAATTCGAGTAATAAAAAGCTTTTATTACTGCTGAACTGCTAATATAGGATAATATTTTAAGAGCAAAACAGATAGAAGAGCATCTATTGCAGACTGAGTCTTGGTGATCTTCGAATGTCAGAGTTAAGTCAAAGTTGACACTTAGCAGCTTGAAGCATGAAACCTGTGCAACTGCTTTTCCATCCATTCTGATCAGTTGACTAGAGTGAGAATTATTTTCAGAAGAATAAAATTGCATTATGTAAGATTTATCCATGTTCAGAACTACTTTGTTATGATTAATATAATTCGAAATACCAAGATTGAGTTTTAATTCAGAAGACATATCTGTATTACTTTTAGCAGCTGAAACAACAGTTATGTCATCCGCAAACGCACAATGAAAAGCCGATGCCATGACTGCCCTTTTGGAAAATATTTTTAAAAATTGTACCAAATGGTCCAGTTCATTTGTGGAGCAGTATATTTCGGGTAGCTCTGATCGGAGGCAGGGTTTGACATCAGATTAAAAAAAGGTTAAAAGAATACAGTATTAAATTATAAAGACGAATGTAAGTATTAGAATCATATTAAAATTATTAATATGCATTTGGTAAAGAAAATTAAATCGAATTAAAATTCAATTGAATGATGCTGTATAAGAAACAGAAAGATTCTAACATAATTTAATTATTATCTGAAATAAAGTGGAGGATTAATAACAAATACCTATTCCAGAAATATGATTCAAAATAGTGTGTATTAAATAAACATAATACAGGTTATATAGAGTGTTGGACTTTAAAATAAACGCAAAACAATATCACTAAGGAGATATAGTTAAAATTTTAAAATTATATGACTTATTGTTAAATTTGATAAGTTTAGGAGAATATTAAGTCATAAAGTTGTTAATTAAGCATGATTTTGTATTTTATATAAAAATATAAATAATTTTGTCGTAAACATACTTGAATTTTAAATTGAAAAAATGCTAATTAAACGTTTCGCCAGTTATGTTGGCTTCATCAGTAATTTAATAAGACAAATATAAAATTAGCAATATTTAACAAATCTGAAAGGCAAAAATTAGATTAGCGAATCTAATTTTTTGGAAGACGACGTTTAAGAGACAGAGAGACACTGCCACAATTTAAACGTTTGGAGAGAATCAGGGATCAGGGAAACCCCAAGACTCAAGTTTGGGACTGGACAGGATCAGGACTGATAGACTCAAAGAGGAGAAATTGTTACACGATAAATTGCTCATTAAAACCCCATGGGATACTCGTAGCAGTGTTCGCCCCTGCGCGTACCCCACAGCTCAAATGCTTCGGCCAGAACTCAGTCGCGAGGGGGGTTCACAGGTTTAGGGTGCGTTTCGGGGCGAAATGCCACGACGGGGTGTCGATATTGGGTTACTAAGACAAAGTTAAGGGGCGCCACGACCTTTGGAAGATGTTACAATTGATAGATAACTGACGACCGGTCAAAAGTCGAAAACCAATCGCAGTAGCGTTGCTTCGTACTCCAAGGGGGTGTTCCCACGGCACTGGCTTTTACACCTACCTTTTTGGCGTCCGCCGCAAGAAACCCAATTCTTGTCGGTCACAATAATGCACAAATAATTGAAATGAAAAGCAATACGTAAATTAAAAATGGGTAATCTATTACCATACTAGTTACAGGCCCAAAGGCAAGTGTTCAAGTAGCAAATGCTACAAATTGGGGTTAGTAAACAATTGCAACACAATAAGGGCTGAAGGCCCAGGGAGCGGCACATCCGCTGAAAATAATGGTCACCTAGGTCCCGGAATACGCTTATTTAATTTGCCACATGGCTCACTACCATTCCCGGAGCCAGGCTCCCATAAACTTATGCTGAAGGCTTATATTTGCAATGCTTGACAGTAAATAACGGGTCGGGCAGTTAGCATACGGCCCACAAATAACATATACGACAACTGGAAAGTTCCGGAGCTTCGCACGCCACTGTATTATACGCAATTCACTGTTTATTAATACTAGTACAATACCTTACGTCATCGCTAGGGCTCCAAGCAACTGGGTTGTTGAAGTGCTGATGCCGGGAGATCTCGACCTGGAGATTAAACGCTCTGATGATGCTCTCGTACAGAAGAGGGTTGCAATAACAGCTTAGATGCGGCAGGGGTTGATAGGCAGATAGGGACGGTTGACCAGCTTACTCGGGGAATTGTGGCGGTAACATCTTTCAAAGAAGTAGCAGGATGGAGCCAAACGATAACTCACAACTGCTCACCCTGTATATTGATGCTTTGTGTTCGTTCCTGTCGCAAATTCGCTGATAATCAGCGAGGAAATGTACACACCGGTACTTGAAACTTTAAGGGATGAAAACCACTTGTAACTACACACAAGTCCGAGGGTACAACACGCCCCTAAGAACTAAAGGGGTTGTTCTTTGTTCTTAAGTTAACTTGCACATCCGTGCGATAGCGAAGCTTAATTTGGACTCGCCTGGGAGGGAACGCACTGGACGCAGCGTTAATTTTTATCATTGCGTCATGCGTAAAACTTTCCATCGTTGGGCATCTCACTCAGGTGCATAAAGAATCTATTGTTCGAAGTGCTGAATCGCATCGCCCAAAATGTAACGTGCAACAAAGCGCGGGGCTTCCCCGTGCCTTACGCGCGTCTGGCCGTCGCCGAAACCTGATATTCACGGCTTCGCCTTTTAGATTGAAACTGAACGCAAACTCCATCTGCCAGCGATTTGTTAAGTCACTTAGCGGGGTTTATGCTATGATCATGCGTTACAGCGTTCGCCTCTATATTGTAGCAAATGCCTTATTTAAGATACTTTATGCGACAGATGTCGGTGCCTGGCCTGCAAGTGCGTCAAACAGTTAGATAATTAGGGAAATATGCCCGATGGCTTAAATTACGTTGCAATACGCGGGAGAAGAATGCGGAATTGTACATAGATTTTTAACGGGAATCGGGAGTCTTAACAAAATCTCAAGTGAAGTGAAATCGAAGTGAAATCTTCTTTTATATCCTTCTGGCGGCGTGGAGAAACGACGCGATGGGTGCTTTAGCGCTATGTTGCTCATAGCGGGAGCCTTCGCGTTATCGGAAAACCAAACGCCGGATAGATGCAACGTCTGATAACGCTTAATAGAGCGAAGAATACATTTCATACATTTTTTATGTTTGTTTTATAAATTTATGCAGATGCTAGCGTTACACATGTTCTTTTCTTCGGAGGAAACTCGTGTTTGGTGGACATGTTATTTAAGGAGGTTCCACCCACACCTGGAAAATCACCTGGGGCGTATTCAGGATAGACATGGAAGCTGCGGTATCAACTTCCCAGTACTCCAGGTGCCTTTTCGGTGTAGATGAGGGGACTATTAGGTTTCTCCAAGGGTGCCGGCGATGACGCTAGAATTTTTGGAAGCTTCTCTACGGTGCTGGTTTCCTGGAGTTCTGGCAGCGCTTCGGTGGCTTTCCACCAGCCGCAGTTTTCGACCAATTGCTCGGGTACCTCGGGTTGCTAAGTCCTCACCCGCACTAAAGAATACTGGTCCCTGATGGTTTTCAAAACGATGCATGAATCACCTGGAGATCTCGTGGTTTTCGATCCACGTCACAGAACTCATTTCTTCTAAGAAACATGAGGGTGGTGGAACTTTAACGGGCGTTTGTTCGTGAATCATGTACAGGGTGAGTAAAATTTTATTCTAAAATTTCCACTAGGTGAATATGGAGGTTGCGGTTTCAACTTATATTCTTTTCAGGGTGCAGGTGTAATAAATACTAAACTAGAGCAAGTGAATTGACTTTCTGCAGGACGATAGCAGAGTTCGCGGTGTCGACGTGCAGGTCCTCAGAATAACCTTTCAAGAACATCACTCCAGGTACATTCCGGAATATTTCTCAGAATACATTCAGAACTCATGCATTTTCTGGCAATGGCCTGAATGCCATTTCACAGGGTTAATTCAACTGCACAAACATTTGCATTCAACTGCGCAAACATTTGCATTCAACTGCACAAACATTTGCACTCTATGGAGCAAATATACTTTTTTGTATGCCTGGGCGAATGTAACGTTCTAGAATGCCTTCAACGGGTGCAAACAAATTAACGATACAAGCGGATGCCATCTTGTCACCGTTCATTCACACATTTACAACTACGCTACGGACGAATGTAGATGTCGCGGTGTAGAAGTACATTCTCACGTGGGCATTCAATTATAACAACACATGCACACTCTATGGAGGGACAAGCTTCTTATAAGTACTGGTGAAATGCTACGTTCTGGAACCATTCAAGGAGTGCACACGAACTCACGTTGCAGCCGAATGCAAAACTGCGGTATCAGTTTGCAATTCGGCCATGCGGCTACATTTCGCTCTGTCTAGAATCTCCTCGTTTCTAATAAAGTGGTACCATTTTACTCCCATCAGCTGCCGAATATGCCTCTGTTGCAGCTTTTCAAGTTGTTTAATGTGACGAGCATAGACGACACAACACTACATGCCGTATTAAACCGCAAGAGTACCAAGGATTTATTCAACGGTTCCTATTTTCGAGTTTTTGTAATCAAAATTCCCATTACTTTTAATATGGATATTATCATAGAAAGGAATTCGTTATTATGTCTATTGGTTGTGTTTTTAAACTACGAACAAAGGTACGTTTCAGTTAATAATGAGGGTTCATTACTGCCTTACTGAATGTGACCAACGGTCCCGTTAAACACACCCTTATTATTACTGTGATAATGTCTACTGTGCAGCAGTCCCTACATTTTAAATGCGGTATACGCCGCGGGCTACAGCTAGTGTTGGAATGATTACGGTGCGATAGACAGCTATTTTGGCTTTTCTGCTCAGGTCGTGGTTGTAAAAAACTGCCCTTTAGATTCCAGAAAGCTCGCGAGGTGGCATTAATCCGATTGTAAATTTTAGAGTCGAGATTTTGTTTACTAGTGACTATCTAGTGACTATGCTCCCAAGGAAATTAAACTGTTGAACATATTCAATATTTTCTCTTGTGGTTGTAATTGGTTCGTGATGGTCCTCGGGCGAAGAGGTATCATCTTGGTTTTATTAAGATTCAGAAGAATTGTATTCAACAACTCAATCAACACAAAACAATAGATTTTGTATTGACAGCTTTGAAAAGTCAAAATGACAAATTAATTGGAAGTGAGCGAAAGTACCGAGAGATCAAGTACATTTTTAATTAGAATCGCCTGTGATTCGTTTTATACGTTCGCAGTACTGAAGTGTATTGTTGGTGGCACTGTTAGCAGGTTATGCTTTGTTTGTTATTGACGCAAAATGACGTAAAACCTACCTTGCTATCTCGAATTTGCATAGACTGAGATGCCACCAACAATACGCACCAACAGTGTCTTTCCAAATTCTTTCACTAGTGACTTTGGGAATATTCTCCTTATTAATCGGGGATATATGACATTACTCATGCAAAATCAATATAGTAATACTGTTAATATATGTAGGGTTTGGTTAATAGTTATTTGTATACAAGGCAGTGAAGTTTATCTTTTATCACGAACGTGAATTAGTTGCCGTGGTCCATAGGGCCAGCAAATAAACTACATGATGGGGAAAGAGGAATTTCAGTGCCGAGGTGCACACTATGTACTTATCTTTAATCGACGATCTTGAAATTAAAATTTTTAACCAACTCTTATAGGTTACGTTGATGTTTTTTGTTACCCATCTGTTACCCCGAGTTACGTGGAACAGATAAGACACGCTTGGATAATCTTACGAGGTGTCATTTCCTTATCTCATCACTTGCTAGCTTGTAGACAGATTGCATTTAGAATTAAGTTAGTTGTTATGCAGAATTCTTTATGTAAGGACATATGTATAATTAATTGCTCAGTGTTGAAATAAAATAAAGTTTTGGCACTTAAAATAAAATTCCGCTAACTGCAAACGGTCGTAAAGCAATAGATTGCTTCACTGCCAATTTATCGTATTTTATTGACGATTTCGGAGTTCTTTATTGCCGACCGGAAAAAATAGTAGTTTGCTATACAAGTAGTGTTACGTACCCACTAGAGAAAAGATTTAGTTCTCGAGCTCATAGGCTGAGGTGAGATAATTTCTCGTGTGGGAAATACCTCGTAGTACTAGGCGTGTAGTACAACATTTTATCCAACACCTCTCAATAAACTCAAAGAAGCATCAAGACCAACATTTTTGTTTGCAATCACAGTACCTGTTGTTTTAATCTTTTCGATTGCCAAGTGACATCAGAACACGGATGACATTAAACATCATTGCGTAAATCAAAACTCACTAGTTCAATCGTGGCAATTCAAAAGTCACTTGAGTGTAATATCTATTGCTCCACAAGGTGTTATAGAAATGAGTGCAAATATTTTAACCAGTGATAGAGCTCACTAAAATGAACACATTTTCTATTTATCGTTTTCCATTTAACCGCATATTTTTCAATCATTATCTCCCCTAAATTTGACGAGCGCTTGGTAAGCAAATCTAAGTTAAAGGTGAATGACACAAGGTATATTAAAACTGCAAAGTTCTTGCACAAAAAACATGCGGCTAATAACTTACTTACCTCAATAAATTGATAAAGTACGTTGGTGACTAGATGTGAACTAAAGGTTTTATCAGTATCTATGCAGTTTTTGTGATTTGCATATCAAATAAATGTGTTTTGTGTTTTGCGCCATTAAATTAAAATATTATTCCATAGGCGGGTATACATTTTTAGAGTAAAATGGTTTTAAATTTTAACTCAGTTTTGAGGGCGTTTTCGAAAAATTGATAAATGGAGAAGTTGTTCAGTTTAGCGAGTTCTATTGCGGGTTAAAATATTTGCACTAATTTCCATAACACCCTGTATAATAGTTACAAATGGTTATGCTAGTAGTTCTAATGTTCAAACTTCAGGATATTAAGCCTTTGTTGACATATACAAAGGTAGGTTGGTAACTAAGTCATAACTGTATCTGTACGGTAATAGTGCTTTCTCGTACATGGCAATCATTACCATACTGAAACAACTGTATCTGTGCGTTACTATTCTTTTACCGTATATAGCAACCATTACCATACTGCAACCGATAAACTATTGAACAAACCACGGATGTTATGAATCATAATAGCTGCGGCCGTTATAATGCTCATAACATTCCTAGATATGATAATATCTATTACTTGCATCATCCAAAGGAAAGTATTGTAAACGCCAATAAATCTCCTTCCGAAGTTTCTTCAGATCTGCACGTTTCAGGGTCACTAGATGACGAAAAACAGGTTTTCTCAATTCCGTCTGTCTGTCTGTATGTCTGTTTCCGGTATAATTCAAAAAATATTTGTTTGAGGAAGAAAATATTTTGCATGCCTTCCTGGCATAAAGCCGATAAAATTTTGGTAAAATATATGAAAGTTGGGCACCTTAAAAATTAAAATTCTGCCTATTTTTGCTTTAACTTAGGAACTATTACTTAAATAAAAGTAATACTTTGCACATAGTTCATGTTTTTGCCCTTAACGGAATAGAGCATATTTTTGAGCCAACATATACAGAGTGAACACAGTTAAAATTAAAATGTTATTTATTTTTGCTTCGACTGCGAAATAGATAAAAGTAATAATTTACAGATAGCTCAGGCTATACCATTGACTGAAATGGGACTCAACGGATACAGGATAAATGTTATAAAAGAGGGGCAACAAGTAAATGTGTTGTGTTTAATACAGATGCGTCGCACTTATCTGAAGAGTTCAGCGTGGTCGCGTGCGATGTTTTTCCACCGCCGGTAATGCTTTTTTTATTTGAAACGTGATGTAATTTGCATTACCAGTTGTTTCCTTTTATTGTTTTAGTATTATTAGGAAAGTTAAGATAGTTTTACTCTTACAGTTTTCTTTGATTTTTAAAATTGTTTAATGTCACAACGTCCATTTGCGAGGGAAGTTCTACGTAAAATAATGTACCTAGGGTAGGAGAAAAATATAACATTGCCATACAACTACGAACACTTTGCACTTTTCTGGGAGTTGAAATGTTTCCTTAGTAAAGAACTCCTTTGCCTGTTTAATAAAATTGCTCCAGATGTAGTTGTTCGTTAGAAGAAAATCGGAGGCCCCGTAAGTTTGCCTTTAACTTTGTGAATAAATAATAATCGCAGAAAGCATTAGACGCTGCACGCTGGGTGATCTAACTCAGCGAATCCAAATTTTTGGATTGCTTGGGCCTTGTGCACTCTTGCGTTGCGTGAAAAGTAAGAACCCTTTTCTTCAACAGTTTTGGAGGCTTTACCTGTATAGCACGATGTAGATTCTCAAATGTGATAGAATAGGCACTGGTCCCTGCTGGACCCTGAAAACCATCGCCGGAAGCTTACCTGCAGACGCTTGTGATCGATTTTTTTTTAGAAACAGCAAACCCTTACGGGGCCACTGCATTGATTTCTGCTTAGTCTCAGATCTCAGTAATGGACCTAGGCTTCGTCTCTCGGCACTGTTTTGCACAATATGGCTGGATATTTTTTCAATAGAATTTTTTTCCGCACATATTAATATTCGTTACAGTTTTCGACTTTTCTAGTCTTGGATCGTCCTCTACTAATTCACAACCACAACCTAATTGTTTGACCAGGATTTTATTTTATACAAGCTTGGTACATGGTAAGAATTTTATTAGGCGTCGGTGCTTTAACTTGATGAAATTTTGTACAATAACTATTAGAACATAATGAGTTATGATACAACCATGTTTGGACGTTTGATCTAATATTTATTTATTTTTATGGCTAGGTAGATTATAGTCCAGTGCTGTTCGTAATTTATCCTATAGTGCAAATGCATTTTTTTATAGAGTCAACAGGCTGCTCGACTATTGCAGCAATGAAGAATGATTATTCAAACAAATTAACTATAATTAAGAAGAAGAACGTTTAATAGACTTTTCCAACGTCCATTACATATATAGCTCCAAACCGAATAATATGTGCTTAGAATTTGTTTTAGCTACTACAAATTTTAGAAAGGCTATTACTACAAATTTGTAAAAATAGTTTTTGATGATGGTTCCAATGCCATTTCGTAGCTTCTTCTGCTTATGCATCCAGTAACTCTTCACTTTGAATGATAGTATATGGTGGTTTTGAGTCCAACTATTATGGACTTTGGTTCACTTTAACTTATGGTGTTGATGTATTATTAGTTTATTTAAAATTGTTATTGATGAAGCATTCTTCTCCTCCTTGGCACATAACAATTGGTGGCAGCCGTAGGGTTTGAAGCAATAAAACATATAAAGGACATAGATTTATTAATAAATGACAGTATATGATAAAGGTATTTTACATAGGGATACAACAAGTCCTTATAGTTACTCAAACAAAAGCCCTAATATCGGTTACAAGGCAAATGTAGTCGTACAATAAATATGATTGTAAGAGATTGAGTTACTTTATTGGTCGATTGGTTTCTTATTTCACAAAAGCATTATGTGTAGGTTTACTCAGCAAATATATAGAAATAAATAATGACTTTTCTTGTTATAACACGAATAATTCCCTTTGTGGTGGCTGATTGTATCAGGAGAACTTAACAGCGATTTTTATTAGATTCAGCCTGCAGTGTTAGGCGGTTTCTACGGAGTTGCTTAACTAAATCGTATACTTAGTACATTATATGGTAATAACTCATGGTATAGATACGGGTTAGTAGTACAGAACGTGGGTTAAAGGTTAAAGAGCACAATCTAATAAAAATCGGATCTAAGCGAGACCAAACAACAGTAATTTTCTATAAAATCAAAGTTTCAAAGTTGGTCGTAGGCCACAATATACTTCTTATAATAAGTACAGCACGGTTACTCCAAAACAAAAGTTCTGTTCTTTACTATTTCAAGTTAGTAATGATATCTTACATGTGTTAGGATTGAAGGTTTTCGTTCTGGAGCAACTCGTTATTTAAATGTTACATGTTATAAATATGATTTAACACGGTCTTATTACTATGACTAGAGTATTTTAGTACATTTAAAAATAATAACCTCTGATTTTTCTATTTACCATTCCAGAAATCAGAAGTCCTGGTTCCACTTAGAACAACTTTTGCACTTGGCATCCAGAAATTAGCAGCAGTCTAATCTGTAAGACTGTGCAACCTACACGTCCAATACTTGCGCAACCATTGCTCTAAGTCGCCTTCGTGACATTTATCTTTACAGTACAGTAATTTTTATGATATGTTGATTTGTTTTTTACACGAATACACCTTAAACGTAACAAAAACGTAAGAAGCCCTTTATAAATAAACGTTAGCCTGGCTACTCGACGTGAGAAAGCTAGAACTGTAAGACCAAATAAAATTGGAAATCCGATGGTCATCAGCAGTACCTACGATTCTTTGGTCGCTAATAAAATCAGAAGGTTCAACTTTTTGGAATATATAACGTTAGTGAAACGAAAGTCTAAAGGCCACAGAATTTGTAAATAACGATAAACGATGCATTGTATGCTTACTAGGGCGCCTAATTAATCAACTAACATCTAGCAGGTCAAATTTTTAGAATAGTCGTTCATTTCAATCTAGGCTATAGTTATGTACAGTTCAAAATAACCAATCTGCTGACATTACAGTTGCTGATTCCTCGCCGACGACGGACTCGCCTCAGACACCAAACACCAAGAGCCCCAACAGAAAGCTTTGCCTAAACCGGTCGAGTCCGCCAATACATGGTAATTGTACTCACATGACAAAATTAATACGACTATGACGACCTACTGCTACGTTTCATGTCTGCCTGCGGAGTTCCCGACGACAGTTACTAATAGGGTGCGCTTTGTAGTTTTGGGGAGAGACGCGTGTGGGTCTGGTTTTTCCAGTCGTCGCCAGAGGGCGCAGTGGCCGCCAGCGGCGGAGGGGAAGAACCTGGTTGGGAAGCTGGGCCGCTGACGATGCTCAGCGCGTGCCGGATGCAGTTCTGGACGTTGGACTCCACGTCCATGATCTCCTCAAGCTCCTTGTCGTTCCGCGAGAGGGAGGACTCGGGTGACTCGGCGTGGTCGTCGCGGCCATTCTCCAGGAAGTCGCCCTCGTGCTCGCCGTTCTCGCCGTTTTCTTCTTCACCGTCGATAGTCAAACCGTCCTTGTTGTTTTCCTGCAGCAAAAGAAAGTAGTGAGTGAAAGTGGGTAGTGACAAAAACATTTAAATGCACAATTTATATCTTAGGCATGTGCACATTTCAAATAAGGCGCAATGGTCGAGTATTGCCATTCACGGGGTCTCGGGTTCGAGCTGCGGGGGTAAAAAGAATTTAAAAAAATCCACTGCTGGAAGTCGATATCTGACCAAGTAAAGCCATTAATCGTCTGGTTACTCTATGGAAGGTGTACGGCCCCAATCAATATTACATACGTCGCTTTATCCCTTACGCCAACGCTCGATTTCGGATACGACACTCTTATAATAGAAGAAGAAACAACTTCCACAAGTATGGAAAGTAACCTGAATGACCATACAAATCTATGGGCGACAGCCAAGTAAAGCAAATTTTGCACGATACATTGCTAACAAGAAGGTCTTCTTATTCTAGGAGTTTTTCATCTTAGACTCTATAATCCTTGTGAGTTTTGGTTGTTTCATCAGAACTTCTCCCTTCATCTCAGTTTGGAGTAGATAAGAATTTGACTATGGTTATTTAAGGAGAAAACAATATCAATCGTATTCTAGAAGTATACCTGCATATGTTATTTGATCTAATTAGCATTTTTATATTATTAACAATTTCTAATCGTTATTACTTTTTGTACAAGACAAATAAAGTTTGGAGTTCAATTTTCCTTTATGGAAGTAACCAATACGTGGGTCAATATCTGGTTATTGAATTATTTAATTGTAAGCAGATTTAACTTGACGCCAGTAAGCGAATAGATCCGGAAGCGTAACCCGCGTTTTCTGGAGTGCAATGTTTTTAGCTCGTTGTCGGAAGTGAGTTGTTGAAATGCGAAATGAGATATCAATGGGGTCCATTATTATAGGAGTTAGGTTTGATTTTATTATTGTTGTATATTGTGTATTTAACCACCAATACACATTTGTTTATTTGTGTGTGAATAAATTGGATTTTTATTTGGAATATTTTTATGAAGTTAAAGTTTACTGTTCAGCACGAGCTACAGGTCAACTTTATATTGGTGGATAGTGGCGCTCTCTAGAACTTGAATCAAGTAAAAACGTTTCATTGTTACCAAGCTAGCCAGATGATGATACAGTTGGTATAACAACAAATGTAATTACTGTGTACCAGAAATATCCAAAACTAGCAGGGTATTCTAGATAGATATATTGCTTGAATATTTCAAAATTATGTATGCCTTCTGAGTTTAGTCTATGATTGTTTGCTGTATTTATTATTATTATTATTATCTTTGGTTTTGTTTTTCAGTTTTAAACCAATTGCCGCAATTTCTGATTGCTACTATTGCTATGAAGACTTGTTTCTTTTTTTTCGGTATTAGTCAGAAAAATCGTATCATTTGCACACCGTTGAAGAAGACATAAGATAAGTGATGTAACTAAAAAAACTAATGAAATTCAAAAATTCACTGTATATCAAAACATATAAAAGTCTTTTCCTGATAGATGGATACCAGCAATAGATTTGACAAAAATATTAAAAATAAACCCGTTTACTTGCACTTAGCTGATGAAATTCGATTAATACATAATAATACGTATTCTAGACTTGCCATGAGAACATAAATATTTATCTAACACGCAGAGACTAATAATATAAGGACGAGTAGAAGGAAACAGTTATCCAAGTCAAGCTCCTAGTCGATGAGTGAATCAACTAATCAAACCGTCATTCCATTATCTTCACTTGACAGATTGGACACCTACTTAATAGTATTCTGATGTCTCTTGTTAACATTGGTTTACACTTTAATAATTGTTTTGCAGTTACTTTTATATGTAACTCTCAGTTTTATTTATTCAATGGATGAGCGTACTATCGGCGTACGTAAGGCGTACGCTTGGCGTACGCTCAGCGTACGCTCGGCGTACGCGTTACATGACGCAGCCTGTGTTTTGTCCGCCTTAAACACATAGAATCATGGGCTTCTTGTGTTTTCAGCCTAAATGTCAAAACATAACCAAGCTGAACACAACTCGTTTCTATGTACTAAAGCACAATAAGCAGCTACAGTTTATGTTATGCGTTTGGCAGTACTGAAATGTACTGTTAGTGACACTGTAAGTCTATGTCAAATTCGAGGTTAGCAGGTTAGGTTTTGCGTCAGTTTTGACACAGACTGACGCAAAACCTAACCTGCTAACCTCGAATTTGACATACACTTACAGTGTCACCAACAGTACACTTCAGTACTGCCAAACGTAGATCGAATCGCCGTGGCTATGCAGAAAAGTGTTGCTAATTCAGAAATGTACCACATTTCTAAACAATTTTGACTGTCCAAATCGATTAGAAATGGGGAGTATTTCAGTACTGTCAAACGCATAACACCAACTGGAGCTGCTTATTGTGATTTAGTACATGAAAACAAATTCTGCTCAGCTTGGTTATGTTTTGACATTTAGTGTTACTTTTATGTAAACATTTAATATTTCACATTTCTTATGAAATGCGATAAAATAGTATACGCAACACGTTAGAAAAGTGGTTTTACTAAACTCGTATGGCCGTTTAAGTACTTGCTAACGCTCGTACTCAAACCAGCCATACTTTTTCAACGAAGCATCACTTTTCTAAACTTGTTGCGTAATATACTATTTCTCAATTCCATCTGTCTGTCTGTCGTTCTGTCGGTCTGTTGACGATGCAGCTCAAAAACTATTTGTTGGAAGAAGGCAATATTTCGCTTGCAGATTATATGGCTATCTGCCTCGAAACTGAATATACTTCCGGTCAACTGTATACAGGGTGAGTACCTTAAAAATTAAAATTCTGCCTATTTTCGCTTTAACTCATGAACTATTAGTTAAATACAAGTAATTTCCCATATAGTACAGAAATAGCAAGCAGACTAGAAGACATAAGCCGCGAATATGGTCTAGAGATAAATCGCAACAAAACGAAAGTTATGATCGTTGATCGTAAGAGAAATAATCGTCCAGATCTGAGCGTCATTGGAGACTTAAGGGTCATCAACAACTTTGTATTCCTGGGATCCCTCATAATTAATGAAGGTAGCTGCGAACTAGAAATTAGAAAACGAATTCATATGGGCCGGAACGCAATGACGAAATTACAAAAGCTATGGAAGGATAAGCAGATCACGATTAACACAAAGAAGACAGTAGTAGAGACGTTGGTTTTTCCAATTATGACGTATGGTTCCGAGACTTGGACCATAAAAGCAGCTGACAGAAGAAGGATAGATGCCTTTGAAATGTGGTGTTAGAGGCGTCTGCTGCGAATTCCATGGACAGCACACAGAACCAAGGTATCTGTACTGGACGAATTCAAGAGCACTCACCGTCTTTCCAGCAGAATATATGCGAAAATAATGGCATACTTCGGTGACGTAACCAGAAGAAGCAGCACTAACCTAGAACGCTTGATCGTCCAAGGAAGGGTAGAAGGCACCAGGCCAAGAGGAAGGTCGCCGAAACGATGGTCTGACCAAATAAGAAATCTAACGGGCAAATCCCTATGCCAAGCGAACAGATCGGCTAATAATAGAGAAAGATGGCGCGAGATTACACGACGCGTCCGCGATAGAACTCCTACATGACGAGGATTCATAGTGTCACGATTCTTCTGTCAAGAACGCATGAAGAGAGAGAGAGAGACAGGTGTTTACTTTTGACCAAAATAGGTACATTTTGAAGCCCACAGATACATGGTGAACAACTTAAAAAATAAAATAAATTTTTCGGGCCTTTCCTTATATCTTTCGTATTCATGTATAGCGTCCAGGCTGCCGGTGATTAGGACCGGATAAAGTCAACCAAGACAATTAGCAGAATAAAGTGGTAATGGATAGGCTATATATTACGAAAAGAAAATGATGACATAACAAAGCAAATCTTGAATTTTAATGTAAAAGGAAAAACAAGAATTGGAAGACCAGATGATATATAGAAAAGATCAGAAGTAACGATATAAATACTTTTCATATGTCTTCGAATGATATTAAAAATTATGCAAATGATGAGAAAACGTGAAAAAACATTCTAAAAGGATATAAAAATAAACGAATCTTATATATAGTGCTGGATTTTGAAAGCATTTTAGAAGTACACAAGGCGGAAATTTTGTAACTTTCCACATGCTACAGAAACGATGCAAGACTCCCTTTGTTCCTTATGAAACCTATAAGCCCAAGAATAAGAAGAAGAAGGCCAATTAGAAGTATATTGGCTTACTGAAATCAATTTAATTTTCTCAAGCTGTGAAATTTTAGTCAAATAAGATTTGCTCACGACGCTCAACTTGCTTGATAACAGTTCATTAATTTTAATAACTTATTTTAAATTCTTACTAATGATTTTTCTAAATTGTTCAGACGAGTTTCTTTTCTTTGATGACGCACCGTGGCGTTGAGAAAAAGTTGGTTTTTGTAGAGCGATAATGTTAGTTCATTATCAATGCGCTCCGTGTTTGGAAGGCCTCTGCGATAAGCGTGCGTAACGCTATAGCATTAGATACTTGTTTTTTGTAAATTTACCGAAGCTGCAGCTCAGTTAATGTAGTTTTGCTGTTTGATTCCAGCGTCAGTATTTAATTCTTTTAATTGTTAGCATCATACCCGTATACCATTTCATATAATATCTTTGTAGTAATAGCGTCTACTGGCAATTGATCTTTATTAAAGCCTTAGTATTTTAATTATATTTCTGGTATTTTCTTATATTTAACCCACAGATACCTTCTGCTTTTTTCAGATTCGGTTTTTGTAGAAGGCAGGTGCTCGGTGCTAACTGAAAGTTATTTAAACTGCTGGTTAGATTGAAGTTATGGTTGTCACAAGACGGCAACTATGGAATGCATGCGTGCACGAAAAGCTTGAGTCCGGATGAACACTTGTAAGACCGTAGAACCGTTTACTGTAATTCGAGATGCTAGTGCTGATGGTACTCACCAAAGGCTGGGCTCTAACTGATCGAGCTTATTGACGGCACTGTTACTTATAGCCGAAACGGCGAATGTCTCTTTGCAGAATTGCAGTCCCGTTACGGCAGAGCGTTCGAGTCATGAAAATACCGTTAGGGTACAAGTACAGTTAAACATTAAAATTAGGAAGTTTGCCGCTGGCTGCAGCACTTTGTCCAAGGTAGTCAGAGAACTGGAAATTCTACAAAAGAATTATTTTTGTTTTTGTTTAGTAGTAATTATAACCATTTATGTAATTTGACTATAATCACAGAGAATTTTGAGCTCGTTTGAGCTTGATGAACGGTAATGGGCTTACTACAAAAAGTATGGCATCGCCAGTGTGGGGCTTCCGTCCTTATTTACTTTTGGTTTGCATACGTCTACTGTTATCTCTATGGTGTGGTAATAATGAGTATAACTATTAAGGTAATATTAACTTATATATTAGATTTAAGCAATATTAAAGGGAACTACATCTCTTTTGAGAATCCTGCGGTGTGGCATTTAGTTATGCAGCCATTCTTTAAAGTCGGAAAGTCGGAAACAATAGTACTGAACATAGCTTGCTTTAGTTAGTATTCACGTGATACCAGAAAACTCCTAATTTGCGATAAACAAAGCAACCTCTACATTAAGCGCCGGTAATTGGGAAAGCGGCAGCCGAAAGGGGCCCGAAGGATCTGCTTTCAGCGAGCGCAAGGAAAACAGACCACAAAGAACGCGGCACGTATGACGATATGCGGCCAGGTCATCATTAATACTTCCTTTTGTCACAGCCACTTGTCACTTTAACGAGCTCTCCTGGTTGCTGGAGAACGTTGCGGGATGTCCAGGAGCAGAGAGCGCCGTAAAGGCGCAAAGATGGCGCTGCTAATTGTCGTATTCCAGCATTGCCGACGCGGTAGGCGCGTGATTCCCTTAGCTGTTGTAGAGCTGTTATTATCACGTCGTCTTCCAGCATTATTGTAATTACACCAGTCTGCGTATAGCGGAATGTGGGGCAAGGATAATTACCTCGTACTTAGGGTTTTGTTCTTCTGCTCTTATAATTAGCGTGGTATCATAATCACACGTTGCGGCAGTTTGACATACATAAGAACTTTAATAGGAATTTATTGAAATTACTTCGTCTCCGGAAAATTAAAATTCGGACTGCTCGGGACCCGAATGCGGCTTCGTCGAAATACACATGCGAGGAAATTGCGGGTAGTTTAGCTTCTTTTACGGTTATGGTTCGGGCTAAATTCGGTTTTAATGATTGTTTTTAATGTGGACTCGTCGAAAATGTAATTATATGAAGTTCCTCTAAAATCATGCAATTAGACGATAAATAATTCCTGATGTTTATAGGTATTAGCTCGGCTATAATACAAGCTGTTTTGAAAAATTATCTAAAGTTGTGGATTTTTGTGTTTTTATAATATTTATTCCGGTATCATTGTAATCCAAAATCACAGTTTTTAACGTTGTTTATTTACTAGTTATTTCAATATTGCATGAACGACTATACAATTTTATTATTGACTTGCGAAAAATAATTTACTCGCGAATTAACACTCTTCCCTCGTCGATAAAATACAATTTTATGGTCTTGCATAAAAACATTTTCGGTTATGATGCTTAGCTAACAATAGAGACTGTCTTGTATTTAATGTAAAACTCCTACATCTTATTAAATTCAGCAATGATTCATTTTGAGCAGTTAAGTTAGTTCTGCACTTAAGCTTCAGTCTACTTCTGCTATATCAACGCATCACAAAACTATTTGTTATACCACAACGGAGTCAGCTTAAGATATCCAGTGATACACTTAACAAAAATGCCTTGGTTATACGTCGCTGACTCTGAAGCTAACATAATTAATTGAAAGTCGACTATTGCACGATGTGCTGATTATAGGAAGTATTTTGTACGATGAGTTTAATTTGTGGAAAATACATGCTAGAGCCAGTGCAACGCACAGAATATGCCAGTATGAAAATTTTAAGTTTATTCTGTGATATTAATTTAATAGATGTTGCAGTTAAACCCAAATAATGTAAATTGATTTCCGCAAACGTCTACAGCATTTACATCAAAATCAAGTAATATTTATGAAGTAATTTAGAGTAGTATTTAAATATTTTGCCGATACAACATGCGTTTAAGAAAAAATTATTCATGAGAGGATTTTCCTATATACACACTTCCGTGCGGCCCCAAATATACACATTAATAATAATTTCAAGTCAGTGAACAATAATGATCATGCTGTTTAAGCTAATAAAAGCTATTAGAATGTGGAGAATACAGCAACTACATTGATGCAGCTGATGACTCATACTATTTTCTTTCAGGCAACCAAGGTGCCTCCAAACAAGTAAATATTTTACTACAAACGGTAATCAATTTTAGACTCAGGCTCCAAACTCAAATGACTCAAGCCAGCTTCAAATGGTACCAAGCAATCGTTCAGGCTTCATGGAAAAATCGGAAGGCCGATCAGCTACAGTGAAGACGGCGTGCAGTTCTTTTCTATAATTAGCAAAGAGTTGTAACATTATCAGAGGGCGCCAAGGAATCTTTTATAACCAAGAAGTCCACAGCTTATGAGAACTCTTATCTCACTAAAGTACTATGCGTAGCCAATTCGGTGCAACCTGAGGAAAACTTCAAAAAGGTTCCATACTTTAATTGATTTCATTAGCCACGCACAAAACCATAGGAAACATGAGCAGGGTTATATTATTTAACGACAATTAACCTGATATAAAATGTTGCTTCAGTTAATTTTAGTACTCGTATAAATCACAAACGTGCACCACGTTACAGTCGAAAATCACAAATACAACCAACTGGTGCCACTAATTATAGGAGTTTAGCTAGCACATTACGAGGTTCAATATTTAAACAAGTAACAGGCATCTGGGCAGATTAAATTGACTAATAATTACAAATGTGCAGGTCAAACATAGCAGGAGAGCGATAATAATAATATGCTACCACGTACGTAGTAATGGAGAATGTTCCGTAAATACACACAAATTACTGATAAACTCGGAAGTGATGTAGCACAAGCCAGTGATTTTAATCTTTCGGTGAGCTTAATGTGCAGATCCGTTTTTACCATCACAACACTGGGTCGTGTTGTAATACTCCCGGAAATGCAAGGCGTCGTTGACAAGGCCAATAGCATAATTAGCTACCTGTGCAAGTAGTAACCGTCTAAGTGAAGCGGGGACCACAATAAGAACTCAGAAATAAACAAAAAACCCAGCAATGATTAGAAATCCGGTTACCAAATTACTAGCATAGCATAGCTGATCATACTTTAACGACTCCAATTCCTCTCCCACGAAACAAGAGTGCTTAATTAGAATAGGAAACTAGAAATCTAAAGTGCACCGCGACCTTCAGCTTACAGCTTTAACACTTAAATTGCGACGCTAGAAACATCCAAAATGGAATGCGGTGACTAATTAAAACCCAAACATCGTCGATAAATGAACTATACAAACCCGCGATAGCGCGAGAGAGCTAGGACATTACTGTTGCTCTCGTAAGTCAGTATATATTAGCCCTAAACTAAGGCAAAAAATATTACAAAGTATAACGCGTGAAATCAAGTCAGAGACGCTTGCAAAAGAGAGGGAGGAACAAAAATGTCGCCGCAGGTCCGTCGAAACAATTTAATGATACTTGGCACAGTTACGCATGACAAAGGATCGATAATTAACTCGTGCGACTGAAGGCCGTTCAGAACGAGTTCGGCGACCTCAATGACTCTACAAATGCGAGCTTTTCAGACAAAGGCGCCAAAACGCATACAATCAAACAAGGGAATTAAAGGGTTATAATGCTTAACGCTTTTTACCCGTAGCAAACATTCTTGAACAACCCTCTTGTAATCCAAAATTGCTAAGCAACACTGACGCTGAAATGTGTAACCTCATAGTATCTAACAAAAACGACTGTTTGTAATGTTAAACAAGTTTCACAAAAAGAAATCCACTATACGTTCAGACAAATATTACTTCCCTGGCTCGGATACTGACGGCATAATATCAGAATTTGAATCTGAACCAGAAAGTCCACGTTTAAAAATGTACTTTATTTATTTTATTTTGATCAAAACCGTGATTTATAAACTAAATTTTAAATACAATCTTTCTGCTTATTTTCGTATACTGTAGTTTTAATTTGGTTCAGTATTAATTGTAGCGTCTGCTCTCAAGTGAAGTCATGATAGCCGTAGTTTTTGCAATTGGATTTTACTTATCAAGTGAAGTTTCGTTTGACAATTGAGGGGTTAATGTGATTGGGGAATTTTGGAATTAGTTTGTTGGGTTGATCGCTTGCATTAGTAGTGGTTGTGGACCCGTCAGATTGTCTTGAATTGACAGCTCTCTTCTACGAATTCATTACTGGTTTGTTTTATTGAATGGATGATTAATTTTTCGTATTGCCTTGGCTTATCTTAGAAGTTCGTTGTTAAGGTTTGGTTTGGTTTGCCTTATTTAACAAAGTTAGGCACCATTTCGGCGCTTTATGTTGGTAACTTTTCTAAAGATTTGGTTTTGTTTACTCATCATGACTACGCTTCCGATAAAAATAACATTGAAAAACATCTTCATCGAGAGTCGTCTTCTACCGATTTGGCCGTCGGATGTCTAAATCAGGTGATTGCTTGGCTCTCATAGTTATTTTTCGAATCGTATAGTTAAATAGTTTAGATTTTATTTGAGATCAGCGTATTTTTGGGTCAAGTTGTTCACTCGAGTTGGCAAATCGACTTACCATCGGGGTCGTACTTTAGATACAACTCCTCGAGAGGTTAGCCGTGCGACGAGATAGCATTTGTGTCGAGTTTGTGTTGCTCATATTTGAAGACTACAGAACAATGGGCTGGTAATTAACTGAATTAAGTACATAACTGTACTCCAAATTTATGTATTAATACGTAGCGTTATTACAGGTGATTTGCTGCTGATTAACTGAAGGCCGTTGCTGCTTGCCTTTTAGTCCCTGTGTTTTTGTTTTCTTTTACTTGGCGGTTTGCTGCCTGTTGCTGTACTGTCTTTGGAGGCTCGATTTTGCCTTTTAAATTTTCGTGTCTTTATCGTCCTCCGTTGTTGCAAATGAACTGACTTGATCGTGTTGCTACAGAACCAGAGCGGACTTGGTCGACAGACATCAATAAGCGAAATAAGTTATTTTGTAAATTATTTATTTACTCCTGATCGTAATTCAAACTACATACGTTAATCTTGAAAAAGTACAATATTACGATAATATTTATTCATAGTCAGCAATGATACACTACACATTTTTATGAGTATTTCTAGTGTTGACCTGTTCACTAATTAAAACATAAAGTGCTATCTGCAAACTTAGCGTGATTACGTCATAGATAAGAGATTTGTTTTACCTCCACCCCTGTACCTTTAGATTTTATAACAAAATACAAATTTTGCACTCATCAAAAATATTGGCAAGAGGTGTAAATAAACCATATAGATTATTTCATTATTTACCCACTTGCATCGATTTAAAAAATATCAATTGGATTACGTCGCACTCAGGTTTTATTATTGCTATAACCAACTATAGTTTCTCTGAGGAATGTTAACTTTCATTGTAGTTCACAATAGCCAAGATCATAACCTAACTTTCCAATTTAGTTTTGCGAGTTCATGTAATAAATAAATTAGTGTCGCTTTTTAAGATTAGTATATAGATTATTGGAAACCCCTCCTTATCTCCGTAGATTAGCTAGTGGGCTCCGTTGAACGCAAAAGGGTATTCTCAACTCGCTATTTGATTTACATTGAAGTGGCATATGAAGGTCTCTCGTTTTAGTTAGTATATTTTAATTTGCCATTGAATATTGGAGAGTTAAGAGGTTAAAAAAGTTTGGGACTTCTCGGCGTGCCCTTTTTCTAACAAAACATAGGGTTCCAGTGCCTTAATAAAAGAAAATAAACCAATTGCAAAGAGATATCCACACTGATACTAAAATGATTTTAAACAATATTAGTATTTCAGGACGAAAACATATTAATTACAACTAAATACGACCAGAATTTGTAAACAATTAAGGAGAATCAACAAAATAAGTTTAAAATGCAGGTAATACGAACTCGGAAATCAAATTAGCTGAATCCTGAATTATTATTACACAAGTAGCACCAAGTTCGTTGCATCAAAATGAAACTCAAAAAACCTATTTAGTGAAATTATTTACTGGTTCCATCGTACGACAAGACCTTGCCAAACCGATGCAATTATAGACATGGGCAAAAGCCAAATTTTTACACCATCGCTGGGGAGTGCGCAGCCTTCTACTATTCTTGACAAGTAGAAAATATAGTATAAATCAGAAAAATACACATATCAAGTAAAATTGGTAAACACCTAGTGATTGTTATTATTCATAATGAATCTACAAGTAACTTCCATAACGAAAGTGCTTAAACAAGCTATGGGGCTCCAGTCACAGCGATAAGTGCAAAGGTAATGAATGCTACGTCGGGTACACGAAAGGTTTAAAATACCGCTGACCTGCACTGCTAACCAATTGCGTCCAGAGACAGGAGTCGGCCAGAACAGATACGTGTTACCAGGTGCTATGGTTTTTCCCAGTGTGAAATTTGTACCTGAACAGATGAAAGACACAGCAATAGACAGCTCTGTCAAAATGTTTTCAAATTTCTATCGCTCAGTAAAAAACTGAAACATTTTTTAAAACAATGTCAGCGTTAAGGCATTTTTGGATAGCAAAAGATAGAAAATAATATTTTTAACATTAATAGGACGCATGTACTGGTCTGGCTTCATTTCTATAAGGTTTAATTTTTGTCAACTTCAATCTCGCTTTCAGTTCAATCTATGAGATAATCTCTTACCAAAGATTGAGAGCAGCTGCTTTACATTACTGGCTAATATAGAAGCAGCCATTCTCACTTTAGAAGGAAATGGCGAGAGCTCAATAGCAAAAAAACTTTAAGTACCTTTCAAAATGCTGGATTAAAAGAAGCCATTTATAAAAATAATTGTACTGTCTGAAAAGAATCTCATGATATTAAAACTTTTTATTGCAATACCTGGTTTACGTTGTCGCACTCATTCGAAAAAGTTGATTTTTTCATAATTCATGTGGATATTGAAATGGAAGACTTTTTCCAACTTTAGCAGAAAAACAATAATGCTACGTAATAAAGGAGTGACAATAGGTAATGTACGTCATCAATGACGTAATTGGAAGTAATCAATCCTATCATATTTAGAAATAGAACCAAATGTTTTAAAGATTTCAAAAATCCTTATCGGTTAAAATGTGTTCCAATTGCCAAAATCGCAGACTGGAGATAACAACGGTGATATAATTTACAGGAAGGCTTTTCTGGAAAAAACAAAAGCATCACTGTCACGAGATGAAGAGATATGGCATGCCGTTCGGCTACAGCAAGAATCAGTTTTAGCAAGTTCGTCCTGTAGTGTCTGCATACCTGAAGCAGCAATAATGGAGTATCTTTACTGCACACAGGTGGAAAGCTTTGCACAACCTTAAAAATTACAAACATAAACATATGTGAATAAATTCAAGTTTTAAATTATCTCAGATAACGATTCTTTGACTGAAAAGGCGATATATAATTTTATTTGAGTCAAATAGTGGCTTATTTTGAGAAAACCCACAAAACTTGGATAAAATAAGTACTCTAGGTAACTCTATTCCTTCACCTTCACGCAATAGGTCAACAATTAGCTAATAAAGAAAATTTTCAGAACTTTGGTGGAGTTAAATAAAAATAATATGCTTATAACAAAATAAGCAGTGGTTTGACACTTGAAATATCCAATTAGTTGCTGTTATTTTGTTGTATTTCTAGATATATGAATAATGTGTTGCCTACACTGTTCAATCATATAAAGTGTTGTTAGGTAATGATGTGCATTACCTAATAGTATGCCATATAGCTGGTAATTTACGTTAGTCGACTAATCGGAGGCTCCTTGAAGATGCCAACAGGAGGCAAAGCCTAACTAGGTGAACATAACAAACCAGAGCAATTTTAATTCAGCTAGTAGGCAAATCCCGCAACATCCCCGGGGTGTTAGAACTTAACTTGGGTCTAATCCCGCGGATTAGGGCCGAACCGACAGCTAAATTTTAAGTGGTGTATCGCACTTTTAGGGCCGCTGCGGAAACGAAAGTCGACTCCGTAACGCAATTAGCTCAGCTGCGATAATCGAGTTGGCCGGTGCAGCTCCGCGAGCTCAAAAAATAATTTGCTAATTTAAATAAACAACTTGGAACAATATTATTAGGAACGCAAATGATAAAAGCAAGCCCGAGATGTTATTGTTCGCATTCCGGCCCGGCCGCGCGGAGACGTTTAAACGAATACTTAACGAATGAGCGCCGAGAATTCATTCCGTCTGGCCCTTTCAGCGAGACAAAAAGCCCAGGACTGAATCAAAATAAGCTTTGACGAAGTAAAGGCGTATTTACACAGCCGCTCTTAGACAAAAAGAGGAAATTGCCACTTAGGTGTCTGCAGTTTGTACTGTCATCTGCGTTTCCTATCAGGAACTAATCTGTAAATAGAGTGAACTTCGGCGGGCTTTCATGAACGAGATAAGCTCAAAGCGCCCGATGCGTGTTTAGCGACCCGCTCAAAGCGAACCTTTCATAAGATGGAAACGACTGTTATTTTTAACTTCTCTCAATGTCAGTCTTAATGCTCCTGATAAAATATTTCTGAGAATGTTTTCAATGTGAAAACGGTCCGGAAGGGGCCGAATTGGAGCTTCAGCACCCTCGTTGCAGTTTTATTTGTCATTTTTATTTCGAATAAAAAGTCGAAACTACTGTATCTACCTGTAGGCGAGCAAATATAAAAATATATCAGCTACAGGAGAAAATTATTTAAGAGAGAACCGATTTGGAGCTACCACTTTCTGGTACTTAGTATAAGGTAATTATCATTGTGGTTGTTTTAAAACTGCAACAAATATAGGAGCGGTTAAATAATGGCAGTTTTATGCATCTGATTTAAAATTAAGTTGTTTTATTAAACTTAACGTTCTAATCGATTTTCGAAACCTAGCAAATGTACAAGTAAGTTGTTCGTTCCGTGCTTAATGAAACCGCTGAAGTGTAAAAAGATAAAAAATAGTAACCAAGAATTAATATAAAGAAGATTAGTGGAGACCTGGAAAACCTCCTATGAACACAAAAATAGAATCGAACAAATATCACGAGATAAAAGAAAGCAGAACACGATAATAAAGATGAATAGATGCCCAGGATCGATGGAAGAGGCGATATTTTTAGTTCCGCTTGTAGTCGCAGCTTGCAAATGTGCGACATGGTGTGCTCACACCCTCATAAGCTCCCGATAATATCTTAAGGGGACAGGTAGCTTGGCAGCCCGCTCGGTTCTCGCCACGAATACTAATCGGGGTTTATTGTGGTCGCTTTGGCTAAAAAGTCTGTATATTTTTTATATAGGGACGGTTCCTGGTTGGAGAGAGAAGCAACGGACTAGGGATTGTCTAAACGGTTGTGCAGTAGGTTTTAACATTCCAGTTCCGCCTTGGTAATAGGTTCCAACAACCGGTTAGAACAGTATCCTGTTCCATTACTGCACGACAATACCACTATTCAATATTAGTACTTGCCAAATACCTGTACAAATATTCGTATATCCACGATGTGGAAGTAATTAATAAAATAAGTAACAACAGAATCAGAAACGTAAGCTCTCTTATATAAATCGGCGTTTTCTTTCATAATAGGTTACTTTTATAAAAGAATATAAAATACGTAACATAAAACTAATATTCTTAAAATCTAATAATAAAATAAACCGTAACATATAATGCAGAATGCAGCAAAACGCGCGATCTAGCTAGTGCAAAACTTGATTAGCGAAGAACTGGTACGTGGCGCTCAGATTGAATGGAACTGGAAACGTGGCTTTGACTAAACGAATGGAAAAAATTCTCCAGCTGGTTATAATCGGTTCCGAGAACCTGTTTCAGAAATAACATGCAGTAACTGCAGTAACGGGATACAAGTTTGAAGCTTCTTTACTTTAACTACTACTTTAAAAACTGATCATCTCTACAACGGCCAGCAACAGATTTGAATATACGAACGCCGAACATTTGCCTTATGTGTTATACGCGATACCAAGGTAGTGAACTTATTAATTATATCCTGAATAATTGGTGTTAATCGAAGTGGTAATAACAACTTCGATCTGCTTAAATACATTGGTACACGGAAAACATTCTTTGGTTCGCTCGTACCGCAGATCAAAATTCCCGTGTTTTTATCGTCCCAGTAAACATATCCGGTGGCCATCATTCGGAGCTCCAGGTCAAACTTCCCGCATATCTGTCGCCGCGACAAACATCCCCGAGAGTCATTCGTGTCTCAGGTTTAGAGGTAGCCCTGCCATTCTGTTAGGAGTGCCTTCAGGATGTTGGAGGCCTCTGAACTAAGCTACTTTAAGCTGCAGGTTCGTTGTGCTTTCAAGTAGGTACTCTTGACACTTTGATATAAATATTTCAGTTTTTTTCGGATAGCTTCTACAGAGCTTGCAGTTGCTGCACTGTTTATACTTTTCCTTTCAGTAGCTGCAGGTTACATACATACAGATTGATTAGAAAAGGATTATATCTGAGTGCCGCTATGTTTTATGTGCCGTTATATTCTATATTGTTCTCGAACTAGCGGGAGTTGTCAATACTTAAATACCTATATTTAAACTCTAGCTAGTTCGAGAACAATAAAAACACATGTAGCACATATAAATTTAGATGCAAAACAAATTCAGAGGCAGCTAGATGCAGTTGTTGCTTAATCATTCTGTATGTACGAGTAATTAAAAGTAAATCCGATATTATTATTAGTACGTATGTGGTACTTGGATCTTCGCTTTACGAACACTAACTCGAGCTCCCCATCTCTCGCTCAAAGAGGGCCTCTAATATTGTTAATAGACAGGTTGGATTGTAGCCAGCCTAATAAGTTTGATAAACTATTGCTTACAACCGTGACGTCACCTTAGGATCATTTATCTCAGGTGGTAATAAGCTGCAACGCCTAGATATTTTGCTCAGAAGTATTGTGTGAATTCAGCATACGTCAGTGTTTGTATATTGTGTTTGCCTGAGCTGAGTTCAATATTAATAGGTGGCGGTTCATATAATACCGCAGCTTTGCCAACTTCAACAAATTATTTACCGAGGTATTTCTCTTTGTATTCGGGAATGCAAATTATCTCTGGCGATGACAATCGTAATCCAGTGGAGCACGCATAATAATAATTACCTACTTTCGACGTTACTTCTGAATTGATTCAGATAGAAATACACACGTTTCCAGAATAGAACATTGCCCATGTCCCATTGTAGCTAGCTAAAGGCACTTTTGGTTTGACTACTTGTTGTAAATCCATTTTAGAATGTAACATTAGGCCCTGGGCTGATCAAGTAACGGACTGGCATTAAACAAACAATACCACAACTATTCCAAATAACAAGAAACCAAAATAATTTCTGAATTATTACAGAATGTGCAAATTATGAGGGAATCTACCTCTCCTAAGTTGCTCAGATAATCTGCCCTACGATACTAAGCAAAGGGTAAGATAAACAATAGAACATCAACTACAAGAAGAGCAAGTATATCATAAAAAAGCCAAGTCCGAGACTTTAAACTTTAGACTGAAGGAGAAGGTTATAGCTCAAATTTTTAGACTTAAAATCTGCTTCTACGTCCCTTCCAAAAACCCAATTATGGAAATTATTACACGAAGCAGAAGTGCTAAACCTGTGATGGAAAGCAGTAGAAAGTTTGATGATATGAAATGGACAGTCCGAACAAATAGTAGAAACGGGAGAACTGCATACTTGAACAGGAGAAGTTAGAGCTTAAATACAATGCATCAACAATAAATCTGGCTATCGGGGGATATTTATCGATTAAAACTAGGGAATAAAGAAATCTCAAGAAAAATGCGAAAATCTAGCATAGTATGCTATAACATGCAAGAACACAACTAGAGAGGAACTAAAATACAGCTACTATTGGAAATAAGACAGTTTAAGTGACAAGGAAATGAGCAACGAGACAATACTAAAAATAATGTTTTAAACAAAAACACTGAAAGAAAAGCAGGAAGAGAAAGCAGAGATTTCAATTGAATGAGGATATGGAAACGATGAGTGAGAGTAGGGGAATGATCGTGCATAGCGAAAATACTATTGGTGGGCTTCGACACCTTAGAGCGAGAAGTCAAGGAAAAAGAAAATTTTAAGTACAGTCGTGTTCAAATAAATCTGGGAGAGTGTTTTTTTACCTGCAGGTTGTATTAAGAATTGAGAATATCTCCATGGATTTCTTCTTATCAAAACGAGTTACAGATTTCATTATCTGGTATAGTTTAATGTAACTCTTTCTGATAGCAGGAAATCCGTGGAGTTATTCTTCAATTCTTAACTGAACCTACATATGAAAAAAACATTGTCCCAGATTTATTTGAACACGACTGTACTTTGGGGCCATTTTTTAAAATAAAGAAGTTGTATATGGTTATATGGTAAGAGGTAAATCGTAGGGCCACATTGAATAAAAAAAATTGTTGGCTGTGTTCTTTGAAGACATGATTTATCATAACTGTTAGCCGAGGTAAAGTTTTTTTTCTAAAAATATGGCTATTTTATTCGTGGCACAACATATGTGCCACGCGTTACTGAACACCTCCTCAGACCACATAAGTCAAGAGGCATATGAACTGTGCCTCAGTTTACCTGTCCAGACTTGCTAAAGATTGTACAATATTACGGCTAGTGATTAAACTAAAGACCCTGTATAAGTATAAAAACCTGGTTATGTTTTCAAGTTGGTTCTAATTTTGTAGTTTTATTGACTGGTGATTTTTATAGTGTATTATACAATTTTTCATTAATTTTATGGGGGAGCACGTTAGAAGAATAGATTGAAAATAGCCAATAAACGCATATCGAGGTCATTGGACAATGTGTAATATGGACTGAAACCTAATACAACTAACTACAAATACAAAACATTTCTGCCAAAGGTTTTCTAAAATCAAAGTTGATCGAAAAAATCTTCGCCAACTATTAGGATCAGAGAACAATAAATAATTAATATCTCGATAACTATCGATTTAACGAAAAATAAATTGTTTAAATAAAAACAATTAACACATTTTGAAAAAGTTCACCGAACTAAATCAATAGTGCAAAACAAATAATTAGAGATTGGGCGAGCACAGGCTATTTTCGGGATCGAAACGATCATAATGGTTAAGACATAAGGAGATAATATTTTGACGATTCAAAATACATTTAAACAAGGATAGGAAACCGAAACACAACTAATTATTTAATAAAACTACCCATCCAAAGGTTTTTATTAAAAATTAAACAAAAAACCACAAGTATTTTGCCGACAAAAAAGGTCAAAGAAGAGGGAATACTTAATATTTAAATACTGTCTCAAACTAAAGGGGATGCTATCAAACTAAATGAAAAATATCAACAAGGAGAACAATGGTTGGACTAAACAAATTTCAAAACAAGTAATTCAAGCAACAAGCTTTTAAACTAACACAAACCAAAACCAAGAAAGGAACAATTTAAAAGATTATAAACTGAAATTACAAAAGAAGTTTTATTCGACATTTACAACAAAACATTTAAGAACTACCAATAATATAAAGATGAATTTAAAACAGAATGTGATCCTGTTATATAAAAAGTGTCCTAATTTATGAAAATATTATCTCTGGGATTGTAAGGTGGAAGAAGCTCTGGTGAACATGTAAACCCATCAGGGTAAACATTATTAGATGCAGTAAATGCTTATCTACCTTACAAATTCATAAATTTAATCACATGTTGGCAGTACTTTCGTGTATTGTTGGTGGCACTGTCAGTCTATGTCCAATCCGATGTTAGTAGACAGACTGACGGAAAACTTAACCTGCAAATCTCGAATTTAACATAAGCTGACAGTGCTACCAACAATTCAGTATTGAGTGACTTATGGTTTTTATCTTGCTAGTGATACTACCAAAGCCATAGCAGATATATTTCTAGCTTTTGTATGTGTCATTGATAACACTTTTTCCTATTTTTTGAAAATTATTAGTATTTTAGGTTAAATAAACCGTGTTACGATATACGTAACGTTATGATTTCCATATTATTCGAGAATTTTAAAGAACTCGCTTCTAACGCTTCGAACTATTCTTTCGTAATGTAAAAAGCTTGATAACGTTACTTGCATCGTAAATTACTATTACAATGCTGCAGCGTCTTGAATATGTTGCTCCAGCGCTTATTTTAGTGATATTTTCTGCTAACCCAGAATTTGCTATAACGCGAAAAGTGATGGATGCAGTAAAATTCGTCGCCAAGATTTGGTCGCGCCTTTTCGACGCTTTGGTGGGACTGATTTGGTAGACGAAACCTTCCGTATACAATTATATCTAAATCTTATTAAACTTCTAGAACGATGTGTAATAAAAATGTCATAATTGTCCCAATTCGAGGCAAGTTTCCCTAGGTTGGCGAACTGCAAATGACAGAATCGTTAAAGGCAAACCTTCGGCGAATAACTTCCGTATTTTGTATTAAAGACAGGAACATGGCTTTTATGGGCCATTTCATTAACCGAACCCTTTAAAATTCATGTACTCCAGTCTAGTAAAATTGTGGATGATTTAATTAACTTCCCTAACAAGATCTGCGGATTAAAGTCCTCGTACAAATACAACCGTCTGTGTTTATAAAAAAAGCAGCGAATGCAGTATCTAAAGCGGGTTTTTTTTCTGAAATTTCCCAAATATACATTTAAATCTTACATCAAGCAATCAAAAGGATTGTGACTTTTTAATATATTACCATTAATAAAGACGACACGCGATGCTGGTCGTTTCATAATGATATATCACACAGAACTCCTTTTGAAGCAGGGCGTAGTCCATTAATAGGATGTGCTGTCGTCGGAAAAGTACAAATTGGAATTGAAAAATCACGCAAGCACGAATTAGAACATACTTCTAACCGTTGATTGATTGCACATTACAATCAGTCTGCAGCTTTTAGCGTCGCACGTAATTCTGAAAATGACGGTGGATTAAGTTTAGTTACTTTCTCCAGACATGACGTTTCAGTTCCAAACTTAAACATCACATAGAGCTGTATCAAAATTGATTAACCATTTATTCTCAACGTGTGGACTGCGACCCCTTAGAGGCCCTTAAGGAGGGGGGAGACATGTTTTGAAATTTTGATTTTAAGGGTGTCATTTTTATTTATAATCGACTACGGTTACAACTGTAGTTAACGATATACTGTAATGGTTTTTAGTGTAAGGGGTTGATATCAGATTAAAAAAAAGCTTGAAAGAATACAGTATTAAATTACAAAGATGAATTTAAGTATTAGAAGGATATCAAAATTATTAATATGTATTTGGTAAAGAAATTAAATAGAATTAAAATTTTATTGAATGATGCTATATGAGAAACAGAAAGATTCTAACATAATTTAATTATTATCTGAAATAAAGTGGAGGATTAATAACAAATACCTATTCGAGAAATATCATTCAAAATAATGGGTGTTAAATAAAATGATACAGATTATATAGAGTGCTGGTCTTTAAAATATATGCAAAACAATGTCACTAAGGAGGTAATAATAATTATTAGTATGTAAAAAAATTTTGGACAAAAAAGAGTAATACCTTTGTAAGTGGCTAAATTTTATGAAATAAACCCTCTATAAAAAGCTTTTAATCTGTTTGGAATGTAAAGGTTTGTGAATTAAAATAAAATTTGCGAGAAGAGAATTAAAATAAAATTTAAAAAGATTTGAAGATGGTAGAGAAGAAATGATATGGTAAGAGTGCCATATGTAATACAGTTATAATCTACAAAATCACTTCTTGGAATTGGATGCAGGACTAAGTTTATTGTCAATCAATTACATCATAAGAATTGGATAGCAGGGAATGGTTTTACTGGAAGTGCTTTACATCGAGTTTGTTAGCAGAGTGAGCATCTTGTGGTGTGGTTAGAAGGTTTTTCATTTGCTGGAGTTGTAATTCGCCAAGTTTGTTATTTAAGTGACATCTTGGAACTTGCATCTAGTCGAGGTTCGTGATACTAAGTTAGCGGTGGCTTGGAAATTTTGGAAGGAATACGTGGAGGGCGTTTGCTGCTGATCAATTTTGGCAGTTCTGTTGGAGAAAAGAGGTAGGTGCCTTTGTCGTGTTTGCTGGGAAGTTTTTGCGGTTCCTGGTGTTTGGTTGAGTTCGTACTGGGATTTGTCTGGACGTTGGGAGATTTCTGTGAGACTACCGGATGCATTTGGTTTAGTAAAGGAGAGTATCGACATCCATGAACAGGTGAGAGAATACAGGTATTTAAGTAAAAACTAAAAGAAAATATAGAAAGAGTGAAGTGAGGTAACTTTAATTAGGGGAATACTTACTATTTGATATTGTTGAATGACAAGTAATGTAACGAAAAGGTATTTCTAATTGATTTTGCACTTGCATAATTTAAAGTGACACTGGCAGACGTACAAGTTGTCACGGAATTAGAAAATAATTATCAGGAATAAAAGCAGTCTTGATTATGAGCGAATCCGACCTGTGTTTTCAGTTACGAGAAATGCTTTCTACCCGAGCTAGAGATATTTTATACTATTGATAATTCAAAATTTAAGGGCAAATGAGTTACTTAAATTCATTTTAAAAGAGAATTGTTTTTGCAGCTAAAGCTTCTCTGTAAATCATGAAACGTGTGCTGCCTAAACATTGCTCGAGTATCATTCGTGAAAATTTCTATACAATTTTGCCACTGCATATTTTCCTCGCAATAATATCGTCTAATATTTTAATCACTTCAGGTATTGTGTCCCTTCCTTCTATCGATTTGCAACACCATAGTTCTGATAATCCGTCGCAATCAAACATAAGCGATTAAATGAAAATCTTTATTGATATCTGCTGTCTCGTCAATGTGGATTGAGAAATGTTATAAAGTTTCGATAAACGTTGCTGTTGTGCGTACAGATATATCGCCCATTCAACGAGCATGGTATGCACTGTAGTTGTTTGGAAAAATTTTCCTCAAACCGAATTTCCGCAATATCAACTGGAGCTGGTGCAATAAGTTCCTTGGTTTATTAAATTTTATCATGTCAAACCGATTTCGAGTTCTATTCGTAATAAACAAGTTGTTGTTAAATATTGTGCCAATAGTTGCATGCAATTTTCTGCTAGGAAGGGCTCTACAGGTAAGGACAGATATACTCTAATTTCTATGCTGTGAAAGTGCAATTCCCGAGCTTAGTATAAATTCCTATAATGCAGTTTCAGCTGTACGTTTTAGGAGCAACACGTAAATAACGTCTTCAAGTGACCGCTAAGTCGGAGCTTTGGGGGAGTATGAAATAATAACGAAGGTTACTTGGTTCAACATCTTTGCTTTAAAAATGGGAAAGATTTCTAGTGTCTTTGTAGTCTTTTCTAACTTAACATTTAGTGCCACCCCTTCTCGAAATAATTCAGATTGTATTTAGGCTGCCCATGTTATCGTGTAACGACTAGGTAGGCCAAAATAAATACTTTATTATTATTATTATTATTATTATTATTAGTTCGTGATTTTGATAGATAACATTTAAATTTTAAAAATGATTTTTTAAATTTGGAAAATAGATGGCTTCACTTCGCATGCCCAGATCTTGTCCATAACAAACAAACAAACGAAATTAAGAATCAACTGCGAAAATCAGGAGGCCCCCCTGTATAATTTTTAAACTAATTCTCCCTGTGTTAAAATATTCAACATAAATTAGTTCTTACAACTTCACTTCAATCAACTTCAAACGGAAAATTAAAATTTTTGTTATAAATCTGGGAAAACACCTTCATAATATTAATAAAGTAGTATAATAACGTGAAACACATTGTTACAACTATTCTATTCAGCTATATTTTCTTCTGGTTAATATATTTTATGTAAAATTAAGTGTAATTGGAAGGTGCCAATCTTTTGATCCTTTAGTTTGCATTGAAATTTTCGAGATTGGCTTGATTCTCTGCAGATATACGTGCAGAAAATTGGCTTATGAAAGGTGTAAAATGATATGGATATCTTGAGTTTACTGCCTAGAGGCTTAGACCAAAGTCCCAGACCACGATCTACCTTGATCAACTCTACGACTTTAGTCTAAAAGCATAACACCATTTTTGTTAGCAACACCTGATTATAGACAAACAATTTGTAAAGAAAGTTACAGTAGTTTAGCTTAAGATTTTTATAACTAAGTAGAGTGGATCTCCTTTAGCTGCTTTTATAATTTTCCTGAAAATGTTAAAAGACATTTACTGTCAATTGTAGCTAAGCGTATAACCATAAAATAAACACGTAAAGAATACTAAGATTGTTAGGTCAGTTTGACATTTCACGCCGCCACTGTTACGAATATTTACTTATCGCACGACGTGACGTCACAAGCAGGTAAAATTCTTAGAGATTGTTTCTTACCATTATTTGTTGCGGTACTAGTTCTCCCGCTGGTGCCCGCTTAAATGTATTTATGTGAATGTTATGTTAATAGAGTTTTTAATTTTATTATAGGATTTTAATTAGGGAAGCGACATTTAGTTATGATTTTCCTTACAGTAAAATATTTTTCTTAATCTCTAAAGATGAACTCGCTTGTCCTTACCGACAGGATGTCTTTAAGCTATTTACCTGTTCTAAACGGTGTTTCCTCGTTAACAGTGTATTATATAAAATTATATAAAGAACAAACGCTGTGTAATTAGTATCGCCTGTTATTCAAGGGTTGCACTGTAATGTTAACACATTTCAAACGTTGGAAGTGTTTATTCGTTTTCGCTGTATTAACGTTAAGCTCAGTAACTCAATATAATTTTTACTTTTAATAAATAAGTCAGAGACGTACAATACGTTTAGCTTTTATATATTTTTTTGTATACATATACGTAAACCTAAAGTTAACTACTAAATTAAATATTCCTAACGTGTTTCTGATAAAACTGAGTCAAAAGTTTCGGAACGACGGATTGCTAGAATGCTTATGCAACCTTTAATTATAAATAACGAAACCAAGTGCACTCCAAAGAACACAATTTTTCAGCCATTTGACGTTAATGATTAGTGTTTCATCGGTAATATTTTTAATTTAAATAATTTACAAACACACATAAAATCTGATGCTTCTTTTCACTAAATTAAAGTAGATTAACTTGTGGTGCCTACTAAAAGATACAAAAAGCAGGCAAGGGATCGAGTTTGAAAACGAACACGATCGAAGCCTCGGCGGATGCCTAATCTGAAACCCATCCGCAGGAGCCCATTTGTAATTCAAGTAAAAACACGCGAGGCTTCTCTTTGTACATATCGACGCCATTCACCACCGCGAAGACTACCGATATCTATTTATCAGAACGCTAACCACTCCCAGGCGCATTGTTATCAAAAGTCGGGCTCCATATCCTTTATTTATCGACAGGTGCGGCGGTTGCGGAGATAGTGTGTAATGGGCCGACGCGAACGCCGAAGAGGGCAAAATATCCGAGCGCCCAATTTATCGGGCGACGCCTAATTAGTTTAGCTTTGATACGGGGCAGTGCGATAAAATCGCTAGAGAGAGACATTTAGGATGGATTAGAAACCTTGCAGAAAGTGGGCGCGCCCTTTCATTACCGACACAGCTTTGTAATTTATTACCCCCGACCATGCTCCGGTATTAATAATTTTTGACGGCCGACAAATTAGGAAATTTGATATTAATTGATTAGGGATTAGTTTAAAATGCTGAGGGCACGGAGCGACATCGGATCGAGAAATTAAGATTATTAGAATAGGTAAGTGAGGTATGATATCGACGAAGTGTCAGGTGACAGTTCAAATATAGCAATATAATACATATTTGCTGGCTGGTAGTTTTCTTACTGAATAAAAGTAACAGGCAAGATAAAATATTCTTCATGAAGTGTAACAGCAAGAATACACCTTAACAGTATAACATTCACATTGGTGTTACAATTGCGGATTAGGAATACAAATCTTGATACACTTTGGCCATCGTGGGTAAACAATACCTATGTACAAACGCACCTATACCCCGCTAACTCCATTTGATTCAAAGAAGACCTTGTATATGAATATTTTTACCAGTGAAAGAAATACTTAGTTGCAGAAGCTACCTAATGTCAAAATACAATTGACATTTTGTAACTTGTGAAAAGTACTTAAGTTATAGAAAATCCAGTCGTGGCATCATGCTCAGTTATGTTATTTTCAAGAACTTTAATTCATTCGATAAGGAAGAATGATCAACTGTCAAATTTTTCTTTGACTTTGCTTAATATTTCTGTTACCAGCTGTGACTTACACCGTTAAAAGAATGCACTGAAGGTTTGCCCTGAATCTTAAATGAAGTGAACGGGCTATACTTACTGTTATTATCGCTGCTATAGTATAACAAATGGTATGACCTGGTAAGTAGACGAATTATAATACAAAAAATAGTAATAGAAACAAGCCTTTCACCTGCAGACTTGACAAAATGCCAGGCACTTGTATTGGTCTTGTAAATGGTAACTTCCACGATAGTATTATATTTTGCTAACAGATTAACCATTACCACTGAAGGGCTCTTATCATACAGATTGGGTTGGGGTATAACGGGTCAAATGAGTTAATAAAACGGTGTGGCTATAAACCTCCGCGTTACAACTTGGCGCCCAACGTGGGGCGTTTTAAAAGTTCCGTTACAGGGTGGTTCAATGGTTATGCATAATGATCGGGGAATGAGGGGCCCTGATTACGAGCCAGTCTCGAAGAGCTTTTCAATAACATTCACAATCGTTATTGATATAGTATAATTATTAAAGTGTATATACCCAATCACAAATGGGGGAAACAATCGTATTTTATATACAACTTAAACTTAAATAAATCTTTATACAATTTGTATGTATAAATTCTCGACGAATTAACCATTCTGCGCCTTTTTACTTGACAACATTCATTATTACACTAGTTTTATGATATTAGAGACAACAGCTCATTTCCTTGTATTGTTTATCTGAAGTCAAGACGTATTAAAGGAGACAAAATTATTCCACTTTACCATTGCCACCTGTGAAATGTAAGTTGTAAAATCGAGTCACCTTCGGAAAGATGGGAATTAGGTGTGCTTCTTGGCTCCAAGTCGCCACGAGAACATAAAAATCCCATTTTATCTGAATAGATAAAATATGGCAGGATCGACGCCCATTGTGCGCACAATAAGCGACTTCCAGGAGACGGCGCTCGCCGGAAGATAATTACAATTAATTTCGTAAATATTTTGAAAGCGGCGTTCTTAGCGGGATATACAGGTAGGCAGAGAATTATTTATCAGAATTAAGTTCATTAAATGGTTTTCACTGTGAAAAATTGGGGTAGAAATTTAATCAACATTAATTGCACTCCCGAGTCCCGTATTTTATAAAGCTCGGCGTAAAGAATACAGCGAACTTTCGGTTATGCTTAACCTTAAATGAAAAATATAGCCGCCACTCTAGAGCGCTGCAGAGAGATTGTCTATTCAGACTTCAATTATGGTAATTTCATTACGATCCGCACACTCGATGCCTTTATTACTTTATTAACATCTAACCAACAAGTAATTTAATTAATGCGAAAAATAGCCGCCCGATTAATTCAGGAGCTAATGACGTTCGGAACAAGTTTGATGTTTGGATATAGGATGTTTACCAACACCGCACCGGTCTCCGAGGGCTCCCCGTCAGTTGTCTGACAATGCAGTTTCTAGATGACAGATTAATCTATTATTCAATGCGGGCATGCACTGGAATAATCTTTGGAAGTTCATAAAAATTATGACCGGCGTATTTCTTACCCATTAATAAGTGGCAAGAGACTGATAAGGGCAGTAACGATGAATCACGTTTTAATTATACATATTGAGGGTGCGTAATGCAGGGGTGAGCAGGATTACTAATGGTTGATTCAGCTGCAATATTAAAAGTGCACTAGTGCACTTTTTGTCGACATTTTTTAACCAATAAATGCAGAAGATTGATTCTTCTATAAAGCTGTTGACGTGTTAAATTTTACCACAAGCTGATTGTCATTGCTTTTGTAATAGTTTAAAATTATTAATGACTCCATTTGAGATACTACAGGTTATATTGTATGTTATAAGACCATAAATCAGATCTATATTATTTTTGCTAAAATTTGTGATAGCTACTAAAACTAGTTGCTAAAAATATATATCCAGCCAGTATTAGACATGTCTGCAAGCTTCCAATTCTAAGTGTCTTTCTCTTTGTATCCGATGGTAACTCCTACTTGCTATATCAAAACCCATAATTCCAAACTGCCACTACATATAGCAATAACAAATAGATCATATGTAAGAAAACGATAACTGGAAATAATATCGCCAGCAAGTGAATGAGATAATCTAACTACAAGTCCAATACTCTGCAAAGCTATAATTAGGCAGAAGATGACAAGGTCACTAGAGGTAACAAGGTCGATGATACCAGAGTGTATTTTAATATAGCTCCGAAACTGCAAGAATGATTAAAATAGCTGAACAAAAATGCAAAAAAATCATTATTGCACTTTAAACAGTAACTCATAGGACATAGTTTGTTGATTGAGTGAAACAGATCAATATATTTGGTAATTACTGAAGAGTTACAAACTTGCAGAGGGGATGATTCAGGTGGTTATGATTGAGATAATCTGTGTGAGCCAGGCCAGGCCAAACTGTCTTGTATTAGCAATTGTCGCCTACGCTAACTCACACGCTGAAATGAATCCAGCAATGTTAAAAATTGTATCTAAATAAATTACCTTTAACCTCTGTATTTATACATGATTTAAAGTTCAATTTCTCCTCTATTTTTGCTGTTATTTAGCGACCCACTCGACTGCACTTTATGTTTAGGTACTGCGTATACATAAAGCTATATTTGTAATTACAAACTGAATCAAGATATTGCAGCGCGACCTAAAAACATGGATTAAGAAATGCGACATTTTCATTAAAGTAGGCCGCAACAATTGCAAATGACAGACTAATTAATTTTACATATTGTTTCTTAAAACTAATCCAAATGAAATATGGTCGAACGTAGTTTGAACAGACACAAATAAGAGAGTGTACCCTCTTTCTACTTCGCGATGCGACAGTCTGATTTTGATGTAAGTATTGTTTCGTTCAGTACGAATAGGTACGAACAGGGCGACTATTACATTGTATTATACCGTGTGTCCGCAAGATTTTGCACCATGACATCAGAGCAATATTAATTTATCCCAAAGATCAGCTCTTACTTTTACGAAAACAGCTGAATAACAAACCCAATTATATTTATTTTTCTATGGCAATAAACGACTAAGTCGTATGCAACTTGACGTATGGTGTCAAATTCGACGTTAGCAGGTTAGGTTTTGCGTCAGTTTTGACACAGACTGACGCAAAACCTAACCTGCTAACCTCGAATTTGACATAGACTTACAGTTCCACCAACATATTATCATATGTTGTATAACCATGACCATTCAAAAACGTTCGATCATATCTGAAGGCACGTTATTTGTTACTTGCAAATTCAATATTAATGGTCAATGCTTGGCAACCGTTTAACTATCAATTGCCACCGAAAGAGTAGATCTTTGAAATAAAGTAGTACCTATCACTCCAGCGCCATGGTGCGTAGTCTCGTGGACGCACGGTATATTTGATCCGTGCAGTGAATAGTAAAGGTACGTGCAATACTTATCTATCTTTATATTTTTAGGTAGATAACATTGTGATTTTGAAGAGTAGCTAGTAGAAGAAAATTTTAATGGAGACGCGTTTGGCAAATTAACTCTATGTTTAGTTATTAAGGGAACTTCCTTAGTAAAACAAAGAATAAAAACCAATTAGTATACTTAAGAAGATATAGCGAGGTTTTATTAACCTCAAACTAATGGAACTGCAGCATTGTTTAATTACAAGTCCGAGCTATTGGAGCAATCTAATATTATTGTTTGGTGCCACCGTAGTGACGCATGCGCTATGCACTACTAGCATGAAAAAAGCAGAGTGGGCGATTTAATCAACAGTAATATCCCAAGTATATTAGAATAGCCGATTAAATTTTGAAGTTTTCTGTCAGAATGTTTTGCTAAGAAATTGGTCAAATAAATTTGCCACTCAACAAGAATCCCGAGTGCGTAGGGGGGCGGATTTTGAAGAGGAAAATTTACGAGATTTCTCCAGAGCAAAACATTTTGACAGGAAATCGTCAATATTCAGGCTAGTTTATATGCACGCGGGATGTTCGGCGTGATTATTTCCTGAATAAATAAACAAATTTCAGTTAGTGAAGCACCTTTAATAATAATGTTAAAATTATTCACAAGTGATTAAATGTTGACACATTTTTACCCGCTGTTAAATTTTGACGTTTACATTTTCGTCATTAAACTCATTGAAACCATGGTGATTACGCATTAGTTAGTACAAATGCATAGTATAAAGAAATTTTCGCCTAGATTTAATTATTCTTGAATTAAATGTTGAGTACAAACAGCTATTACTAGTTAGCGTTATTTTTAACAAAAACGATTTGTTAGTGATTCCCGTGTAAACAGGTCAACTTCTGGTTCATTTGAGCAGGGCTTTCCTTAACCACGACTGAGATAAATAAGGTATAAGAAATCTCCTTGCTATTTAGCTAACTGACAATAAAAGAGAGCAAAAGTAATTGGTAAAGACGCAGCGACGTAGGAGACGTCTTGTTACAATTTACTCCACAATGGTGGGCCATGAAGTAGAATAACGGGCGTGTTAAAATATAACCTTCATCAAACTGGCGCCCAAAGTGGGACTCCCTAAACGGCTCATTACAACGATAGCTTCAATTTCAGTAGGTCTTAATATGATTGTTTTAATATACAGACTATGACCGTAAAAACTAAAATTCAAGAATTTTAAACATATTGAACAGCTACTGTTTTTTGAAAATTTTCCACATTGTAGTACTTAGCAAACACATACAGCCAGGAGGTCAATCTGGGTTCGTGTTAACTGATGAATTAAATAATTTATTTTACTACATATTAAAATAATAGAAACTCAATATATACATACCACGAACAACTTCATGCAGAAACATTTTTAAAGGTTTTTTTTTGTTTTTTAATGTTGTAATGAAAACTGGACACCTGATAACACGTAACATGCAATTCCACACTTTGATGCTTACACGCCGCTGCTTCGAATTTTGTACATCCTCGTCAATTCCACGTGTTTCAATTTGTGTACTAGAGATACGTATTGGAGAGTTTGCACGGAAATTTTATTATAAGAGGTGCATCATAATCTATTTTTTAGTGTAAAAAATATGGAAAACTCTGGCTTCGTCAACCTAGCATATTTTATTAGTTAAAGTTACATATTGCGGTACGTTCTCGGTAATTTTAAGTTTTCCTATATCAAACTTGCTGTCGGTTATGAAGAACTGTGGCTGTAAGTGACATTTGCCCCATTATCATTTCAGTTACATACAGATATTGTACTTTGACATTTGTGGTTACCTATAGCCTTATTCGAATTTTCGATTACGTATTTCAACCCAATCTAATTATTTAATTTTGAGATATTATGATATGTAGCCAATAAATAGCGGTCCAATTGTTGTTTTATTTATTTATAACTATCAAATCTTCACTTTACGATCCCACTGGAGGTTGTCTATAAACATACCTAAATAATTAAGCAGTCACGACATAAGCCAAAAATAGCACGCCATTTCTTCAGTGCAACTAGTTCAATTTCATACTCTTGAAGAATCCTCCAGTAGAGCCATGATGGTAAGAACTAATAATTATAATTCATTAATTCCTAATCTTTAGCCACGTTGCGGTATCGAGCACCATTCATAGCACGCTACGCTGGAAGCTCAACGGATGTTGCATGAATCGTATGCAACTTGAATTTATAAGAAAGGGGGCACACATAGAACACTGGCGAGAGCGATCGCCAAAAAAGAACATATAGGGCATTCAGGATTTATTTCGATCAGGCTTGCTACGCTTTTTTTGGGCTTGCAGTTCTATTGTAATAATTTTTAAGTGTTTGTAGGCCTGTGACAATTTTTTGTCATATTCCATAGTCATGTCAATGTCACACATTAGTTAAATGAGGCGTTGTTGTCAGATTGACATATAGATATAGTACAGTCATTAGAGAAAAAAAACTCCGGAGCCCTAATATTTGGATGTATTGAAACTCGTTGTCCTAATAAAAATTTCCAAATATGCCAAATTAAGGGGCGTCTTTTACGGTTTGCGGAAAGTTCGTTCCCCACATTTCGTTCCCCACATTTCGTACCCCACATTTCGTTCCCGGGATATTTCGTCTCCCCACATCTCGTACCCGGAAACTTCGTTCCCGACCGAGCTCAATTTGTCGCCTAGATTACAGGGTGTTCAAAAACGAGTGCAGCGATCTTAATGCAGTTAGAAAAATTAAAGATATTTTAATTAATTAATTTATTATAATAAACTTATAAGAACTATATACGGTATGACCCCAGCTTGAATTTACAAGGGAGAATTACATGTTACTTTTAGTTTTACATAAAAATGCGCGGTTTGTAGAGAATTTTAAGAAAATTTTTAGTTTTTCAAAGTCGGCCTTGACAGTTAAGCAAAAACTATTTTCTTTTCAGGTAAACTACCCTTTTTGTTCATGATAAAACAAAATATTACTAAGAAAAGTTGTTCAGAATCAGAAATTAGGGCCCTATACAAAATATCAGGAAGATACTTGGATTAAACCGTCATTTTGAATAAATACAATTTATGTTCTTCTTATAAGTGTATTATAATAAATAAATTAATTAAAATATCTTTCATTTTTTAACTGTATTCCGCTCGCTGCACTCGTTTTTCAACACCCTGTAATCTAGGAGACAAATTGAGCTCGCTCGGGAACGAAGTTTCCGGGTACGAGTTGTGGGGATACGAAATATCGCGGGAACGAAATGTGGGGTACGAAATGTGGGGAACGAAATGTGGGGAACGAACTTTCCGTATCCCGTCTTTTACGACGTTATTTTAAAAGTTTGAATGTAAAATCATTTCTTTCGGAAACACGTACGTTGGTGTTAGTCACACAACAAAGATACCTATTATGATTGTTATCAAGAAGGTCATTTTCAAGAACTTTTGTTGAAAACATTTTTCCGTAAGTCAAATAGATTCTGAGCAGAGCAGCACAAAGCGAAGCAAAAGACGATTTTTTCAACAGATTGTCGATGATTATTAATTTAAAATTATGTTTTTACTAGTGAATCATCCGAGCTACGCTTCGGTAGGAAAGGGTGCTACATGTCACAATTAAAAACCTTACCAATTATACATACAAAAATGTTGATAGATAAACATTGAAATTACACGATTTGATTGTTCTTTTAAATTTGACGTCGAAATCGGCGCTGAAAAGTTCGTTGTGAACGTACCACATCAGCTGTTTCAACCAATCGTAATTTAATTTTCCTTTACTTTTTCGTACTTTTTTTGGAAATAAAAGCCGGCCTACGATCTAAGTCTTAAAATTAGCAAAATTTTAAGCTATCATGCAATTTAATCGGTCCAGTATCTTCGAAGGAGATAACAAACAAAGATACATACATACATGCAAAGAAAGAAAGAGACTACCGATTTTATTAATTAAACTAAACACAAACAAAAGTTGTTGGAAATGACGTCCTTGGTAAAAAATATAATAGGTGTTTTGATCGTATGACTAACGGGAACGTTGATATTCTTGAAATATCAGTTTTTTCCACAAGTTTTCCAAAATAGCGTCGCGAGCGATGCCCCCCCCCCCCCCCGCTCAAATTGGAGAACTTGGAATTGTCGTCAGGGCACCGAGTTTTAAAACATACCCAAAAATTAGAACTCGCGAATTTAATCTTTCTGAAAGTTGTATTCTTCATATTACTACATTAAGACTAGAGCTAAGATCTGTAGCGTTTGTAAATTTTTAAAAACATTATAAATTATAGATATAAAAATCTATTTTCTTCCACACGGTATTGTTGCCTATGCACTGAATGTGTTACTCGAATTAGTTATTTATTATAATGTTGCCATCTGCAATTATGTCATGAAGATTAAGTGTAGGAAGAACTTGCCTGAACCTCGCTTTAATTCAATTATTTTGTAAAACGTATTGAATAAAAACCTTTATTATTAATATTGTAAAATATAAAATTGCCATGTCGTACTTTTTATAAATCATTGATAAAGCTAAAAGTGTACACATTCAAGCTTATTTGTAGCTGCTTTCGGTTTAATATTGATCATAATGGAATATATTTACATAAAATACTATCTGATCTTTCTTGTTTTATTGGTGAATTGTTTACACTCAACAGAGTGACACAATAGTGAATTTTAAAAGGTGGATCGACCTATAACACACAAGACACTCATGTGTGTGAGGTTGTCTATATAATTTTAAGTCGGTTTTAAATTAACATGTACGCGAACAAATCTATGACCAGATTTTTGTTTGATGGTGTGCTCCTGCTCTAATATAGTTGTTTCAATAATAGTTATTTACGTATCAAGGGCGTAAAATAGGCGTTTTTGGCCCGCGGGGTGAAAGTTATATGACGAGGTGCGGACCACCGAGGTCTAGAACACCATAAAGACGCTGTTTAAGCCTCAGGTGCATACAAAACTTTATCTACGATCGAAATTTTAAAAAGACGGATTCAGATTATGTAAAACTTTGTAAAATGAAAACAGATTGATTCTTACAGTTATTTTAGCTGAATAGCACATTTATAACTAGGCATAGTTTTCATTAATACGTGATTTTTGAGGCTTTCACGGCCATTGTCATTAAGTAACAAACGACTTCCGGGATTGGACCGTGTCATGATTGAGATCGAAGAACTCAACGTTTCGCCCACTTTCGTAAGGGGCTTCATCAGGAGGAAAAAGCAAAAAGCACGGTAACTCAACGTGTTAACCACGCCAGAGGCGAAACTCTATGCAAGGGAAGGGACAGAAGAGCACGGTAACTCAACGTGTGAACCACGTCAGAGGCGAAACTCGACTGACTATCGGAAGAAGAAAGGCGTGTTTGGAAATAATAACTAAAAGGCCTCATTGGGCGGTAAATTTTTTTTTACTCACAATCTAGACTAGGCAAATTAGCACGAAAAATAGGCTAACGTCAAACTAATTGCAATACAATTTCTGTGAGTGGTTTCCTAATGGAAATTTTCTGTAGAAAACGATGGTGAAAAGTCTACCACTCTATGACGACGCGTTTATCCAATATGACGGATTTTGCAAAATGGCTGACCATTATTTGATACATTGTATATTAGAACTTGAAATCAAAATTTCAGTCCGTGAACGATTAACTCAATAAACAATTATGATTATATAAAAGTAGGCTACACACAGTTTCAACATTTTTGGGGGATTAGGCGCTTGCGGTGAATGGATTTTGGGTAGCTATGACACTTGTAGCTTGTTTCCTGGCAGCATGTTTTACAAAATACCAGAAACTTATTACATAGTGCCCAAGAAAACAAGTTACTTGAGTCATAGCTTCCCCAAATTCTATGCACCGCACGCCACTATGGGGGATATAGAGAAACAGTATACAATTTGTGAGTAATAATTGAGGCTTTTGCGGGAAGAACGATAAAGGTACATTTTTTCCGAATTGAATTAGATGGTGCAATCGGCAGCTGATGGTTTGCTATTGCGCCATCTAACTCAATTTCTAAAAAAAAATGTAGCGTTGTCGTTTTTCCCGCAAACGCCTCAATTGTAATAGAAAACATTTACTTAAAGTTTATTCAATTAAAATACTTTTGAGTTCAAAATAATCGTTTATTTATTCTTTTATTTACAATAATAGTTTCATCTCAATTATCATCCATGTCCACTTCCATAGAATTGCAGCAGTTTATACCTCTGCAAACTGTGCACGCATCTGTGCACAGTATACCCTGTCGTTTGCATATACATTGAAGAGTTGCACATTGACCTTTGATACAGCCACATTTTACGAATTTCAGTAAATGGGCTGGTGCTGGTGCTTGACTCACTCTAATAGGAGTCAATCTTCCATCCTTCACTTCAAATCCCCACTGTATTGGATCCATAGCATTACCCATCCACTGTTGCACCTGATGATATACTCTGAAAGAATGAAATTTGCTTGCAGCCTCTGTAGGAGGCAAAACTTCAGGTTTCACATGGATTGTTGATTTTGTTGCCTTTGAAGTGAAAGTTCGAAGTCTCATATCATGTAATGTGCTGTCTCCTGTTTTTCCTCCATACAAAGATATAATGGCATTCAGCAGCATTTAAGATTTTTTCTGTAGATTTTTCAGGAGTTTGGGAAATGGCGGCGCTTTCTTTGAAGATAACTGATCTTAACAGTTTTGTGGAGTCACTTTTCCTTAATCCAAATGGTTTCGAGGTGGTATCACATCCTAATATGGCATGAGCAAATAAGATGTGAGAGCACACGTCACTACCCAATGCGTTTACAATTTTTCATCATAGACAGTTATGTGTTTGGAAGATTTGTTAGGTTCTGGGCGAAGAAAAATATCACATAAATTTTTTTGAAAATGATGAAGAAGTAGTATAAGAAGATCGGTGTCTTCTCAAACAATGGCTGTAGGATGAGTTTTTGCCGACTCTATAGCTTCCATAACGATCAAGACGTCTGCATCACTATGAGATTGCTTTGTTTTACATCCAGCTTCGTGTAATTTTTCTGATAATTGAGCAATAAAAGCTTGTTTATTGTCTTTATTACTCAAAAATAATTCTTTCTTGATGGCAATGGAGGTTGAAGTAGTAAAATTGACTTTAGGTCCTACAATACCTCGGTTTCTTTTTAAATGAGCTTCTGATTTTGTAGAAAACGTATCTTCATATGCGTCGAACACAATTGTCTGCGGCTCGTTCGTAAACTTCACTTTGCGTGCGCTATAATCCTACTTACCACACTTATTATGTAATATACTATCATCGAACAGTAACAGAAAACATCAATAATAACATTAACATAATAATATGTATAACTGTCTCAAATAATGGGCAGCCATTTTGAAAATTCCTCCATATTGAATAAACGCGTCACTTTAGAGTGGTAGACTTTTCACAATCGTTTTCTACGGGAAACTTCCATCAGGAAACCACTCACAGAAATTGTATTGCAATTAGTTTGAGGATCCATATCAATTTTACTAATCTAATCGGTTAATAGTGTATACGTTTCTAAGCTTCAAAACAGTAGGAAAGCGAGTCATTGTTTACTTTATTTTCCAGCTAGCCGGGAAAGGCTTTTCTCGGCTAGCTAAACGTGATTTTCAATTAACTTATCATGTTACCTAGCAACAACGTCGCAGATTCCTTTGTTAAAGTGACTTATTAAACGGCGATAAAAATACGTATGATTTGAAACTTACTAATTAAATAAATAATAACAAAAACAGATTGTGAGTAAAATAGTATACATACCACAGTGAAAAGTTTCATTCCTGTCTCGAGGCCAAGTTAATCTCTCGGCAGTAATGAAACACTTTCCACCTCCGTATGTAATATACTATTTCGCCCGCTAAAATGACGTCAGCGGGCGATAAAATTCTTTTACGCTCGCTGACGTTTTTTAGCAAGCAAACGAGATATTTATCGCTCGTAGGCGATAAAGACTAGATTTACGCCTGAAAATGAGGTCAAAAGACACATATAATTGATTGATCGTACATGAATTTTACTGTTTTCAATAAACTGCTCCATAAATAATTTAATCGCAATTGATCTAAAGTGATGCTTGTAATTACCGACATCCCTAAGATAGCCATTCAGAAGGCATTTTGCCATTTTAAGATTCAACTGGCAATAAAACCTGAAATATAACGTTTGATACCGTAACAAATCCAATTATATGCACAAGCATGGTCGAACTCAATCATGAACCAAGCACAACGAATGGTGACATGGTGAAAGATCTGTATGAAAAGTATAGGAAATTTTCGAAAATGTTGAGAAAAACAAATTAGATGTGAAAGACACCGCCCAAACAACGAAAATAACACCAACAAAGTGAAGAATAAGATTAACCTAACATAGCCGATAGAGGTTAAAGAAAACACTGCAAAGGCGAAGGAGAGTCACTAATACAAGAATTTTCCAAATTATTCGAAAGCATAATAAGACAACTGTCGACTTGGCTATAACGTTGGTTAAATGTATTCTAAAGGCATTTACAAAACTGATTCTATACCAATCAAAGATGAGCTTTCATGCATTTTGTGGGTATGACGAAGGCATTTGGCAGGGGGGGCAGGCTATTATTAATAAGATATGGAATTACATTATTTCCGATATTAACACTCACTTTACAACTCAAACCAATTTAGAACATCAGCTAGATAACGAACTATCAGTCAACACAGGGATTAGCTAAAGGGACTCACTTAGTAATTTCCTTTTAATCTGATAATGAACAAAATAATAGTCACTCCCCTGAAAGACAAAGCATTTAGAATGGCCAACGCGCTTGCAGAGAACAAGAAAGTGTAGCAAAAACTGCCTTACACTGTCTTGACTATACTGCCAAAACAAACACGATTATACAGAAAACCAAATGTATGGTAGTTGTTAATAGCTAGGGTTTAACTTAAACATAAAAAAAAGTTCTACCCAGCGGCAAACTGTTTAGTACCCTTCTATTAGTAAGTGGTAAAAAGTTGCATAACATTGCCCGTCGGGTTTAGGCGGGAGGGGGGTGCAAAGGTAGTAAAATGGTAGGTTTCAACAGTTTTTCGCAAATACCTCGTTAACTATGAGGTTTAGCGCAAACTTTATTTTATACAAAATTTTTCTACATTTAATTTACAATAAAAATGGTTTTATGCATTTTTGTGTTCCAATCAAGGATTATGGATACATGAATGGGGTAAAGATGTTTTCCAGTTAGCTTGGGATTCATCGTACTCACTTGACAATGAGTAATGGTTAGTTATAAAAAGTATTTAGTGACGCATAAATAACATAGCAACATTTGTATGTACGTATGTATGTATGTATGTATGTATGTATGTATGTATGTATGTACGTCTATGTATATGTACCTGATTATACCACTCCCTCTAACATCAACCAATGAAAAAACGGCAACATGCATAGTTACGCATGTACTAACTTTTGATAATGTACACTTGCTTTCAAAACCTTCGCGTACACATTCAAAATCAAGTAACAACGATTTTGCAAAATTTTAGCTGTGTGAACGGGTAATTTTGAGATTAGGTTAAAGATGACATTGACAGCATGTGCCCTGCCAGTCGAGGCATTTTGACTTTTCAAAAATTTAAATGTCAGAGTTGATTAATTACAACCCTGATTTAATACAGCGAAAAATAGGTGTACGCGAAAGTTTTGAAAGCAAGTGTACATAGCAACTGACAATCACATACCTTCCTGATTAATAGGTGATAATCACACGCCTTCACAACCATCACGTTACCTGCTGTCAGTACAATTGTCATAACAGCCACATTAACTGCACTTTTAATATTTAAAATACACACGTTGTTTATTGACTCATGATATAATCTAGCCGAATGTAACTAGTGTCTTCTTGATTATCAAATCTTTTCTGTTTCTACTCCATATATTGTTTTAGACAATCACGCGAGTCCGAAGGACTCGCGTGATTGCCAAACAATATATCTCGTGTAAACAGAAATGATTATTTGATTATCAAGAACCCACTAGTTGCATTATATATGATAATGTACCTACATTGCTCTTCTCCTTTGTCGTTTTCATCTTAATTTTGCCTATATTTCCTTTTGAATGATTAATCAAATCGTTTTCCTCTTTCCCATTTGTGCTTTTATAACCTACTTAAATTTCATCCATCTTTTGTCATATTTTCCTAAAAATATAAAATCATGTGGATAGAATTAAAACAAGATTAGCTACAAACTTTATCTTCTCCTTCCTCTTATTGTAGGCCAGTGGCCTGTTATAACCACAAAGTGGTTCTATGAGCCCTCTTTGCCCTTAGGCAGGGGTAGGTGGCTAGCCTTGCCCGTCGAAATTGAGGAAGATTTCCTTTATTAGGGGTTAACGACTGTCACAGATGTTAGTAGCCGCGGAGCGTACGATTTTTAAAATCCGTCTATAGTATCTGCCGGGATTCGAACTCAGGCCGGCCGCCTGAGAGGCTTTATCTAATAAGCTTTAGTACAAAAAATAATGGAAATTGCTTTTGTTCACAATACATGTCTTTAAGTAACTCAATGTTCTTCAATGGAAAGTGCTATGTACAACGTACGAGCTAGTTACATAATAATAAATAACAGCAATCAGTAAGCTAAAAATCTTCAAGCTCTTCTTCATGTTGAAGATTATCTTCATTGATGCCGTCGTCAATAATAATTAGTGCCTCCCCATGTCCGGAGCAATTTTTGCAGATGTTTGAGCATTTCAAGCCGCTCTTTCGACACTCATAGTTTCTGACAGACCCCTCATTACAAGTGCAAACAATGAGGGAGAGTGATTTTTCAGGAGCAACTGCCCTTGTGGTTGTAACTGAATGCACTAACCACCAATCCTGTTCCAACTCCATTCTTGTGAATCTTTATTGACATTGAGCCATTGCCGCACTTGATAGCTAATCGCTGCTAAAGTGCGGGGAAGTACATCGAACCTGCATGTTGTGTGTTCAGGCTCCTTTGCGATGGTCTGCAAGTAACATTGATGGCGCAGAGTATCCAAATTATCTGCATTTGTTGATGCAAATATCGAAAGGAAGAAATGGTTTCCAGCATCAGCTGCTGCATCTGGGTCTGCATTTGGGCTATTAAAAGTCAACAGCTTTGTATAAAGCTCCTTGTCATTCATTTCCCCAATACCACGCTGAATGTCTCCAATGCAGTAAACTTTGTCTTCTTGGTTACCTTTCTTCGGCACAGCCATCTTCGACTGTTTGTTAGCTGAAGCATGAACCACCAACAAGACCAATAAATTGGTGTAATTTCCAATCATGATAGCTTCTGTTTCCTTCTTTAATTCGTCAATTACACTAAAAACGATCTTGGTGTCAGCATCATCTTCTGCCCTTTGGCTTTTTTTAGTCAAATAGAAAAAGGTAATTTTTACCCCCTCCATATATTCGTAATCCTTTACTGGAGCGCAAAATTGCATAAGACAATTTTTATTGTAAATTTTGCGCTAAACTTCACAGTTAACGAGATAATAGCAAAAAACTGTTGACATCTACCGTTTTACCAACTACCCCCCCCCCCCCAAACCCGCCCGCAAGATCGTGCAACTTTTTACCACTTACTAAAAGGAAAGTATTGAACAGTTTGCAGTTTATTTTTTGGTTGTTTGAGTTTTGATTATTTTTGAGCTATCTTTACTATAGGTCGTTTATATTTTAAAGATCCACCACCTGTTGCTTAATGTTGGCCAACGGAAAAATCACTAGTTATAGTTACTTTTGTGAGTTACAAATGGCAATTCTGCAAGTGATATGTCACCTTAATTTCATGCGTCAAACCGTCAAACAACGCAAGCGCAACTCAGATAAAGTTGAATTTTCACATTTTTGAATTATGCCTCTGAAAGAAAGGAATTTACTCGACAAGAAATTGAAAACCGCCTTATTCCAATGTTCCCTCGAACTGAAAAACATAGTTCTTTAAGTAGCCGACAGCTAGAAGAGAAACTTTCAAATACTATCTTTGCTGTGATTTCTTTGGGTAAAATTAACTTCAAAATTTTAAACACTAATTATTGTAGGTGTCTAGATGTACTGTCCGCCGTATATCACACTCTTTTAATGCCGGCCAGGAAGTACAAACTCCCAAAACTTACGGTAGCCGTAAAAATCTCCATTTTTTTGATGACCATTTCTTTCGGGAAGAATTAGGTCGCAAAATTTATGATTATAAACGAAGTGAGGAATATTTCACTCTAACAAAATTGTTAACATTTGCACGGGACACTTTGCAGTATAAAGGGTCCCGATCATTGTTATATAAAATGTTGAAAGCCATGGGCTATAAATATAAAACGGAAAATAATAGAAAAATTCTTGTCGAAAGGCCATACATAGCGGCGAAACGAATGTATTTGAGATACAAAGAAGATATCCCAAACATAAAATTTGTATACTTGGACGAGACGTCACCTCTTCTGCCAAATGTGCAAAATGCAAAATGTGTTGAACATGAATTTGGTTATAAATTCATTATTTGGCCACACTCCACTTTAAACAAAGCACCTTATTTTCTTCCAGTTGCGAGAATTGATGGAAAGATTTATACATCAATCGTGTTTTCTCGGTCAGTCTCAGTTGCATAACTCGAGAAAAAATGGAATTTTATGGCTCCTGCGTCAAAAAACATGATATCCCGCAGAATCTGTAACAGCCCTCTGCATTACACATTACACCATCCAGTAAATCCGTACCGTAAATCTAATTTTAAATAATTCAAATGCTCAAACTTCCGCCGCGCCAAATGTCAGTTTACAATTTACATTTAACAACCTAACCTCAATTTTGAGTCCTCGTTGTGGAAATACCCTAGCCATGTTGCCACGTATTCCTTTCAAGGAACATGCGACGTTGGTGGATCTTTAAATAAAAAACGGCCTATACAAGGTCCTAACAAGATGTAAGCTAGACACAGACGCAAAACGTATAAAAAACATCGAGTGCAAGTATTGTATTGTATTGTATTATCTGTAACCTCATTTACCTTGCGGTGTTGAGGCTGGTGTAGAGTCCCTGTATATATTAAACTTATATACAGGGACTCTAGGCTGGTGTATAGCCCCTCTATTACAAATAGTAGCGACATCATGGGGCAAACCTGATGCAAACATGAAAATACAAAAAGTTACTAAACGGTAAATTTCAGTGTAAACAGTGCAAAAATAACAGATCTGAATACCTGAAATCCTTTTCTGCCACTATTTTTACACTTATCGACACAACACCCTAGCATTTTCACGTCATCGACTTCAAATTAGCCCCCGAAGAGAAAAATGAATAAAAACACGACAACTGTCAATGTCACATTTTAATTTAATTACTAGTGGACCCGTTGCAAAATATTTTGCAAGTTAGAAAACTCCTTTGTAACGTGTGGCAGGATCCATTAGGTAAAATTTAGATTTTTAAGTTTTTAAAACTACTCAAACGTGATATTGCTGCCTATACTTGACAGTGGCTAAATACTGGTTGTGGCAAATACGATATAATCCCACTCTATCCATAGTTTGTTCTTGTGATTTATTAAATGTCATCGCAAATGATAGGCGCACTGAAAAATTTCTTTTCAAAGAGGTAGTGCAATATTAGAATGTGTTAATCTATACGCGGTAATAATACTCTTCTGCCTGTAGCTTGTCCGTTTAATACCAAATCTAAGCATTTCTCAAATAGATTGCGTACCATTAAGCTTATCTCATCTATTAAACCAGTAGACACATTTAAAATGTTCGAGGGAATATCTATTGATCCTATTTTTAGTATTAAGCAATGTGGACATATTCCACTGAAATTTAAAGAATCTAGAAATTTAGAAAATTATAAAAAGTGGTCATTATGTGATAGAATTGTATTCACAGTCAATATTGTTTTTCATATTCAGGCAAGAGATATATACTTTTTTTGTTGATTTTATCGCAATATTCGTTTTTAGGGCTAAAATTGAGAATTTTGAGGATAGGGTAAGACAGGCTAGAAAATTTCAAAATAACTCGTCCCAAGAATATGGGCCACGTGCACGGATTTTTTTTTGTATAAAAGGTTGTTTGCAACTAACTCCGCCAATTGGCGTGGGCTTAAATGTCCAAATATTTGTTTCTACACCAAAACTCCTCCAAATAGCGCGGGGCACACAAAGAATCAAAAGCAGACTAACGCCCCCATCAGATTATAGAAAAACCGTGCAAGATGCTAGCTTCGCTGTAAAAATGAAACGAAGGTCGAAGCGCAATATCCAAGCACCACCAAAAAAAGTAATAGCCAACCTAACGAATTTCGATGCGCGCGAACTGAATATCGGCACTAAAGGTGTGTTCACAGAGTGCCAACCGCTAAGAGAGCATTTACACCGTAACACCCTTTGGTGATGAATTCCAAAAATCCCTAAAAATTGTTTGGCTTATTTGTAAGACGATCGAATATGCCAAATTTCAACTTCCTATCTGTAGAAGTTGGCTCGTTAAGGCAATCTTTAAAAAACAGATCTATCTAATTTAACGCTTTTAAGTCGATGCATTCGGCAAAACCCTGAAAATCGTTTGACCTAATTTGTAAAACGAACTAATTGGCGAATTTCGACTTCCTACCTGTATCTTCTCGTAACGATCTTTAGACACAGCTACCTTATTTAATCCCTTTGAGAGGATACATTTCGAAAAACCCTGGCAATGACTTAGTTCGATGTGTAAAACGAACTATTGTGCCGAATCAACTTTCTACCTACAGCAGTTGCCGTATTATGGCGATCTTTAGAAAAACACATCTACCCCATTTAACCCTTTCGGGAGTTATTTTTGAAAAAACCTGAAATTGATTCGACCTAATTTGTAAAACGATCTAATATGCCGAATTTCAATTTCCGGCCTGTAGTAGATCATTTGTGATTATTTTTAGAAAAACACGTCTGGCCTATTTTGAGAGAATGTATTTCGAAAAACCCTAAAAACGATGTAAAATGCCGAATTTCAACATACTGCCTGTAGTAGTTTTCCCGTGGATATATTTTGACAAATAGATTTGTTTCATTTAACCCCTTTCGGTGATGAATTCTCCAAAACCCGAAAAATGATTTGACCCGATTTGAAAACTGTTCTAATATGCTCAATTTCAACTTCCTATACCTACTTGTAGTCGTTTCCTCGTGACGATATTTAGAAATACAGATTTGTCCCATTTAACTCCTTTCGGGGATGAAATCTGCAAAACCTTGAAATTTACTTGATCTGATTTGCAAAACGAACTAATATGTGGAATTTTAGCTTCCCACCTGTAGTAGTTTCCTCGTCGTAGATCTTTAGAAAAACAGGTGTCACACAGTTAGCTTCTTTGGAGGAATACATTTCGAAAAGCCCTGAAAATGATTTGACCCTATTTGTAAAAAGAACTTTTATGGCGAATTGCAACTTTTTACTTTCCCCAGATTCTGTTATGTAACGATCTATGAAGTAAAACTCAATCCCGTCGAATAGAGGGTAAAAAAACTAAACTTCTTTGTAGACGATATTGTTTAGTATAGTATAGCTTTCCCTTCTCGTTTGAGCACCACTAAGTTGTTTGGAGAACTGACCCCTAAACAGTCTAGATGACCGAGAGACAGTCTTCCCTCAAGTCGACATCAACCTGATTCAGCGACCGTGCTTGCACCTTGTTGATCGTCATGGCGAAGCAGGTTTTGACGGGAAATTTCAGTCTTTTAAATTGAAAAGAATAGTCTGAAAGAATAAGGGGTATTCGAGGGATGAAGACTATCTCCTCTTTTCCAAAACCTATAAAAATTGTGGCCTCAGTGACGTTTCGATGCGGAGCTTTCATCAGAAATCGAATTTGGGAGTCTTCACGTTTCTCAGTAGTATAATGGGTGCTCTAACTTTTAAAACAGGCGATTTGGAAGCAGTCCGGGAGGGTCGTGAGTGTGGAGAAACTCAACGTGGTAGTGCACCGTGTCATCTGCCTCCACCACAGTGTTAATCGACTGGTAGATCTTTTCCTCAGAATGAAAGGCTCCGAGGTGTGTGTTGCTGATTTTTAGTGCCTATCATTCTTCAGAGTGATAATCGTCCTTTTTCGAAGCCAGGACACAGGTTTTGCTGTTATGTTCTTAATGTCGGAATATATTATGTTAGGTTGACGACACCTGTCACGGCTTGACATAGTTTTCGTTGCAGAGTTTCAAGAGAAGTTTGTACTATTCGACCTTGGAATATCCTCTCAGGTGAACCCTTATGTAAATTCAAGACAATATGTCCTTATTGTACTGATACTGCATTTTGAAAAATCACTGTTATAACACTTTTTTGTCTTGAGAGCAACTGCCATTTAAATATCATCGTCGAGCGGATAAAACCGCAGTAAATCAAAAGCCATCCATTGCAACATATTTTGCAACTTATAACACTTCTTTGTTGACAATGTTTAACGTGTTGCACGATCCATTAGGTAAAATTTTAATTTTAAAGTTTTCAAAACAACGCATACCTGACATTGCTACATATAATTGACCCATGGCTAAATACTGGCTGTCCTTGAATTTGTCCTTCCGATTTATTAATTGTCATCGCAAATGCTAGGCGTACAGGCAACTGTCTTCTCCGAAAGCAGAAAGATAATGCAATATCAGGTGTTAAATCTATACGCGTAATCTATACTAGTAGACACATTTAAATTTCTCAAGAGAATATCAATGGCCGATATTTTTAGTGTTAAGCAATGTGGAGGGTTTTCACTGAAATTTTACGAATCTAGAAATTCCGTAGAAAATTGTAAAATGTTGTCATTATCTGCAATTGTAATCACACTCAAATATTGTTTGCATAACCAGGTAAGAGAGGTAGGTATAATTTTGTGGTTAATTTCATTGCAATGTTCGTTTTTTTGGCGCTAAAATTGAGAATTTTGAGATACTAAGGGCGTTCTCAAGAGTTGACAAACTATTACCAAATATTTCTATAATGATGTTCTCCTTGGCAATTAGTTGAGATGGTATTTTAATTGTATCCTCTTCATCTGTAATCGTGGGGTACTCTCCATTTTCAATTTGCAAGAGAATGGACGATGTTTAGGTACATTCGATTAATAATGAACTGATGTACAGTCAAGATTCACTCACACACGCTATTTTTCAAAACGCAAGATTGAAATTTTTTAAAAATTCGCTGCCAGTTTGGCGTTTCTCTAAGAATTCAGCCGGCCGTGTTTTACACAAACAAAATCGAGCAGTGCAGTGGATCATTGCAAAAATCGCCAAAACATCGCGGGCCGACTTCGAGAACTTACTTGTTCCACTGCTACGCGGGACAAAGCTACGTCACGTACGCACTACAATATTATGCTTTTTCTCTAAAAGTTATGCAGTTATTTGCAATTTAAGACTTTTGTGCACATCTACACGGTGACGGCTTTCATTTAAAAAAAGAATTATCGAAATCGGCCCGGTGGAAGTCTCAAAATAGATGTCGAAAGAAAACGCTTCACGTTGTAAATATATAGATGCAACTTCCTAGGCGATTTTTAAATATGCTAGGGACTTAAGGGATACCAACGTGATTTTGCCCCAGCGGCAACATCAATCGTTGTCGCTACTATATGTAAATATAGGGGCTATAGGCTGGTGCTTTATGCGCTGGCATCTGGCGGTACAATGATCAACTTGCCCCGGATTCGGGATACAGAGTTGGAACGCGCCTTTAGTTCTTGCGCAGCAACCATTGTATAAAGTGTGTGTATTGGTGATGTGTTAACCTTGTTACTCTATCTCTTAGGTCTGTGGTTCTGAGTGGAGTATATTGTTTTAAATATAAGTAACAATGTAAGAATGTGGAAGAAAACGACATTGCACACACGTAACCAATTATGACGTATGTAATAGACACCAAGCCACACACCAATAAAGGCGCACAAATGATGAGAACCGTCAAATTGAAAATCATCAGAGCAAGGAACGATGATCTCTTAGAAAGATGCAATATGCAAGATATAGGAGAGTGGACAAGGAAACGAAAAAAAGGCTTGAAAACACATGCGAAGAATGGATGATGCACGGTTGGCAAAGAAGGCAGCAGAGGGGAAACCCGTAGGATAAAGATCAATAGGAAAACCAACGAAAGATGACGGTAATGTTAAACAGGACTTTAAAAAACGGGCGCAGATTGGTAAAAACAGGCCGTCGACTTACTTAAGTGGAATAAGAAAAATTCATAGACGCTTCATTTGCTATTATAAACTTTAGATAATGAAATATAACGAGATTCCACTACTTAAAAAAAGTTGTGTAGATCATGGTCCATCACTTTACTTTGCCAAATTTTCAAGTACTGAAAGTATGAGTACTTCCAATGTGTTTCTTTCGAAAATAGTTCAGCTATATTAGGTACACTTGCTTTCAAAACTTTCGCGTAGGTACACCTATTTTTCGCTGTATTAAAGCAGGGTTGCAATTAATCAACTCGGACATTTAAATTTTTGAAAAGTCAAAATGCCTCGACTGACAGAGCACATGCTGTCAATGTCATCTTTAACCTAATCTCAAAATTACCCGTTCACACAGCTAAAATTTAGCAAAATCGTTGTTACTTGATTTTGAATGTGTACGCGAAAGTTGTGAAAGCAAGTGTACCTATTTTTTGTGGTCCCACTTCTAGAAGTGAATCTGGATAAATTAAAAAAAAATAGCAAAGCGAACTACTCAACTGCTTAGTATCAGAGCTGGGCAGTACTCGAGTACAAGTACTCAAATACTGTACTCTAAGTACAATTCGGTTACTCTGTACCCGGTACCCAGTACAATTTTCAATAAAGTACTCTGTATTCGTACTCGTCATCACATTGGGTAGAAGTATCCGATACCCGCGTCTTTTATGAGTACATTTGTCCGAGTACTTTAATACCCAACGCGCACGCGCAAGGGCGCCATGCAAGTCTGGACTTGGCTGTGTTTGGCGGTGTCTGTTTGTACGAGAAAGCAAAGCGACTGACAAGTGACAACGCTCTAAACCTCCAACGATTCAAATACATCATAACTAACCCTATAAGCTGCCGCTACTTGGACTTGGGTTTTCTTGAAGACTTGAACACTCGAGGTATATTAATATTATATTATTATTTATCATATATTGTTGTTGGTTGTACAAAGGAATGTAATAAACTGATAAACTGTCTTGTTTATTTTGCTTATTATAAACCGAAAACAATGTTAAGTAAAAGTGGTGGGGGAAAAAACATGTACTTGCAAATAGTACTCTTGAAATTCGAGTACTTGTACTCGGAGTACTGTACTCGACAGGGTGTGCAATGAGTATAGTACTCGGTACTCTGTACTCGTTCTTCAGTTAAAACATGTACTTGGTACTCGGTACCCGAGTACAATTTATCAGTACCCGGCCCAGCTCTGCTTAGTATGCACTATAACAATAAAAACACCAACTAGCATTTTACAGTTTTATTCAAGCATCTGTTAAAAAATGTCATTTCAATTGCCAACGATTTCCTTCTTGTGCTTCTTATGTTTGCTACCTAGCTTGGAAGTATATTTGCTAGCTTCGTTCGACTTCTTCTTCTTCGCCATTTTATTCAGATACCATAGACTCAAGTCGCGTTTGCGAATCTGGTGCCCCTTTTTACCAAACATCCAGGTGTAGAAGGCGTTGTCCTTAACTTTAGCACTCTTGCGACAAACCAGCTGCGATTGGTTGGCAGTGAATTCGAACGAGGAGCCCTCTGTGCTCGAAGAGCACTTAGATGTTGAAGGTTCACTAGCCCTGTCGGAGATGTTTGATGTGCTGGCCTCTGTCGAGATACCTTTGGGTCTCAAGTTTTGTATAACTGAGTCGTCTGGAAAGGCTGCAACTGCTTCAGTAATGATCTTTGTTATGGCTTGCTGGTTAGTGCCAGTTTCACTATGGGTATTCTTCTTACTATTTCTGTAGTTGCTCATGATTTCTTGCACGGAACAGGAAACCTTCCTCATGAACTCCATGCGCTGTTCCAGGTACTCCTCCCGTTTCTTCCAGTAATTACTGACGCGTTCGAAGTACTTCTTCTTCATATCTATGTACTCTTGGGGTATTTTTAAATGTACGTTATCTTTGTGGCTTGAACATTTAATACATTCCGTCTGCTTGGGGCAAACCTTAGGCGACTGATATGCTTTCAAGTCTGGCAGTTTCAAATGGCCAATCTCTTGCTTTCCGAGGCGACTGTCTTTGTAAGTTCCGATTAGGTCGGTGCCAGGACAGTCGCAGCCGTTAGGAGCTTCAGGAACCTTCTTTCTGTTCAAACGATACATTCGGTAGCAGGTCGCTTGATTCCCCTGGTTTCCTTGAAAGGTAAAACTAGCAGAGTGGTTGCTTTTTTCTTTATTACTGAGTTCCAGCAACCTTTTGCTGACCTCCGCTGCACTGGGAATTGGAACTTGGTACTTTCCACAACCCACGTCTTTGTACTTTTCCATTTCTGTACGGCGATCTTTGATGAATGATTTTACGGACTTCTGCTGACGTTCCCGGGCCAGTCGTAAATACTGCAGTCGATCTCTGTGGTGCTTTTCGACTTCCTCCACAAAGAGCATCTTAGCCATCAGTCTGGTGTTTATGGTACTATTAGTTCTTCCTTCCTCTTGGCTTGGATTAAGCGTACTCAAGGATTTGCATCCTCTGTTTTGGCAGTTCTCGTCTGATGATTGCTTACTTAAAGACCTCATTGCCTCGGGATGTTTGTCAGTTGCGCATCCCCCATCTTGGGATTCTTCGCCAGAATTTGGTTTTCTCTGGCTGAAAGGCAGCTCATCCAGCAACCGTAAGGTTTTGTTCGAAGCATTCTTAGTGTATTTGCGTATAAGCAACCGCTTGGTGTCGTTGATATATTTAATGGAAGGTTGCGTACTCAATATTGGATTAATTGATTCTTGCAATTCTGTAGCAGAATTTTTGAAAACTTGGGGTTTCTTAATTTTCGGCGATTTTTCCTTCTTTGCACATTTTTTTCCGAGCCGTTTGGCTACTTTTGAAGTCATTCGCAGCAACATTATGTCTTGTAGGATGTCGCAAGCGGCTTTTCGGTGATCGGTTATGCCCATTTTCTCTATTTCTATAGTATTTTCGCCCTGGTTTCGAATAGAATCTTGGGGTGATAATCCTTTATTACCTTTAGCTTCTATATTTTTATTTTGAAACTTCTGTGGATTGGTTTGATTAAATCGTGTACTAACAACGCATGTTGGAATTTTTGTTAATTTTGGTGGGACACAGTTTGGTTTAGCTTCAGATGTAGGATTTGTGACAGTTTTATTAATTTGTGCTGAACTTGTTGCTGGCAAGTAAATTACCTTTTCGTCCTTGTCAATTATTTTTGATCGCCTAATTTGCATCTGGGGATCGGGCAAAATTGCTGTAACATTTGTGCTGTTTGTTAGGGTAGTAATTGCATTTATTCTCGGTGATTCTGATAGGGGCAGAGTTTCACTTTTTCCTGCAGACGTTGGAGGTGTCCACGATTTTTTGCTCTTTGTCTTGGTGGATATTTCTTGAAGACACTTTTTATTTTTTCCACCTCTTTTAAATTCCTCTAGGAGCTGTTCTCTTTGCTTCATGTATTCTTTGTATGTCCTCGGTCCAGTCAAGGGGGTTTCTCTACACTGATCATTAGCATCGTCTTTTAGCAAAACGTCGGGTTTTGAGTTCTTTGCACATTTGTCATCAATTATCGAATCTGTCACTTTCTGCAGAGCTGTCGAATTTGCTTTAAAATACTTCTTTAACACCCCTTTAGAATCAACAAGGTTAAGCTTATTGTTATTTTTGGCTAGTACCACAGGAATAGCGGCTGAGGAGGCATTGATTTTATTGAAGCCTTCTGCGCCGCACTCAGTTCTCACCTTTTCAATATCTTTATTGCTCAAGGTTACAGTATTGGGGGTTAGTAAGCACAGGAGAGAAACGCCAGCGACCGCTAAAACCGTACCTACAATAACCATTATTCCGAGTTGTTCAGACTTACATTTCTTGCGCTTGCGTTTTTCCTGCTTGGGCTGCTGTGCCACGAGCTCCTTGAAATTACCCCTCGTCTCGTCAAAATCGTAATCGTGCACCAATTCGCGTTCTTGGACGTACTCTTCCAGCGTGAGGCAGCCATACTGCATCAGGTCTTCGTCGTTTTTATCATCCTGCAGTGGGGGAACCACAGCTGTCGCGTCGCTGTCATTTACTAACTCGCTGGCATCGTCGGTCAGAGCGTCTTGTTCTATTATTTCTAATTCTGGAAAAATGTCAGAGGAGGTGATCGCCACCGAGACGTCTTCCACCACGGAGTTGGTCTTGCTGGGGCTGGTGCTGGCGTTGTCGTCCAAGACTGTCCAGGAGGAATTTGAGCTTACATCCGAATCGCTGCAGGCGTCTATCGCGTCATTCATGTTAAACTGGCGCGAACTTGTCGTACCAGTTGGCAAGTGCTTTGAAAACTGAGAATTTTGAGGTCTTTGACGATCGTAAAATTGCAACAAAAATTTGACAGCCGATATTCGTTTGCCGATTGGGAAACGGGCACTTGCCACTGTGATTATTAGAAACGCGCAGTTCGTGGGTTGAGGGGACGGTTAAAATCGATCTGTAGGCGAAATGAACAACTCTAATGGTATTTCAGCTAGTAATAAATTGATAGCTGGCTCAAATATTTGACAGTGCCTCCACCGCCTGCCAGTCATATAAAAACTACCTTCCAAAATCGGCTATATGACTTCCAGATTTAAGAGAGATTTACTATCAACAATTCAAAGTCTTTAAATAAGTTTATATGTTGACCAAACGAAAACATATCAATATAGCTTAACCTGTTCACTATTAAAAAAAAACAAAATAGGTATTAAAGTTTAGGTGCTTATAATATTTTTATTTGGATTTGTTTCGACGCTGATAAAACATCAAGAAAAGCTAAAAATTCAGTAGTTATTACAAAAATAATAATATACGTATTTTAAAGGCACATTTCACATACAGTAGATTTGAGGGCTAGTAACTTTACTACTGCTTTACTGAAAAATTAAGAAATATTTACTTGCAGTATTTTAGACATACATATAAAGCGTAATAGAAAACAATGAAAGTTTCAGATGTTTTAAAACTTAACTTTAAAAGAAATTAATGTTTTATTGATACCTCATTCTAAATGCAAATATATCTTATAGAGAATGTTTAATAAGCATCTAGAGCTAGACCAATGCACATGTCAGTGCAATTAGAATGTAAATATTTGGATTTATAGTGAGATTTGGCTTTCAAATATATACCCCAAAGAAGTTACTAGTTAAAACTTTATAAGTTATGAGCAAACGGTAGTTAAGTCAGCTATAAACTACGTTAGTGCAAGCACCGATTTCACAGTTTTGAGCATTGACGTTTGTGTTGTAGTTTTCAATTGCGTTAATTTTCTAGTTTGCAGCTTTTCTTTCCGTCAATAAACAGTTCTACACAGAACTGAGTTTCTTATTTTTGAATTGTTTGAAGTAAGTAGCTTCCTATAATATGATAATTCTTTAATATATGGCACGCCATTACTACTTGTCGGACTTAGTTCTGTAAACGTGGTTGACAAAAAAGAAATTCGAATTACTTCGACACGAAATGTACGAAGTATTGAAATTCCCTCATATCGAAAACTACTCTGAGTCAAATATCTCTAAAATTCGTGCCAACCGACTAATGAACCCACTATATCAAATCTCCGTCTCGGCTGTGCGGATCTTTTGGTGAAGACCCCAGCCCACTAGATCCCTCCCCCGTATTGGGGGGTGCCTAAACGTGCTGTGCGGGGTATGTATGTTCGTATGTGTACACGATTCCGGTCGCCAGAAACTTTCCTGAAGTCTTGGATCGTTTTCATACGATAGGTCCTCCGAAAATGAAGGCAACCTCAACTTTTGAGGTATGGTCGTCGGCAAAAAAAATGTTTAAGGTTTTTTTTTTATAAATAACTGGTTCATTGTATTAGCGAAACGGAGTGATGTTGAGTGTCGAAGTATTCTTGGAAAACACGGAAGGGCGCTTTTCTTGGGTATATATTTTTTTAATGTGAATTAGAAAAACTGATAAAAACCGCTTGTGATACTAGGAGATGAAAAGTGGGCGAAGAACAAGTGCCAGCTATAGTTGTCGTGGTCAAGTATTAGTGTTACACTAAAGTAAAAAATCTGTAAAGCGCTTTACTCAGAACTTCCTTCGCAAGTGGACGTTGTAACATTAAACACTTTTAAAAATCATCAAAGGAAAAATATCTTGGCGTTCGTAACAATACTGAAACAATAAATTGAAACACTTAGTAATGCGAATTACTTCAATTTTTGAATTAAGAAACATTACCGGCGATGTGATTTGAACTTCAGCGCCTGCGTATGTGATTTCAATCATCGGCGGTAAACTGTAAGTAAAGCGAGCGTTCGCTACCGCGATCACCGGGACCCTTCCGATTTGTTTGATGTAGTTACATTTAACACAACGCACTTATTCGTTGCCTCTTTTTATCTTTTATATTTATCCTGTATCTGATGTGTCCCATTACCGTCAAACGTAAAGCCTGAGCTATGTACAAATGATTACTTTTTATGGTGTTAACCCTGTATATATTTGATTGAAACTTTCTCCATTTTAAGTGAAGATATAATCCATATAATCCGCATGCAAGATATCGTTTTCCTCCAACAAATAGTTTTTGAGATAGACCGGCAACAAATAGCCAGACAGATGGACAGACAAACCGACTGACGGATTTAAGAAAAGCAGCTTTTTGTCATCTAGGGACCCTGAAACGTGAAGATCCGAATAAAACTCGAAAGGACATTTTATCGCGATTCCTTCGACTTTTAGACGAAGGAAGTAAAACAATAAGAAAAAGGCTAGATTTGCATAAAATTAAGAATTCGGATATAAAACCTAAACTATTTAGTTAAACAGTGGTAGCAACTAAAAGGTGATACAAAAATAAAGATAAGTATGGATTTGATAAACTAAACAGAAATATAAGAACATAAATAAGATACAAAGAAAGATTGTATAAACGGGAAGTGTTCGCACAATAGAAGAAGAAACACGACTGGTTTAGTCTACATAAAGAAATGAAAAACAGGGCAGGATTGAACAGAAAGAGAGAGTACACCATGATCATGAATGAAAACAGTAAAGTAGTGACAGACATAAACCGGAAAAAAAGAGGGTGGAAAAATTAAAAATGACAACTTTGCTCAGACGACAGACAAGAACTATAAGGAGAAACATGTGATAGAAAATTATGAATCCTATAGATAATAAAAACGGTGTATGGAAAACCCTATAAAGAATATAAGGAAATACATTTCCAGGATGTAACAGGGTACACATAAAAATTCTAGAAGCTATTGATCGAGATTGATATTTTGGTAAAGTTGTCTATGATCCAGAAAATAGCTACTCCAAAGAACTGGCTGTCATTCACTTTGATAGCTCTACCTAAGAAGAAGAATGCCAGCAAATATGCTGATAATAAAATAATAAGCCTTATGAGTCAGACGTTATTTTTGAAAATAATATATAAAAGAATTAAATGTGAGGAAGAGTTCGGTAACAACCGATTTGGGTTTCGAGTAGAGATCAAACTGCAGAAGCCATTATACTCTGCTTTATTGGCCATACAAAAGCGTTTGATAAGGTGACCCATGAAGAGATAGTACAACTGCTAAAAAGAGGTAAAAATAAAGCGCCAGGGTTGGAGATAAATGTAGCGAAGGAGTCTTAAAATAAACGTGATATCAGACCGGGCGGAGTGTTGTCTTCTACTGTTTTTAAGTTATATTCAGAGTTTGTAGTGAGCAATGCATCATATGAACTAGAAGAAAGTAAAAAATTAATGACGGAAGTGATCAACAACATCCGCTAACATCTTCAACAGAGGCAGAAATGCAAAATATATTGGAAAAGATAAGGGCATACAGTAAAGAACTCACAAAATTTTAATACTGCGCAAATAGATACACGAAGAATGGGAGAGTGGGTACGGGTACGAACGAGAATCTTAACTTAAAAATAAAACTGAGATTTTAACATTTAATTGCGAGATATGGACGATCAAAGAAAACCTATCAAAAAATAGAAACATTTGAAACGTGGAGGTTAAAAAAACTGTTAGAAATCTGTACGAAAATTTCTCTTTAGCAATAAAAAAAGAAAGAAAAATGAAGTATGCATATAACCACCACTTTATGATATAATAGATATGAGTTGCTGCAGAAATTCTGATACAGGAGATAGAAGGAATAGACTCGGCTAGGCTAGGCTGGGTAGAAAGAAAAACTACTTGGAAGTAATCAAAGAAATGACTGGGGTGGCTAGAGCTAGTATGCCATCTGAAATGGCAACATACCGCAACGGATATTCAGTAATGACAGCTAACTTTCATTAGTTGAAGCACCAGAAGAAGAGGAAAAAAGAAAAAGATATTACACGGCCTCGTGTTCTTCAGTCTTTTCTGACCTCTCTGTATTTTTTAGTTTGTGTAGTTTTAGGATTGGAATTAATTTTTGAAACGATAACGCAGCTATTATAAGGAAGATAAGAAATAAGAGGTTGCCTTATACAAAATCCTGAATTACGTTTTTAGGTATTTGTATGGGCAATTCCGGTTGAGAGCTTATTAGACCTAAGAGATAAGTACTAATTTCCTGCGCTATGGTGATATTACACGTCCACCCCATTCAATCCCTTTGGGAGGTAAATTGCAAAAATTCCTGAAAACCATTTTCCCCGAATTGTAAAAGGAACTGATATGCCGAATTTCAACTGCGTAGATAATTGGCCAAGTGGATTTTTACCCCATTTTTATCCATTTTATACCCATTGGGGTTCTAATTTCGAAAAACCCCGTCTTAGTGCATGTCTACGTGGTAAGTGAATGAAACCTGCATATTTTTACGTTTCTAGCTATTGCGGCTATTGAGATTTCTCCGACAATCAAGGTTTTTGATACTAGACAAGGAACTGGGCGAAATACAAAGTTTGCAATTTTTTGTTAGATCGGTTTTAAATATAGATTGTTTTATAATATTATCCATGTGATATTTGTCCAAAATCACGTTAAAAATTCAGTGCTATAACAAACCAGCCCAAAATCTTATTTTAAACGTTAAAAGTTAGAGACTTCTTCGAAAAGAAAAACACGGGATTGGCATGAGTCAAGAATGTCTTGAAATAAATAGTGTGTTATTTACAGCATTCCTTGCATTAAAAGTAAGTGCTAGAATGATTTAAAATATTACGACAAAAGTGGTACAAAGGAATAAAAGGTCTATAAAAAACTCAATTAGAGGGGCAATATGTATACGTTGCAATGACCACACTGCATTAAGAGTTGAAAAATGAAATATACATATACATTTTCTTGGATAGATTCTGTTAGAATCTGGTGTACACGCATCGGTTTTAAATAGAGAGAAAGTAGCAGGAGTTAGTTAATTGAATTAGCTAATATACAGCTAAAACGTTTACAATTACTTGCAGAATTTACAAAAGTTCAGGAATCTCAACATCTAGTACAACCCAGTTTGCATTGTAATAGTATATTATGTTATTAGGAGCAAAAGTTATATTTTATGTAGCGTGGCTGGACGATTTATCTGCCGACCCACATAAAGATACTTTTGCTCCGAATAACATATAGCATTTTTTCTTCAAACGTTTATAAGAAAATCCGAAGAAAATTACTCTATCTCGTCAGCGGCAGATAATATTATTTGCCGCTGCCTAGCGGCAGATAAAGTCGTCAGCGGCAGATAATATTATCTGTCGCATGGCAATAAAGTGACAATTTAGCATCATAGATCCAGCAGTATAATGCCACATTTTACTGTCGTTTGAAAAAAAGCATATTTTTTAGTGTTCAATAACAAAGAGCTGGCGGAGGAGGGGGGGGGGGGGGGCATGGGCTACATGTTCTTCCAAGACTAGCGACGGACTGGATGGTTTTGTCGAAAACGCTTCGTTGGTTTTAAAAGTGGCATAAAAATTGAGTATTATCATTCGATTATGAAGAAGCAAGATTTTATGAAATGTTCCGAAGACTGCTGATTCCAAACTTAAAACAAAAATCTTTAGTTCTAATGTATAACGCAAGTAACTACTGTTGAACATATGAAGAAATACCAACCAAATATTGGATTAAACTGAAATTGATTCATAGGTTCAAAACAAATAATATGGACTATCCTGAACATGCAATGAAAGATTAATTTAGTTCCACTGTATCTTGTAAGAAACCAACAAGTGAAACCTATTGCTTGGATGAATACGCAATGGCATATCGACATACAATTTTGAGAATTGATCACTGTTCACATGTTCGAAGAAAAATTACAGAAGTATGGGATACCACGAACATTTCCGGCACTTCTAATATGGCCCCAATTATTAACAATGTCAATGAAGACCATTCATGAGTCGTATCCGATTTTGATTCTTCGACTTACTTAAGTAACTAGTTCTTGGCACCGTTTCTTAACCAACTTGACTTATTTTAGTTTTGTTGATATCTCTATTTCGAATAATCCTGTAATATTCTTAAATCTTCAGAATAAATTTTGTAATTAATGTTAATGTTTTTTTTTATTTTGGTCTAGTAGACACTATCTAGCAGCTTAGGAAAGATTCCCACGTTTTTAGGTCTAGGCAGGTTGCTACCTTAACAACGCCTGATTCGTGTTATGCGTTTGATAGTATTGAAGTGTATTGTTGATGGCACTGTCAGTCTATGTTAAATTCGAGGTTAGCAGGTTAGATTTTGCGTCAATTGGACACAAACTAAAGCAAATTCTAATTTCAAATTTGACATAGACTAACAGTGTCACCAACAATACACTTTGGTACTGCCAAACGCATAATACGAAAACAAAAAATTACACGACATGTGGCCGGTATTCGCCTTTATGGACTTGATAGATCACTTGTCTTTACCTCGCGGGCTTAACCGTGACGTACTAGCTCGGCCATAAACGCTTATCTATTGGCCTGATGTCGTAAATAGCCATTGTTTAAACAATTCAACCAAATTGTGACATATTTTGAAAAATTTGCAATTATATAATCCATTTACTTGACTTCCGCACTGTCACTGTCAAATTTTTAAAAATTGTAAAATAATGTGTTTTTCTGACTGTGCAGTAATTAAGTAAATAAAGTGACAATAAGTAATTTAAAATTTGAAAGGTTTGACAGCCAAAAGCTTGTAAGGGGAACCAACAGGATAAACTACAAATTACTTAGTGACTGATTTGACAAAGCGAATTTAAAGTTAATGGACTTTATATGTCAAATTTGGTCTAATCTCCACTATCTGGGATCTAAATATATTTTTTTTACATTGAACTTTTATATTTTGAACGCTATGTAGACATTTTGATGTGACGTGCGGATTTATCTAATTTCTATAACCTTCTACAGTTCTACACATTTATTGTGGATGAAGAAACCTAGCGCACTATGTGATGTTAATTTGCAAATGTAATGCCAACATTGGAAATATAGTGGACGAAGCTGAAACTGCAATAGGCCAGACAAACTATGATAAATGAAAGAAGTATAGTAGTAGACTATCTATATCATTATAACATATATGCAATCAACACCTTTCTCACGAAAAGTCAAATGCCAGAAAAAAAAATCTATATTTTATAATTACCAACAGAAAAGACATGAGGGTTGATTGATTCTTAGCGGGTAATAGCATTGTAACACCAGAAGTAAAAAGAAACGTTAAAAAATGACGAATCAAGAAGATTTCTAAGAGATGGATGTATTCAGAAAATAGACGCTTAAAGGAAGCACATGTCAAACTCGTTGGAAGATGATGATAGTCTAGCAGTAGATAACTTATTTCAACACACCAAAAAAAGTGTAAACGCAATAGCAAAAATTTTCCCGAAATAAAAAAAAGTTAAATAATAAAATTTCCTAATGAGATTATAGGGAGAAGTAGTAGGACTATAAAGAAGGAGATATCTAAGAAGGTTACGAAACATTGAAGACAAAAGTACATGGAAGAAATTAAAAACGCAATAGAAGAGAATAGAGTTATCAAGTTCATAGGATGGAAAAGTACAGTAAGGAGTAAAGAGTTGTAAGGTCAAGGATCCACATATTGTAAAACATAAAGTAAGATTTTAAAAACTATAGATATTACGAGATTATAGAGTAGAGATTGGTATTCTGAAAGTTTAAAATCAAGGGTCGTAAGAAACGGAAGATAACGCTCATCAGCTTCAAAAGCAGTAGAAAACAGTAAACTCTCTGTTGGGACGACTTATAGAGACATTCAAAGAAGGGGGCGAAACGTTAATAAGGCCCTTAAAGTTTTAGTTAGTAAATGCATTTTGGAAGGATTACATGGAATACGAGTAATGCAACTACTGGCATCATGCATAAAAAGGAAATACTATAGACCTCGCTAATTACTCACCGACTAGCTTTCTCCATTTACCATATTTATTAACCCTCAGTTAGGCGCGCACCGCAACGTAACGCGCTTAGTCGCGCTAGGCCCGGTGGACATAACGCTAGAGATCACACGTTTTGTCGATTATTTCTATGGAGTTATGATTGAATGTGCTTATAGTGATTACTATGAAGGTTACTATGCCTATATACACATAATTATCTTAAACAAATATATGTGAAACCACTATTTGAGTGAGAAAAAAACCGACCAAATGCCATTTTCAGTGGAAATTAGTATAAACCCAAATCTTTACCTTTAATAATTAGATTTCGAGTAGTTCAGGTATTTAGTTCGAAAGTACTTCTATATTATTGACATACCTGTAATATATTTATCTGTAAACGTAATGATGAAGTCAGTTCTTTGTGAAATTGTTATAGTTAAAATATTTACCTCCAAGTATTTTTATTGTATTTTCAAATTACACAACACTTGTAAGGCACAAAATGGCTGGATTGATTTTGGATAAACACACATATACATATTATATACAATAATTAAACAATAAAAAGACTATTCAGAATCTGTGTATATTTCTTCTTCTCCTTCTGAAGTTTTGTTAAAACATTCCTGGCACAGTTTTTTGGTGTGTAGACCCAGGCACAAAAATGTATTGCACTTTTCACACGAGTACTGAGTTTTACATTGCTTTTTGCTGTTTTTGTAACAAGATCCGCAATATTTTCTTTTGTTTCGAGGCGTTGCAGCTGCTGCTACTTGTTCTTCTTTATCGTTTACTGGCTGCAACGGTTTATATTTTTTTAAAAGAATTTGCAATTCACTTGGTAAATTTTTCAATACGGATCTTTTTTGTAACTGGGGAGTTGCTAAACACAGAGCCATTTTCTTCAAGTAGTTTCGTCTAGGAAAATATTCCTTTCCGTTTCCCAAATGAATTACTCTGGAGTTAATTCCAGCGACATTCAACATGTGGTAAAAAATTACCATTGGCCATCTTCTTGTTGATCGTGCTGTGTTGTAAGTAGCACACAATTTATCAACAACATCCACACCTGATTTTGTTTCATTGTAAAATTGTATTATTTCTGGTTTTTTATCCGTTTCAGTTGATACCGATCCACAGTCGACGAAAAACACTGTCACGCTCGGCGCTAAAATACGCAGAATAACAGTTACGCGAGCGGGCGCGTCAGGTCCAGCGGACATAAGCAACGTACGGTTCCGCCTACTCATCAATTACTCGGGAACTAAGACAGTTATCGATATGCCGCTTCAGGAAACGGTTATAAATAGATCCTTCTGAGATGTCATGAAGGCCCACCCCAATAACTCAATCGGGTTTTGAAATAAAATCAAAATACAAGGGCATAGGCCCACTGGACCTATGCGCGCCTAATGGAAGGTTAAATAAACTTAAGTTATCCCTTCAAAAGAACAGGCATCATTGCGTACTCCCTGCATTTTCCCTATACAGTGAAAATTTATGAACTACGAACACGAGTAAATCAAGGCGAATTTACGATTGCCTAAAAATACTCCAAGACCGATGGACAGTCGGTCTAAGGTACTCTGATATTAATCCACGGGTCGTCTGCGTTGATTGTTTAAGTAATTGTTCAACGCAGACGCCTAGTGTAATTTTTTTAAAATTAATTATATCACAGATAGAATGTATGAGATACTGTTATTCTGTGATTAATTCAGGTGATAAATTCAGAGTTAAAAAACAGGATTTTTAGAGATTAATAGTACAGTAAAAGAAGGTAGTTCTTAAAGTAAAACGCATTCTGAAGAAAGAAATCATTTCTTCCGAACAAACTAACTCAGTAAAAAAAATATGCAAACAAAAATAAAACTATTTTTATTTCAAACAACAAAATTCAAGAAGTTTAAATTAGCTCTTGTTCAAGGAGCCTGCCTTCTCACGCTAAACAATATCCTAAGCGATCATAGAAACGTATTAGTGCTAGTACTCTGAACAACCCTTTTAATTTTTAAAAGCAGTTCTTCAAATCGTTAGTTGTAGTGAAAACGACTTTTCAGAGGAAGTTTTAGGCATATCTGTCACAGTTTCACAAAATTCCATACTTCTGAAATGGCCAACGGGAAGAATATCGCAGCTAAATCTACTAGTTCTGCAATTTATTTAAATAAATAGTCTGGATAGTCATTAGCGGTAATACAAACCTCTTTTAAATACCTGTCTTCATTGGGAACATTAGGGCTTTTGTGCTTTTGGGGAGAAACACATCCAAAGTTTCCAAAATTTGAAATAACTCCATGTAACGTTGATAACGATAAAGGACGCCTATAAATGTTGTGAAAGAATTTTGAATTTCCCGGACCGTTGGACCCTGATAATACCATTTTACAATTTGCACTGATCCGTTGCTTCGTAGTTATCGATTTTAAGATAGAAATGACAGCAGATATTATCTACTGACAAAATACGCGAACTGTCAAAGTTAAATTCTCGGCATTTGTAAATTCGACATATCGTTTGCCGTGTTCGTAGTAAGAAAAATCTCTCTGTATAGAGCGGAGATGCTCACAATGACCGAAAGAAACACAAAACGTAAATAATGCAGTGAAAATAGAAGAGATCATTATTGAGAATCACCCTTTGAGATAGAATTCCAAATTACACTATCAGACGCATAACAGATATACGAGGTGTTGTAGAAACTATTTTACGTATAAAATGGAACTGCGATTTTCTATAACAAGTGTTGACGATGCATTTGTGATTACTATCTTGGAAGACATTTCAGAATGGATATTCAAAGTTTACAATTTACTCTTATAAGCCCGAACACCAACTAAGCAGTGAATCAATTTCATGGCATAGCGTATTTGCCTACAGCTTTTTACTTCCTTTTACAATAAAGGAAGTATTGGATTCACCCCAAAAATTCGAAATTGAGTTTTCAACATATATTGTTGGTAGTAGGTGTTTACTCTTGTAATTTTTCAGTTTTTTCGATTTTTTCAAAAACGGCTCTAACGATTTTTTTCAAACTTCACATTTTTATTACATTTTGAATGTGTATTGATGCGAGATAGGTGATTTTTCAGTTGAATAGTTCTAAAATGGGTTTCTTTTGTTTTTTTTTTTAAATTTATTAACTCCCATTTTAAATATAACACCATGTATATTATTACATTTCTGAATTCAGCTTAAAATTATAGAGAAATTTGTCTGTTCAACTACCGCTCTATTTTGTACCGTTTTTGCAGAATTTGTAATTTTTGAAAATTTTTGACAAATGCTTAAAAACTTTAAATCAAATTTTTGACTAATTATAAGATCACTGTAAAAGGAAGTTGTGTGCGTGTATCACACCAGATTTTTCTTCATATATTTTCAACGTTTTCATACTTCTTCGTCTGTTTCGTGTGGTTTCTCCGGCAAATTCAGCCCTCAGAAATTCTTACTTCGTCGTATTTGTGGATTCATTATGGGCGCCATACCAACTACAAGTTCTCACGTTTGGTGAAGTTCTGAGTAGTTTTTCTGCGTCCAGCCTGGTGCGCTACATTTTTCAGAAGACACCGATTTCCTTTTTTAGTCGTTTCTAATGCTGTCTTCGGTCACATTTATGCCTATACCACCTCAATGCCTTCTGATATATTCGGCCTACTGCCAAATCCTTACGTATTCTTTTCGAAGTCTCCCTAATATGGTTTTACTCATGCTTCTACGGAGATATTGAGTGCACAAGTCAACACCACATCTCACAAGAATGGCAAGGCTCATATATACCCAAATGCATAACAAAGAGGATAAGACAAACTACAAATATTATAGACCGATTTGTGTAATAAAGCCTATAGAAAGATTACTTTCGATAATAATAAAGAAGAGACCGATTAAAGTGTTAAATTTCTCTGTTACTAGGTTTGCTATCAGTATACACTTTTGACTAGAAGTTTTTCTAACAGCAGTTCCCATACCTGTGATCAATGAGGTGTTTACGTCGTGAGTTTCACTAATGTACTGAAGAACACTTAGCAGGACCAACTCGTAAGCAATTTAAATGCTTCAAAATACTGTCAATCGGTCGAAATTATAGCACATGTTTTGTTGAAATCTCTGTTCATAGGAATAATTTACTAAAATTTAAAAGTATGATCACTATCATTTTGTTACATGTTGTATGTCATACAAAACTGATCTAATTTCAGACTTATTTAATTTACTGAGTCAGTGTGTAAATAACTAGGCAACACATTACACCATTCGATCCATTCTTAAAGTTTCGTTTACCATAACTTCAGAGAGGTTGCAGTCAAGCCATCAGCGTTGCACAAGGAGGAATAACAAACGGAATGATTTGTTTTGACATGGCATCTTTGCCAAGCGCAGCTTCGACGAAATAAAAAGAAGCGCAGGCCTGGAATGCGACATATTAAATGCACCAAAATGCAGATAAACATACGTCAGTGACTTGTTTATTAAATATCGCATATTTCCAGGCCGGAGCTATAAACACATTAACATTAATTTAATCGCTACGCTCTCAACGTATTTCATGTAGGCCAAGATATCAAAACAGCCACTGCATTGGCTGCATTTTAAATTGACTAGTATTAGTTTATTAGTGGACACTTTCCAGTTGCACAACCATGCAGAAACTACAGTTCTAACACGTGCCTGCCAATGTGATTCTAATGAACACGATTTCGCAATATACCGACCAAATTATTCACATTTAAATGTAGAATTTAACTATTTTAGAGAGCTTGCTAACTAAATCATGTCTGACAGATAGACCATTCTCGAATATTTACTGGATTTAATAAATTAGTATATGTGGAAGCTATACATTACTGTTTCTTACTGGTATGTGTGTAAAAGAAGGCTTCTGCATAACTGTGTGGCAACAACCTTGCAGGACCTTAACGAATATCGTAATACCGAAAAGATAATGGGCAGCATTGTATAAAAGGCTTTGCGAACTTACACTGCCTTTTAATCCAGTTCAATATATCGGCAGTTGCATAGGTGTTTTGGTTATTTCTTCATTCGTGTATATCTTTGGATTATTTAGTAAAAAAATAATATATCTCAAAATTCTTTGAAAATAATCAACCAGCAGTTCTGTGCTTACATGCTGCTGTGGATTAGTAGAGCTCTTAAAGAATATGTGACACTCAAGAAAAAAACAATTCATTTAGATATAAGTATGAGTAGCTCTATTCGAAAATATTCTAGTCCTAAGTAAATATATCAGAAATAGTAACAGGGTAATTTAGGACTTTATATCGAAAACAATCTTTCTATAGTTACTAATATACTATCGATATGCAACTTTTGCAGTTCTTCTTCTTCCCTTTTTTATATATTCGGATTCCTTCCATTTTGGTGACATATGGTGTTGGCTTATAAAATCTTCTAAGCTATTTTATATAAGTCTCGTTGCTTTACTAGTTCCATAATTCTGCACTACTCCGAATCCAGTAGCTTCATTGCTTTTAATTTCTTTAATATTTGCTTGCATTTATTTCATTGTAGATGGAGCATACTGTTCACAGAAAGATCGACATAGAAAGAGTATTGAGCAAAAGACGTTTATTGTCTCTTACACTTTTCGTATTCAATAGAGAATACATAACAAGGACATGGAAAAACATGTGAAAAGATGGGTACCTGAACTAGATATAGTTTTGCCAATGATCAAGTGCTAAGATGAAGACGACCTAGGTATATGACAGCAAAGTTAAATACTTATTGTGCGAAATTGAGGCTAACCATAAGTTTAGAAAAGTTGGAACATATGATCATAGGAAGAAGTAAACCCCAACGCTACACATGGAAAAAACGAAATAAAGGGAATGCAAGAATTGAATTATTTGGGGACGATGTTTAACAGAAAGAAATAATAAAAAGGAACGCGAATAGAAGTGTTGATATACAATTCCATGAGATAAACGCGGAAGAAAACGTAGTAGACAGAATACATCCGAAAATATTAACGTGGTACGGACATTTCAACAGAATATCTGAGGAAGAGTGACGAAGCAACTGTTTCAATGGGTACCACTAGAAAGGAATGAAAAAAAGGTGGCAAAACGAAGTGAGAAAGGTGGAAAAACGAAGTGAGAAAGGTGATGGAAGCAAGAGATTATCCAAAGAAAATGACGACAATCATAGAAACTAGGCAGAGAAGAAGCAGGAATTTACGAATAACAAATTAGAATTGAAGAAAAGAAATATTGATGTAGTTTTGGTTAACCAGAAATCTACGTAAGCTAGAAAAGCTGTAATCTCTAGTTTTTTAGTGCTAATTGTTGCTTTTCTCCGTGAGCTGCCATAAACTCAGAGCGTTTTTATTGCACGATCCTCATATACCATTCATGCGTTGTTAACAATTTGTATTATTTTGCATTTTGGTTCGTTCGGTATATTTTCTGTGTATTCTGACCTTTATTTTGGACAAATATGTTTATGTTTGATGCTATCCATTGTGGTTCTTGTTCGGCTGCAGCTCGACGACTCCGTATGGTTCAACGTAATGTGTCGCAGTAAGTTGTTGAACCTGGCGACATTAACTTTTAGTTTACAACTTCTTATGAATTCTCTATGCCCGCGGCACCTCCCAGGCTACTTGTTTTAAATATTAACAAGGGACGTAGTTAATATTGGGTATTTTCGTTTATTGTTATACTTTATCCAAAACCATGGTAACAACAGTGAACTTATTATATATGTCGAGGATACTGCTACCTCATCTAAGAGTTTGGCTGTAGAGGCATTGCTTAATAAAAGAAGCTCTGTGAAGGGAAATGCAATCTAAGTGTCTATACATTTTAATAGAGTTGCAGCGGACCCATAATTTACTATGGATATGGCCTACAAAAGCAGTGTAGGGAATGATAAAAGTAAAAACCTTACATCGACGAGTTGTCCAGTCAAAATCAGCGAGTAATTATTTTTTGACGTAACTCTACGCGCACGTTAGTGACAAGTGTCATAAACTGATCATTAGTGTACTGAGTGACAGATTGCATCCGCAGTTGCAATGTAGAAACGTGAAATTTATAAACTCAAATTTCAGCGATTTAATGTTATCTTCGAACAGCTTGAGTTCCAGGTATAAACTGCAGGTTTGAGGATTGAGGGAACCCGTCCGTAGATACGGAGACAAGCTGGCGCAAAGCTCTCGGCCAATAGCAACCTAACACTTTATTTGACAAACGTCGAGCTTCGACAAGACGGTAAAAGAGGAACTATCCGACTTAGAAAACTGGCATAATGCCTAATAGCACTTTTCCAAAAAAACGGGAGTGGCAAGGAGCCACCAGAGGAAGCGATAGTCCTTCGCATTGGTGCAAGTGGCGAGAAGCTAGATAAAGATAGACAGGAAAGCATCTAACCATTCATTAGGTTTACAATATCCTAGATTCCTTATCTACAAGTCGTCTAGCACGTTTCGAATCTGTTTTAGTAAAAACGGAGCTGTGTCAAAACACCAGGACCCATTTTAATAGTCAAGCAAATAAGTGTTTAATCGCGCATTATATATGTGTATTTTAGTATATCATCCTACATGAATGGTTTAAATTAATAAATGTTGTTAAAATATATAAATAGTTGCGGTCCTCCAATAAGGATTATCATTTTTAAATACTCAACATCCCCACCCGTGGAACAGCAGCAACTAAAGAGAATTATCAAGCGATAGTTACACCTTTATTGCAAATTGTTGATTATATACCTAGCAGTTTTCTGCTAGCATAATCTTGAAAAATTCTTATATTTTGTGTATTTATGGGGTCAACCTACAATCCCATAAATACTAGTCGATATTCGGTGCTGTAAAAAGACGCAAACTGAAAATAAGAATTGCATTCCTACCTTTTCTGTGGTATTGTTCTCCATGGGGGAGTCGGGGGACGTGCAGTTGCGTATGGAGGGCACCCCCAGCTCGTAGATGTTCAGCATGTGGGCGGCTTGTGCGTGCACCATCAGGTCCCAGGCGTTGTGAAAGACGTCCTTGCACTGGACGCAGAGCAGGGCGGCCGAAGAGTGGTCGTCGCCGTTCATTTCTGCAAGGAGGCGACTTTAGCAAACCTGACGGGGTGGCCATTTGTTGTTTTGCTCTAAGCGGGAGATACGCGCCGCAGGGGAGCGGAATTTAGCATCGGAAAAGCTGGAGATTACCGCTAATGCAGGGCAAGTTATGTCCCCCGCCGTTTCATTGAAAACAGCCGCAGACTAATATCCGGGATCCTGCAGGTCCGAAAATTTACGCACCGACGCAGATGGTCGGAGAACTTAAAGGGTTCAAAAAGTTTGTTGTCGAACGCCGCCGAGGGAATCGGAACTTCATTAGTGACGCCCGGCGCGATCCTTATTGCTTAAACACAATCAAAACTGAGAAGACCTTTCACGGGAACTCGTTTCAAATTCCCACTAAGGAAAATTGGCTAAGTGAAAGCAATTACTTTATATTTGGAACAACTGAGGAGCTCTAGATCGAATTCTCATTTTGAAAGAATTGTCTACTTGACAAACTTTTGCTGGCTTTCTTAATAATATTTTTTTTAACTATAGAGAAATATTCAACAAAACTCGTGAATTATTATCGAACGGTTCAGAGATAAACAAGTAATTTCTATCAATTTACACTGCATTACCTACTCGTCCGCCGATACAACTTTGAAAAGTTAAAAATTGTGCGAAGGGAAATGCCTATATAAACAAACAGACAGATAAAACTGTCTTCGCCGCCTCTCCCTCCTTGCTTAACGCTAAAGAATAGCTCAATGTAAAGGAGAAAATATGCCCCAACAATCTTGTAGCGAACGAAATTTCCAGCCGCATGCGGAGGCGAAGGGGAAAAGCGATAGACTGGAGGATAAAGGTGAAGACGTGCACACGCATTAAAGTTAATAATTTTACTACTTTTCTCACAGTTTCCTCTTGGGGCAATATTCGCATTTACTTTTATAAACTTGTTTTGGATAAACACACGCTGGAAATCTTGGAGCGAGATGGGAAGTCGAGCCGAGTTTACGAGGTGCATAACTCTTCTGCTGTTAGAGGTGGCGGCGTAATTTGCGATTTACATGTTATTGCAAACGGAAAATTGTCGTATTAATGAACACTAAACAAACATTTCGAGAATAATTAAAAGACTAGACATTTGTATTCATTCCCATAATTTATTCACAAGGCTGAAAATATAAAACTATTGATGGACGCTGGACATACATCTTCACTAAATGAAAGAGACAATAAAGCAGTGAAAAAGTTATTTTGAGGAAATAACATCCCTAAAGGTTCTTGTAGATGTTTCTACATTAAATAGTCATCTTTATAATCTTTATATCGGCTTAAGTATCACGTGGTAATGCTTCCAGGAAAATAAAGCTGAAGAACACTTTAATATACAAATAGTGAATTTGGTTCATGCCGTCTAAATTCCGTGTCGTATAATTGTCGTACCATCTGGTTTCGTAGAAATTTCACTGTACCAAATTTCATTTCATTCAAAACTCACTGCATCTACAACTTATCTCCATTATCATCATTGCTAGCGTTCTAACATTCAATCTATCAACTTGATACATACATTCAAAAGTTCAGCAAGTGGACTCAATTTATGTTTAGCAGAATTAGTAGGTACGCGTTTGTACGCGAAGAGCTTTATATCAAGTAGGATTTGCTAGGAATATTATTTGTTGTGGATTAAATTTATACGATGTGGAAATCATGCGGATTTTGCCAAGTTTTGAGACTTCTTTATGCAGATGCATACATAAAAATAGAATTAATGTATTACTATGACTTTTCTAAAACTACGACAGTGGGAGATTTCTATGAAATGAGGCTTTGCTAGTACAGTTATGCAAACATTTAAACATCGAAGGTAAAATTTCCTAAGTAATGGGAGTAATTTATACCCAATGGGATTTATACATTTATACTTATCGACATTTGTACGAAACAGAGTTTTGATAAAAACATTTTTAGTAGCGAAGTTTATATGCAATGGGAACAGCAATCAGATTTAGAAGCGGGGCTTCATTAACAACTAACAGTTAGTAACTTATATGATGAAATACTTTGCTAGCATATCTGTTTGAGCAGCAAATATAATTTATACTCAGTGAGAGTAGTATGCATTGAGAAAGGTGGCTTAATTTCCATGAAAGGAGTAATCGAGAGTAACATTTCTCAAGTAATGGAAAAGGCTTATATCCACTGGAAATCGCGTATGTTTAGATCTAACGATATTTGTAAAAAATAGGGCTTTGGTTATAGTTGTACTGGCGGGAGTATCTTGTATCCAGTCACTCGTAGTAAAATTGATGAAGCAAGATTTAATCGATAACTCAAAAGGCTTAAGCATTTATATGAAGTAAAGCTCTTAAACACTGATATAATTTATAGATTGCGGGAATAGTTGAACATTCATTCATTTAGTATGTTTTAGAGTACCCAATTATAATCTATACGTAATACGAATAACATAATTTTGTCGGTAATGATAATTTTGTGATAATGAAAATTGATGAACAATTTGTTAAAGTGAAAATACTTTACAGGGTGTTAAGGAATTGCAGGGACAAACTTTAAGTGGCGAATCCTTGATCAATTTTAAGATAAAAAGTTTATACAAACACGGTACATAAACGGCTTCGTTGTCAAGATACAAGATGTTAAAGTTTAAAAAAAAAATTAATCTGGAAAACGCCTAGAGGTATTCTAATGAAACTTGTTTTATCTTTGTATTTCATAAAGTGGCATTGGTTGGTCAAAATAAATTTAATTTATTTCCACCAGTGGCGTGCATCGGGCCACCTCAGTTACCTTATTTTAGAAAAATATGGCCACTGTATTTAAGCCAATACGACAAGTTTTTTAGCTTCACCCATTGAAACTATACAAAAGATGTATCTTTTATTTTTTTGATAGAATAAACCGTTTTCGGGAAAAACAGAAATTTCGTTCATTAGACGTTAATGGGACCTAAACGGCTTCGTTGTCAAAATACAGTTTAAAGAAGTTTTAAAAAAATATTATTTAATAACAAACAATCTTACAATGGCTACAAAACTTTTGGCTAAAAAACAAGGTAACTGAGGTCGCCCCGATGCAGGCCACTGGTGAAAATAAATTAAATTTATTTTGACCGAGCAATGCCACCTTATGAAATACTAATCTACACCAAGTTTCATTAGAATACCTCTAGTCGTTTTCCAATAAAAAAAAAATTTTGTGTATAAACCTTAGCATCCTGTATTTTGAAAACGAAGCCGTTTAGGTTCCATGTTGGTATGAACTTTTTATCTTAGAATTGATCAAGGAATCACCCCTTAAAGTTTTTCCCTGCAATTCATTAACACCCTGTATACCGAATGTGTGTAGTTCTACAAAGTTTACACAACAGGAAACTAATGTAAAGTGAAACTGGGGTAAAAAAGTTATATAAGTAGTAATGAAGGGAAATTATAATTAGCGAAAATAGCGTATTTTTATACCCAGCAGTATTTATACCAAATAGGAATATAACGAGATCTTTAAAGGTAGAGGTACCAGTGAAAATAATTTATTCATAATGAGATTTGTATGAAGTAGAACTTGATTGAAGAATTTATATTGAAGTAGGAACATTTTATGCGGAGTGTGTGAGATTGTATAAAATACAGGGTTTCGATAAAAATTTGCTAAGTTTTAACCGTTCCTTGAGTAATTTTGAGCAAAAAATATCAGTACAGGTCCGATTATAAAACGTAACCGAAGTATGGCTTGCCGAGGAAAAATAGAAGAAATCTAATAAATAAACGTTTCTTACTTAAAATCAATAGAAAACATTAGTAATATGTTGCCCGAGTAATTTTAAACAATAAAAGTAATATCATGTACAGATAAAGCACTTTTTGTGTAGATTGGTATATCTACCCAATTTTTTATGCTGAGCTAGATGATGTGGAACAAATTGATATAATGTTCAGAAGGGATAATTGATGCAAAGGTGAGAAGCTGTTGTATGTCATAATTTTTTAGTAAAAAATTTAGTCAATTCTGGTTAGATAATAGGAGAGGTTATAATGTTTTCCCTACAAAAGTTGTTCTTGCTTGGAATGGCTAATAGTACTTTTCGAGAAAACTGAAACTGCTAATTACTAAAATTCGGCTAAAATTTGGTACAATCCCTTTGTTTGCACTCAAATGGTTGTACCAAAATTTAGACGTAGGTAGTGGTCATCAAAATAAGACAAACAGTTCGTATGAGCATAGGTCCAGATCTGCGTTTTATTTATTTATTTGCTTTAATTGTACTATTTTAATTTAAAAACATCAATGTTTCCTTTGTTACCCTTCTCGCGGCTGTAGGTTTTTTCAACAATCCATAACTCAGTTACGTTTCATAATCGCACCTATATTAATATAACTTTCTCTGTTTAAAATTACTCAAGGGGCATGACCTTAAAGTTTGGCAGATTCTCCCCGGAAAACATTCTATAGATGGCAGGAAGCTTACGGAACTCTACTAGTAAAGTTTTATTAGCAATGGAGATAATTTATACCTAGTGAAAAAAGCTTGTATTTATACTTAGCAAACCTCATACTACATAAGAATTAGATAACATAATTCCTTTAATGGTAGGGATAGTTTACACGCAGCGAGATGACATTTACTTCATAATATATCTGTAGAGCGAGAACCGTTTATTTTGAATTGACCTCATGAGTGTTTGACATCGGTACAGAATTTAATCGGTAGGAAATTTATACGAACTGAAACTGTGCTGGAAAATTTATATAGGCTGCAGAGATAATTTATATCTAGTGAGAATTATGTGTACATCTGCTTTGTACAACTTAAACGATATAAAACTAGATAACACGAGTTCTTTAGTTGTAGGGAAATTTTATTCGCTGACGCTGCGGTATAAGATTATGAATGAATACAAGTTCAGAATTTAGTGGGTAAGAAATTTATACGAACTGAAACTGTGCTGGAAAAGTTACTTAAGCAGCAGACACAATTTATACCTAGTGAGAATAACGACTACTTATATTAAACTACACTTGTACGACATTAGAACCTGGTAATACAATCTATTTATTTAGTGGTAGAGTCAGTTTATATGCAGAGAGATAACGTGTATTCATTCGTAATAAGATTTTTGTAGAGTAGGTACGCACTGGTGCGAACATTTATTTTAAAATAGCTTCACTTTGCATGGAGTGTGTGACATCTGTACAAAATTTAGTCTGTAAGCAATCTATACAAATTGAAACTGTGCTAACAAAGTTACAAGTATACAAGCAACAGAGATAATTTATACCTAGTGACAATAATGTATTCTTGCTACTTGCTAAGATTATACGAAAAAAGAATTAAATAATAAGGTCTCGTTAGTGGCAAGGGCAGTTTATATCATCCGGTGGGTGTAACATGCAGTAATCCATAACAAGATTTATTTATTAGAGTGAAACCCGATGGAAATATTTATTTTAAAATTACCAAACTGTGTGTGACAACTGTGCTAGAAAAGCTATACTTAGCAAAACTTATACAATGTGAAAATTAGACAACAAGATCTTTTTAGTGGTACAAGCAGCTTATACGCAATGAAAACCTTCATTTTATTTTATTTGAGTTTATGTGGAGTGAGACATGAATGGAACATATATGTTGAAGTGGGACTATTTTATAGTGAGTGTGTGGTATCGGTACCAGATATAAACGATAAGAGGCGTATGCGAACTGGAACTGTGATGGCAAAGCTATATAAGCAGCGGAGTTAATTTATACCTAGGGAAAATAACGTCTACATTTACTCAGCAAAACATATACGAAATAATCATTAGAGAACAAGATATCTTTAGTGGTAGGGGCAGTTTATACGTAACGAGATAACATGAATTCATTCGTAATAGGATTTATTTAGAATGGGTATAACTGGGAACATTGATTATCATGTGACAGTACTATAAATGGACTGTGTGAAAAATCTGAAATGGAAAAAAATATACGAAATAAAACTGTGCTAGCACAGATAATTTATACCTAGTGCAAATAACGTGTGATTATTTAAACAAAATATGAATTAGGTAAGAAGGTGTCTTTCCTGGTACGGAGAATTTATATACAGTGGACCTTCCCTTTATTCATAACTAAGTTTATGTGGAGTGTAACTTGAATAAATCATGTATGTTGAAGTGAGAGCATTTTATAAGGAATGCGTAAAATCTATGCAAGTTATACATTACAAGAAGCTCATTCAAACTGAAACTGTGCTAGAACGGTTATGTAACCAACGAGGGTAATTTATATCTAGTGAGAATGACTTGTACCTATACTTAGTAAAACTTTTACGAAATAAGGATTAGATAACACAACCTCTTTAGTTGTAAAGGCAGTTTACATACGGTGAGAGTAGCAGGAATTTATTCATAATGCGATTGGTGTGGAATGAGAATTGATGGAATCATGGAAGGCATTTTATGCGGAATTTATGATACATGTATACAATTTAGGCGAAAAAATATTTATATAAACTGAAACTGCACTAACAAAGTTATATAAGCAGTAGAGATAATTTATACTTAATACAAACAACGTCTAATTATACTTAAACTTATAGAAAATAAGAGCTAAATAACAAGACTTGTTTAGTGATAGGGGAAATTGATACTCAGTGAAATAGCATGCATTCATTCATAATACGATAGCAACATTTATTTTGAGTAGAAGCATCTTACATGGTGTGTATAACGTCTTTACAAAGTTGAGACCAAAAATGTATTCGAACTGCAACAGCTAGAATAGTTATAAGAGCAGCAGAGATAATTATATCTAGTGACAGCAACATCAATTTATACTTAGCAAAACTTATGCAAAATAGAAATTGGACAGCTAGAGTTCGTTAGTGGCAGGGGACGGTTTATAAGTATGCATTTATTTATAATACGACTTTGGGAAGTTGTAATAGATAAAAACATTCATTTTGAAGTAGAGGAATTTTACGTGAAGTATGTGACCTCTGTACAAAATTGAGACGGCAAGACATTTATACAAACTAAATCGGTACTGTCAAAGTTATATAAGCAGCGGAGGCAATTTATACCTAGTAAAAAATTTGATGCTGTACAGTGTGATCCATAAGTATGGCAATTAAATTTTAATGTACTTCGAGGACATCAAATAGAACGAGTTGAGATAAAAAGCAGGAGCAAAAAACAGTTGTTTGAGTGTTTGAATCACATTTGGTACATTAAGTTATGTCACCTGATTTAGCCAATGGCTCTCAAAAGTTGCACAAGACCCTAATGGATAATCTGGATAAAATGTAGTCCCTAAGTAATTTATACGGAATGTTACTATGCTAGGAAGATTAAATACATAGTGGAGGTAATTTATACTTAACGAGATTTGATGCTAACTTATTTTTACCCTATGAAATTTATACACAATAGGAATTAGACCAGCAAATGTTATGGACAAGTTATACGTAGTGGGAGTAATTTATATCTAATAATGCCTATGTACAGTAAGGCTGGATTGGAATATTTTATACGAAGTGTGTGACATGAAAATGTATAGAGTAAGAAATTTATATGAAATGGTAATGTGATAATAAAGCTAAATACGTAGTGGAGGTAATTTATACTGTGCGAGATATTATGCGAAATAGAAATTAGACTCCAATGTTTTTAGTAACGATACTTTTATTAAATTTTACGTCAAAGTTGGCAAAAAATTATGATTGTGAATATACAGCAAAACATACCTAGCCTTACTCTTGCCATTAGATTTGAAAGCATCCAAATCCAAACATTCAAAAGTAACCTTAATAAGCAATACATTTATACCAAATGATATCAAACAAAGAAACTTAATAACAGTAATGCTTGCCAATCTAATTACAAAAGTAAGCTTAGGTATGTTATGCCGCATGTTTACAATGAACGTTTTTAGCCAACTTCGATGTTGTATTTAAAAAACCACCCGTTATATACTATAGGACATTTATACAAACTGAAACTATCAAAGTTATATAAGCCGGAAGTAATTTATACCTAGTGAGAATAACGTGTTCCTAATACTTCGCAAAACTTATTAGCAATTAAACAACCAGACTATTTAGTACTAGGATAATTTTATACACAGTGAGAGTGGAATGCATTACTTGTAACAACATGTATGTGGAGTAGGGTCTGATAAGATTTATTTTAAAATGGGCACATCTTATACGAACTCTGTAATATCTCTACAAAATTTGGATGGTAAGAATTTTATACGGAATAATAGTACATTTAAGTACATAGTGAACGTAATTTATATTGAGAGAGAATTACTGGTGTTCGTTTATTCCTAGCAAAATTTACAGGCACTAGAAATTGGCTAACAAAACTATTTAGTGTTAGTGCCAGCTCATAGGCTGTAGAATTTATTTATTTCTACTAAAATTGTGTGTAGTAAGACTTGATTGAAGCAATTATATTGAAGATGTACACAACACGAATTCCATGTGAAATTATTCTAAACAAGTCATATAAGTAACTAGGGTAATTTTGACGTAGTGACAATAATGTCTATGAATGGAAACATTTATACAGAGTAGGATTCAGATGACTTTCTGCGAGGGTAAAAAACGCTTCTACAAGATTACAAATAAGAAATCATATTAGCATTTGATTGACAGTTTAGCTGATGGTATTTTCAATAGAAAAACTAGTAACATTATTGCATTGCAATAGGAATGCCAAACGCAAAAGATGACCACGTTGGACTCAAAATAGTTTTTTATTAGATTTCTTACCGGAGAAATCATTGTAAGGTATCAGTGACCACCAGTTCTTTTGTCAGATAAGTTTTGGAAATCCAAGCAACTGCCAATGGCAAAGAGAAGATAATAAGCGCAGGTTTCCTATCGATGAAATGCAATTAAATCGAATGGTGCTATAGCGAGCACACTTGGGAAGCACGCTTAGAAATAAACGGGATCATACGCTAAAACCGATGTCGCTCTACGTGAGCCAGGCTGCATTTATGAATACCAAGCGATGCTGCACGAGCTAACTTTACAATCTAGAATGTGAAGTGTTACGTATTCTCTGCGCTTTTATGTGGAATGGAGAACTTTAATGAATGCCAACTTTGAGAAAAACCCTTTTACATTAGACATAAGATAGACTGGTAGCGTGTACCATCCAAATACCCAGCGATGCAATTAAGTTAGTCAACGCTGCACACTTACTGGATTTATCATTTGCGCCATTGTAGTTGTCACACTTGCAGGTAAAGCGTAATTTGCAGTACGTCTTCTTGTGTTCTAGGAGTTCCTGCAGCTCGGTGAACATTTCCCTGCAGTTGCCACAAATGAGGATGTCCGGATTACCTGAAAAAATAGCCAAGTTAGACTCGATTCCCTCACATTAGCGCCATTAAAACAATATCCAATATTCGTAAACGCGATTTGGCCCTATCGCGCCAAAAGCACCCCAAAGCCATCAATGCGGAATGGTGATATGCAGGAAAGAAGCTCATAAAACAGCGCGCGCTCATCCGATTATACGCTTAGTGCATAAGGATTACTGCAAGTTAAAAAAGCTCACCTCCAAAGCTCTCCGAAACTAAAACAGCTTTTTCGCATTATGCCAACTGCGCCGGTTTTAATAAACAGCACGGGGACTGCGATTTTTAGGGCCGCCTGCGGGTAGGACGAGGAGAGAGCACGGGTCGTGTTGAAGGAATTATGAGTCAGGGGTTGCTTGCGACACCCAGCTAGCATTTGTCACTGTTAATGTTGCGAGCCATTCCGGCACAATGCAATTATAAAGCCGTCTCTGCATTGTAAGGCCACCCATTCGCTTGTGACGTCACATTAGAGGCCGCTTTAAATATTAATGCAATTGAGATTAATATAAAGAGCTTATTACGGTTGTTCGCAGGTTGTGTCCCAGAGCGCAAGAACACCCACTCTGGCTGATATTAATGACGCCTGAATATAAATGACGGTTGGATGCATGCAGTTTTGGGATTCATTTCGGTGGCACTTGACTTAATCCTGTGTAAAATATACGCCTTTAATGTTATTGGTGTCTCATCGTCGCCGACGTGTGGGTTTATAGCGGAAAAGGGAAAGGAATTAATTGAGGTTATGAAAATGAGAAGACTAACGTCGGTTTGTAATTACAAGGTTCTATGTTATAATTTTCCCAATTTTAAGATAACCATATCAGGAGGTTCTTTGCCATATCTGCCAGCATCTGCTTTCTCAGAGTACTGCATTGTTTCTCTATTGCAATCGTATCGTCATTATGTTATCATACGTTTTAAGAGTGTTAGATAATGACAACAGATAATACTAGGCGGTTCTCTTCCTTTCTAGAATTGCATCTTTCTTACCGACGTAATGGCAAACTTGAACATTTTGTATATAGCAAGCGGATTAAGGCACCTAGCCACCTACCCGCACACCAAGGAAAGCCCCGTTTTCAGGCGACACAAAGGGAGCACGAACGGGCACATCATTACAATTATTTCTGCACAGACCAGTGTTCCTAAGACCGTACTGTTACCTTCCAGTAGTGAAGCTATTTCAGCTTGTTGAGCAAAAATAGACGGATCGACTAGGTAGACGCGGAGCCGCCGTTTGAGGTGTCGGGCCAGGAGCAATCTTGCCCTAAATCCGCGCTGTAGTTTGAGGTGTCTGACTGGTAGTCTGTACTAGTATCTGAGACGAGTCGGGCAGTCGACTGAAGTGTTGGAATAGTTGAGAACCTGGTCTTAGTACACTCCGATGATTAGTCATCCGACACAAGCTACCCCAAGCAGACTGCACGAAGTTTGTCCAGAAATTTTCCTGCGAGCTATCGCATCCCACAACTCCGGTAAGGCCGTTAAACGTTTAAACGAGTACCTGACACATCGGTGACTGGTGCCTTGGTGCTGGGCTGACTGAGATGAGGACGGATTCGTAGTGACAGTGGTTGGGTCGGATACTGGCCAGCGGCCTCGGCTTCGGCCGGTGCTTTGGCGGATGAACCTGCATTGACAAAGTTCCTATAGGTGACCCGAACAGTTACCAAGGAGGTTGAATAGGCTTTCGAACATTACTTGGGAGTTATCTTGGCGCATTGTACTCGGTGGCATTCCGAAAGGGCGCCGTATATGGCGTCCGGGAGGGGGTTATATGCTTCATTACCGGTGAGCCTCGAGACTAAAACTGACCAATGTGTATATATCGCAAGCCCACTTATACCATCCGCTACATACATGCCGAATCATATCATCATCCAATACAGAATCATATTCGGAAAACTCGTAGAAGCAACGGTTACCATGTTAGGGATATCATCTTTGAAACAGGAACTTGACGTATTTCGCCTGGGTGTGTTTAGAATAGTATTTCCAAATACAAACGGATTTTTGCATATATGTTTCTCACTATTTGTGGGTATAGGTTTTGCGGATACTTCCTTATAATTTGTTCAGACCGTCAACGCTGGACTAGGCGCAGTTGGAAGCCTGGAGCAGACGCCGACGTGTTCTGAGCGAGTAAAGGTGCCTCGCTAACGTGCACAAGTAAACTCGGGGAAAGAATGTTTTGTAAGGTAAGACCCGTCACCAGTTGAAGGTGAACGTCCTGGGGAACTATGAGAGTAAAGAAGTGTTGCAATAGCGGCAACTAACATCATAGAAAATGCCGAAGTATTGCATACGTTGCTGTCTGCCGGTTCCCTGCTTCGGCCAGACAGGGAAGGAAGTATTAGCCTCATTGAGTGACGCAATAGCAAAAGCATCGCTGGGCCGAGAATAGAGGGCAAAATAAAGGCCGCGAAGCAACTATAATTCATCACTTAGAACTCAAGCTTTACCGTAAATTACAAAATATATTGAGTGTATCAAAACCAGAGACGCTTCTGTGTTTAGGCGTTTTAAGAAATTACCCAAAATAATTGTATTTGAAGCGGCCTACTCTTTATTTATGAAGAGAAGTTCCTTGTATTAATTTTTTCGTTAGCAACTGCGCTTGGGTTGCCCTCTGCTTTTACTCACAGAAAAATTTATAAAGCCGGTTTTATACATTACCAAAGAGAAGTTAATTTTCACTATTGCATTTAATATTTTAGATAGTATTCCTGCCTTTTCAAATGCAAAAAATAAGTCAGACGATTTTTATATAAACTTGGAGAAATAGGTTTTTGGATCAGTTTCATTTTGTATTATTTTCAAGTATTCCTGTTTTTTGCCGAAGCTGTAGGATTCCACCTCCTCGGCGAGCGGGACGCAGGCGCGAGTTAGTTCGAGGTTCAAGATGGCGTAACGACGGCGCACACATATCTGTCATACCTATCTGTTTGTATGCAAAACGAGTTCTTAATAAACAATTAATACTGTCGGTGTTGTGTTTGTGTAAATAAGACGACGCTACAGCTCAGGGCGTGGAAGTGTTTTCTATTTCAACTCAACTGGATTAGTGTAAATTAAATCAAGGTCGCTGTATATGGCTTAGCATTGTCACGGAGCATATTATTGATTGAGCTTGTCACTTAGATCTGCTGTACGCGGGCTCCACTCTCACTTAAACGATGAATAGTGATTCGGTCATTGGGTTGAGTAAAAGATTTTGAATATTGGTATTACTATGCATTATTGCTGATATGCTTTATACCACTATTGCACAGGTACCTTTAACAAGGAATAATTTTTAGAGAATGCTCTAAATTTTATCGGTCTTTGTGCAGCAGAAGGAAAAACTGATTGTTTGTCTTTTCATAATTTCCATTTTTTTACTTTGTCCTTGAAGTCCTTTCCCAAATACTCTATCAGTTGTTCTTCCTTTCTTTCGCTAGCCATCTTCTGGTTTCCATTCCGTGGTTCACTTTGTACATCGTCTGTTACGTTCTTTGTAATTTCTAAGTTTTCGAGCGATTCTCTCTCTATAACCGATGGCACGGGCGATATTTTAATGCTGGTGGCAGTCACGGTTGCTGACTGCTCGAGATCCTGCTGGATACTCTCTTAAAGGAGGCTGTCATTATTGTCGAGGTGGCTCATGAAGAGTAGGTTGGGAACAGGCTAAGAGGTTTGCCTTGGTATTCTTTCATCTTCGATGAATACTATCATCAAAAGTAAACTATTATCGCCTGGTTCCAACATTTCTGCCGTCTAAGCGGCCTTCTTCATGTGTCAGTTGTGCTCCGTGTCATGTTCCAGCATTTATACCGTTCAGGCGACCGTTTCGTGGAATTTCACTGCCCCCAGGCCCGGTGAAAGCTTCTTCTACCGCACCAGATGAACCATTGGAAGCTGGAACTCTTTATATATACTTCAAGCTGTAGATTCAGTTACCTTCATATGGATATTATTACAATTCCATGACGTTTAAATAATCTATTAGCAGTATGACTTTTGCATGTCATTTGTTTCCTTCGCGTTATTTACCTCCCCATCTGTAGCTATAACATGTATAACCATTGAAATTAGAATTTAAGCTGATAGCGTTATATGTGTGTGCCTAAAGAAGTATTCGCTTCTCGGAGCTTGAGTTCTTGAGATTCTTCACATAGGGAAGGCTATAAACATAGGCAATGCGTCGGTGTCTGCTGGATTGCGACCAGCCTAATAGTATCTATAAATCGCAGCATGTAATCCGTGACGTCACCATTCCTTCCTCGCTATTGTAGTAAAACATTGATAATGGGCCAGCTTCGTCTGTCGCTGAATATTGCAACTGTATTATTTTGTGGTCAATATAATGTTGAAATTTTACCAGCAGGTGGAGGTCAAGTAAGTTTATGAAGCCATTCAGACTTGAACTTCATTCCGATGATTTGGGAGTTGGGAAGCGCCAATCACCTTTTTAGGCTTTTTAGACTTAAAAATCATTAATACGTACTTTCTATGTTCTTAACAAATTCTGTCAGATAGAAACACCTACGCATTTAGAGTTATAACATCCCAGTGTCCCACTGAAGCTAGCTGTGTGCATTGCTGGCTTTTTTATCCGTCGTAAATTATTTATAAAATCTAGCACTTCCTTCTTCTAGTCTTGGTGTGCGGCCAGTTCAGTTCCACTTTAGTGATCCGGAATTCGGATATCTGAACCACATTATCAACCCCGATGTGTCTCCAAAATTCTGTTGTTGATTTTGGTTAATTTTCGTCTGGTTTTTCCTTAGCTTTCTTCTATTTTATTGGTGTGTTTAATTCCTTTGTTTTTATCTTGATGTTGTTCGTTTTCCTGTTTACCATAATTGTTGGTTTGTCGTAGTTTGTTTGCAGTCCAATTTTTTGCCAGCTTCATTTACATTATCAATTTTTATTCTGAACCTTTCCTGTAAGTTCCGAATAAGACGACATCGCCAGCAAATTGCAGACGTTCTTCCACTGATGTTTGATAAGAGTTACGTATTTGATGTAAGCACATTTGTAGAAACTTTCCGGTAAACAAGTGACTATTTCCATTGCACAGCATTAATGCACCCTCGCCGCAAGCACCTCCGCCTGCAGCATCTAAAGTTTCAATGAAAATTCGCTACGACATCGTTAGTAGGGCAAGGAATTCCTCGTATGCTATCGCATTAATGCGCTTAATTTATGAGCTTATCAACCGAATCTAAACTAAAGCTGCTGTTTACTTTCTGTGGGGTTGACGGGCTTTATCTTTACCGAAACACTATGCGGGTGTGTAAACTGCAACGTAACAAATTATGCAGCATCGTGAGAACGGGTGCCACGATCTGCTAGTGCGCTATTTTCTAAACATTGAGGGACTGGTACTCACTATAAACTTTAAGCTGATCGAATGGAGGAATCGTGGCTGTCTTCTGCGACTCCTTGGACTTATTTCTACCGGAGGACATCAGCCGCGGCCTCTTCATGGGCGGCGCGACGCGGGGTGGCCCCACCGCGAAGGATGACGATGCATAGTAACTGCAACAATGGATTTATAATTAGTCATGTTAAAATTAGAGTATTTGAAGTAGTTAAAATATGTACATTTGTATATACTTTAAATAAATCAGATATCGTATAAGATGCTTTCGGTTTTGTAAAATATGCATAGGATTAGGTAAAACATATCTTCGGTTTGGTAAAATATGCAGGAATATATGCAACATATGCAGATTCTTTACTCATACACGTTACGGTTGAGACTGACTAAACTACATCAGAATTTGGTATTAGGAACAATGAATATAGCTATTAGTTCTTCTCTTCAAAAAATTAAATCGAAATATATATCTCTACTTTGGATAATTTCATTTATAGCCGACCAATTCAGGCTACATTTCAAAATAAACGAGTTACTAAATACATAAATTTGCTTCTAGTAGAGTTTATTTGGCAGATTTTCCGATAAAATGACATTATGCTGTTTATTAGCTGCAAGTAGTTATTCATGTCATTCTTAGTGTTGTAATATGTCTAGTTGTGCAGCATTTGCGTATCCTAGATCCAGATTAACTGAAAAATTAGATATACAGAAAACTATTTATTTTAAAATGTAAAATTGTTAATCGAATAAATAATAAAGTAGGTAGATGAAGTCCCAGGTATAATAAAATAGGTATCAAATATGCGCATGCATATTAAATACAAAAATCGTAAGTAATACCTTAAAATATGCACGACCTCATGCATAGCACGTATCATAAATTTACAAATAAGACCCGCACCAGTTGAGACTGTAATCCAACATACACATATTATGGCAACGCAGCTCCACAATATTTATATAAAAAATATTTTTTCTCCAACCACAAGAAAGACGCCATGCCATATTGTCGCATAATTTTGTATAAAAAGTAAGTCATTTCGGTATGCTCACTAATTACCTTGGCAACTGTACACTTTTCGAATCATATTTGCACTAGTACAAAAATGGACGCAGGATAGGGTTTTACATGGCAAATTTTAAATAAAAAACAAACGCTTCGTCAATATTCGGCAATCCCGTATAGTGATTATTTATTTGTGCCATGATAGTTTTACAATATAACCTACAATGTTTGATTCTAAATAATAAGTCATATTACCGAATTTATGAGTAATTGGAGAAAAAACAGTATGTTTCATTCGCAAGAAAAATGCGTTTTCTGGACGCGTAAGACTCGCCGAACTGTCTTACTTGTCCCGAAATCATGCCTTTTTTGTACTAATGAAACAAATAACTATTTATCAAAGTTGTTGCATCTTTATGACATTGCAGTTAATTCTGATAGCTGTAAAATTAAAAACTAGTAGCACTACAAGTAGGAATTATCTCAATAGAAGTTCTGGAAACAAATGGGTTGATCCAGTAACCCCTCATTCTCAGTCAGCTAAAAGTACAGACTTCTTTTACTGGCACGCAATTTGAGAAATAGTGTACCACATACCGTTTTAATGATCTGCTTATTAACAAGCGTAACTAACAACCATTGCTGAAGCAACTTGTTAGGTTTCAACGCAAGCAAGTTGGTGGTGTTTCAGTTCGGTGGCAAATTCTATCAATTTGCTTCAGTTGGTAGTAGGTATCCATGTGATGGCATCTCGTATTGGTGGTAGTTATTTTGAATCGGTTGTAAATTCAGTCGGTGGTAACTTTCACCTGGACAAATATTAGAATAACACACAAATGAACGTAAAACCGCTTGATGCTATTTTATTCGGTGGTGTTTGTTAATGAGATAAACGCACAATAGTGACGAAGCCAGCGCACAGTTATATAGATTGTGTTGTAATTGTGGTTGCCAGATCTGAAGTTGCCTTTTGGTCCTGTTGGCAAACCTACGGCTTTTGCCGGATCAGTCTGCTTCCTAGGCTTTAAAGTGTTTGAAGTTCTAATCGAGTGCCATTTCAAGAATCGAAGAATATTATTGTCGAAACATCTTGAATTCATAGGTGATTTTTCAAAAGACAACGCTAACAGTCAAATTAGCAGGAAATACAAGACCCATACCAATAAGACGAGGTATTCAACAGGGTGACAGAATTTCCCCAAAACTATTTTCAAATGTGTTGGAAGGTGTGTTCAAAACCCTCCAATGGGATTTAATGGGAATTAACGTCAAAGGGGAATTCCTGTCACACCTACGTTTTGTCGACGATGTTGTTCTGTTTGCGGAATCATTCTAAATGCTTCAAGAAATTATATCTCAAGTGAACACTGCCTGCCAAAAAATCGGACTCAAGATGAATATTGACTAAACCAAAGTGATGACCAACTTACTTAAATGCTGCAACTCCTGTAACATTAGAAAGCTCTCCTTCGGAGACTGTTGATCAATACGTTTATCTAGAACAGCTTATTTAATAATATGCAGACCGCATTAAAGCGTACTGAGAAGGGGTGGGTGACCTTTGCACACCTAAGATATATCCTTAAGTTCCAAATAACTCTGCACCTAAAAAGTCGAATTTTTAACTAGTGGAGACTATCAACATTGATTTACGGTTCCGAAACTTCGATCTTCACAAACGCAGCAGTTAAGCAATTGAAAGTGTGTCAGAGAGCAATGGAAAGGCAATTGTTAGGAGTATTGATCCGAGATCATATGCAAAACGTGGAGATCAGAGAAAGATGCAGTTAATGTTGGTTAACGGATATCCCAACTCAAATGGAAACAGGCAGGTCACATTCTGAGTTGTACTACCAACTGATGGAGCAAAAAGATCTTGACATGGTGGCAACGAACCGGCAAAAGGAAACAAGGAGATACTCAAGAAAGAACATGTTGGAAAATCATGGAGGAAGAATATATTCAAAATTGGCCTAGGAAAGGCTGATTATGATGATGCTGATGATGATCGTTGTTAATCCATCTTTCATAGCCGAGTTTTCCTGTTTCTGCTTCTGCTTTCATCTGTAGCTGCCGGCAGTCATTCTTATAAGTCGCGGTAGAGGGGGCGTGGGTTTGCTCCAATATTTTTCCCGCCCTCGTTGCCGTAGCTGCAAGTCTTCACATTCAATTTGTTACCTCAATTTACTGCAATACATGCTAAGAATAATCTATTCACAATGTTTGCTCTTCCCAGCAGGGGATGTTAGGATGACTTTTTTTGTTGGTGCACATGGGAAATAATTAGACATGATAACATTGGGTTATGTTGTCTTGAATTTGTGGTTATTATTTTTGAAGCCATGCACTGTTGCCAGTAAAATTTTTGCTTCCTTCCGCAACATTGTCGGCATTTTGACATTAAAATCGCAACAATGCCAATAAAGCAGTTGTAAAAATGCCATAGTTTTATGACATAATTTTATTTCTATCACAATTCATGCATGCAGTCTAATAAACACGTATAACAGCCTAGCGCGAGGAGGGAACATTGTGAATGGATTATAAACCTATTCGTTATGTAATAAGAGTAACGTATATGCATGAGCATTACCGTCTATTGTGTATACAATAATTATGCTGCTTATGTTGTAATCATTTCAAGAGCCTACATTTTGAGCAGTTCTCCGTATGGGAGTGATAATCTCTATTTTATAGGCGTCGCTGTACATTTTACGGGGACTTCCAACCCCACTAACGACTGTCATGATGTTATTATGACATCCGGGATTAACTATTTCCGTGGCAGCCGTACCACGAGGCGCCGAGAGAAGCAGCCGTGAAACTCCCATCCAAGTTCTGACCAGAAAGAGTTTTGCTTAACTCTACTGATCATACACGGATGCTTGTTCAAGCTACACCACCCGGGACCTTGGAACCTTGGCTGGCCAGTCCACCTAAACGTTTTACCATTAGTGTGTCAATTGCTGTGACGTCACGTTTAGAAAGACGTACTTATAATTGGATACAGACAAGCACTCAGCTGACATCCGAGAATTTCGTGTTAACTTCTATGTTGAATATAACCGTATTTGATACCTTTCTCTTTACTTTTTGGGAAGCCAAATGCAGTGTGCGTTTGCATGATTATGTGAACAAGTACCTGAAGGTAAGGAAGGTTCACGCCGTGTGCCCAACGCATTTATCGTTCCGAAACCCAGAGCCAAGTAATCCACGGAAGGACCTTCTATATACACCACAGGCTATGATTTATATCACTTATATCACCAATAATAAACAACTTTTATACACCTCTACTGATTTAATGTTTGCAAGCACCTGCATTTTCAGATTAAGGGTGCTGCAGGTAGTAAATATGTTTTCACCTGTAACAGAATTGTATATCATGCAATGATATTGAAGTCCCCATTCGGAGCTCATTTTGTGCACATAGTGATATTAGCATTTCGCCATTGTTGTTTATCGTGTCTTCATTAAATATTTGAATAACGCCTTGTAATATTGTTGTCAATTCGTGTACTTTGGTTTTTCATTGAGTGAAATTTGTTCTAGCGTTTCTACCAGATTATAGTAGAATAATTCTGTTTCTACCAGATTATAGTAGAATAATTCTCTCTTTCCTTTAGGTTTGCTAATGTCCGGGGCGTATGCAAAAGTTTATTACTTATGTATTTTATTGCTTCAATGTGTCGTTCGAATATCTCATGTAACAGTAAGCTGACTTCCTATTGATGTTTGTTTGACTTAATGTTTTCCACTATCTTATAACATCAAATAGTTACTCTCTTTCTTTCTTTGTTGGTTTGTTTCTTTCTATGTTTGTTCGCTATCTCCTCCGAAGATACTGGACCGATTAAGCTGTACGATGGCTTAAAAGTTTTCTAATTTTTAGACTTAGATCGTAGGCCGGTTTTTATTTTCAAAAAAAGTACGAAAAAGTTTTAATTTAACCAGATCCTCTAAGCAGCGGAGCGGACCGCCTGTCGCAGTGGGCTACGGTATGACAGCTGCTGTCCCCGTGTGCTATTAGTTCGGGTGAATACCTATGTTCATATATCATCATAGCGGCGCATTATTCAAACAACCCAGGTTGGTCCTGGGGTATTTATATTAATGAATCTCTCTTAAATTAGCGAAGCGAAGCGTAGTTCGGATGACTCGCTAGTATATTTCTATGAACACAATTTTAAGCCTCCATAATTATTACTAATTACTGTAATTAATAAAATTTCATGAATGTCATATAATATCTAAAAATATTCAATAATGTGCTGATTTGTAATTTCATCTATGTACAATATTGCTAGGGATGTGCCAATAATTTTGTTAAAACCGTATTGAAATCACATTAGCTCTGCAGGGAACAAATGTAATCCGAGTAGGCTTTTGATTGTCATGACAACAATAAAATTTGTAAACAAAACAAATTGGGATAGGAAGCCAAGCTTGGTGGCTGCTTATTTCGGCTTCCCCAATTTAAACTTAAATTATCAATAAATAAATACCCCAGTTTTCATTAAAAGTTGTATAATTTATTGGGAGTGCCTTGTGGAAACTGTGGAAGTTTGGTTGTTCTTGGTAGTGCTTCCGCCCATGTGAAACAGTGCTTCGAAGTTGGTCGAACAGCAGTTGATGTCTTCCAGGAAGTTTTTGGACTAGCAGGCAGCGTAATTGAAGTCCGAGGCGGGTGTCAATGAGGCAGCGGTTTGTCCGGAAGAGATTTGGAGCCCTATGACAGGGCAAGAAACGGAGTGGTACAAAATAGCAACCGAGCACGTTTCGGGAGGCAACCAAGCAAGGTCATCATTACAGCTATATTCATTAGCGTAGGGGCCTACACCGACGTGGGATTTACTACCGGGTTCTTTGGAGCCCTATTATCCATCGCAGAAGCAGCAGAACATGTCAGGAAAATGACTATAGGGAGTATTATTCTTAAAATTGTGAAGTGGCGCCTCTTTTATATCAACTTCCGGTAAGAGCGTCCCTTGAGTGTTTTGTTTTGTGGCGTCCATTTACTTACGCTTTTTTGTCGCCTAGGAAACGTGTAATGACGAAAATCTGAACTGTTTCTCGAAGCATAGCGAATATGTTTGGCAATTTTTTTTAGGTTGGAACGTCATAATTGAACTTGAGTTTCCATTAACTATAATTTCCGCATAGAAGCGATCCCAGTAGTTAAATGCGTATTATCGAAGACTTTTAGTTTTAAAATTATTATAAAAGGGCCCAGCTATTGAATTTGATAACAAATGTATTTCAATTCGTGTCTTTAGTTTATAGTACTTGCTAGGATGTAGAGACCTGGCCCATGAGATAAGAGTCATTTTAGTCATTTTTAGTACATTTATTTATTTAATGGTACATTGAAACCTACGAAAACATTCATACATTTAATATATTAATGTAATTGTGGTATTTTCAGAAAGTGCACATATATCAATTTTGTATCCATTCATCTCCATGGTAATTTTTTGATCATTATTTATCCAGGATGTTACATTCCAACAACCCGGTTTCATAACTTTTGATTTCAAAAATAATTTCTGGGTTCTCGCCGCGGTCCCGAGGCTTGATTGGTTTTGCGAACATATTTCAAAGTTACATCTTTAGACGGTGCTAGCCTGGTTTGAAGATGTATTTTCTCCTTTCTCCGGGCATGGAACCAGCGAAGGGGGGGGGGTTAAAGGACTACTCAATCGCCTATCTTTTCCCCAGGTGGAGACCAAGTACACATGGTCCAATTCACGAGGACAAAAATTCGTTATCGACTATGCTATTACCAATCAAAATATACACCTTAGTCAAATTCTAGACACCAGAACACTAAACTCAGCCAATATAAGGTACAGATGACAGTCTTTCTTATGTAAATTCAGAAACCATATAAACTACAAGAAAAATATAGCCAGAAGACATAACAAAGTCAGAGAGGATCAACCCTAATACAATTATGGAAAACGACAATGCTGACCAAGCACGGGAGAAATTAAGCGCTACCATAACAAAGAGTACTGAAGCACTAGAAACCAGGAAGAGTAATATAAATGGGGAATGCAACAATAAGCCATGGTTCACCAAAGAAGTGAAAATATTATCCGCAGAAAAAAATGTGCGAAATATAAAAAATAAGGAATAGCATAACTGTCAAGATAATAGAACTAAAACGGGAATACTGGTAAAATTTCACGAAAGAACTGGAGCATGATCTGTACGAATGACAGAAATAAATATGGAATATGCTACGTAGCAGAAGAAAAAACACGACTATCTACAAACCACTACCATTTTACACGACACATGGGTAGCTCATTTCAAACAACTGTATGAGTCAATCGTACCGGAGACAGCTGATCCAATTACAGAGGGGACACATGATAACGCAAACCTTGATATTGTAATGTTTATTAATATATTTACAGACTATTTACACGCTTTAATAATAATTAACATAAGAAAATAACATTAAGTACATAACATAATAATTTTCACAACGTCGTAACTAAACTCGAAATACTGCTACTGAAGGTCGCGCCGTTGGAATTCGCACCCTGTACTTTGGGGTTGATGTGATGATGTCACATGTTTGGCAAGTGTGTTGCCTATCCGTGAGGCGTATTGTTGTAGTGTAAGCGTGTTGCCTATCCGTGAGATGCACCCACCACAGTTCCGCCGTCGAAAGTAATAATAAAGATCTTAGCCGAAAAAACAACAGAGCAAATAGGAATGATCGAGGAACAACAGGGATTCAGTCCAAACAGCTCCATATTTATAATACGTCCACTAATAACTAAACAGATATGGTGAGCAACAGAAACGAAAACTCTAAGTGCTATATCCTATATCTAGGGTATAGGGTATAGAGTACACAGCGAAGCAATTCGTCAAGGCTGAGAGATTTAAGATGTCGTCAAATCGGCGAGGGTCAGACGTCGACATTAGAGAGATTTTCTCGACATAATGGGGGAAACCGGCTAGCCAAACTGGCGAAAACACAAAGTCCAAGTAAATTAGCGATGGCACAAATTCTGGACATCTGCATCTCAAGAGGCATAGAAAAAGGCAAATTCTATTTTAAAAGCACAATGGTCTTAAAGAAAGAAGAAGAAGAAGAACCTGTATTTCTTGCGTCATGTTAAACAATGTCTTATGTCTTTGTTTTTGAACTATCTCAACAGAAGCTTAACGATCTAATATCTGTTAAATTGATATGTTCGCTGATTAATTTTTTCTTCCATGACCACTCATGGTTGGTTGTCATTTCTAAAAACCTCTTTGTTATGCTGAATAGGCTGCTCAATCTCAACATCTCTGTCTATTCTCTTATGCTTTTCAAGTACAACGTTTTTCTTTTCCTTACTCTTTGGTTCTTCCAATAATTTTTTTTATTAACTCAAACTATTGCCTTTGAACACGTGTCACTAATAGTCTATCCTTTTTCATATCATTGTGTATATGTTACAGGCAATTTGTATAAATCAGTCAGTTTACATAATGGCTAGGATTCTATGTAATTATATAAATTACCTAAAATGGCAGTTTTTCTAATGTTCGTCTGCAATCGTTGTCATTTCATATAATGACCGCACGGTTGCAGGCAATATTTTATGTTATGTTTGAAGTTAAAGATTATGTTAAATAAATCGGCATCTATAATTTTCATTACCAGGCTCTATGTCGTTTGTTAAGGTTAGCTGCAGCTTTTGATCGTGTGTGTTGTAAATATCTTCACATATACATTTAGTATTTTTTCGGCATTAGTTAGGTTAGCGAATTATTGCTGGATATCAGTTGATCTGCTTATGAGTTCACCGGTCGTTGTCTGATGCCGGTAATAAATTCGCCTATCATAATTTCCTACAAAATTTGTTAGGGAGATGAGTTGGAGTAGGCCCGCATTAAACCCATTAGGCAGTGAGAACTTTAAAAACATACTGCATAAAATGCCTAGAGCTCATTAGGGAATATATGTAATGCCTAGGCGACGTAAGAAAGATAAACTACCTAAGATTGCTAAGCATTATATAAGCTGTAGCCATTATATAAAATGACTGATTTATACAAGTTGCTTAGAACATATATAAGATACCTTTTTGTTTTGTTTTATTTAAAAGTTTCTTACTGGTATATTGCTTTTGTCAACGATCTTTTTAGAATTTCCGGAACATTCACATTTTGAACGCTGCTAGTCAGAGGCTTATAGTTTCCTTAAACGTCCGTACAGTAATATTGGCCATACATAATAATTGACTATTCTAAGTCTTAGATCTAAATCCATCTCTGGCTGTTTCTATTTTGGTTTTAAACTACTAGCTCATTCTTCGCTGACCATTTACCTAAATATCTAGTTTCGATATATCTTCGATAAACTCCATTTAGATTACTTTTCTTGGTTACCACTACAAATGAATATTTATATGGAGAAATTTACTTTATGTAACAGAATTTGCATATTGTGTTGAGCTACTGCTGATGCTGTATTTTTTCCTATACCAATATTTGGATAACTACGTAGTTCGTGTGTCAGTCAAACTCCTCATCATGATCTATAAAACTCATATGGATGCGTAGCATGTCTCTGAATTTTTTTCACCGATAATTTCCCGTTTTTTTGGTGCACTTTTTATCTTGTTTTTCTACCCCTAATACTTCCTTTGTATTTGCTTATTTGTCCTCCACTGTCGCCATTGTTCTGTCTTTGCTTTTTGTTATCCCTCCTTTCAGCTTCTTTTACTACTTAGCTTATTGTTCTACTTAGTGAGCACCATTTGTCAGTAATCTTCTTTCACTGTACTTAACTAGAAATTCCATTGAACGTAGCAGTGTCTACAGCAAAATTATAAAGAATTCCTCGAAGTGTCTTTGACCAGCTTTGCAAAGTCTGCAATCGAGAGACCCCGAACCTTAGTTTCGCTAGGCACTAAAAGCTGACGACCACGTTAAAGTCGGTTATTTAAATTGGGTTGAATAGCCAACTTTATTTAATAATCGACTTTTTCGCGGTGTCGAGCGGAAGTTCGGTCACAGTCACGAGCGTTTGACGACTCAACACATCCAAGATTACAAGTAATTAAAAGTTCCGAACTTCTTATGAAGCGTAATCCTTTGCTCTAAAGCAAATGGTTTTCCAGGCTTGTGCACTTTGCCTCTATGATACTTGTTAATTGTGACCCATAAGACGAGAGTGCTCGGGAGCAAGTTGTTGGCGGAGCAAAGTAGGTGTGAACTTCGCCTGTAATTCATAAAGGAAGCGCCGTTTAAAGGCGCCAGATTAGGTGCGCTCCACGGCAAGCGGTTTAAATGCAAAAGACGTAAACACGCGGCCAAATTGTTTACCGTCGGCTCGAAAAAGTGACGGAGTTTAACGAAGATTCCGGAAACAAAGCGACCGTGCGCGTTTAAATTCAGCACAGAACTTTAATAGAACCTTTTAACATATTCATACCCATTCAAAAACTTCGAAAGCCGGGATCAATTTTCAATACAAATATTAAACTTGCCTACACGCCCCAAGTTTCACCTCAAAAGAACACAAAGAAAGCTTTGCAACGCAAACTTTCTAAAAGCAACACAAACACCAACTTGGAACTTAGCCAGGGGATCCACCTCCCTGACAGGTTAACAACTAATTAATTCGCCATTGCTCGAAATATTTCCTCGAAAGAAGCCCTTCGCGGACAATCCCTAATTGACTCCGTGATTAGCTGCTGTGCGAAGGCTGAGCACCGCGAAAATGATGTTGAAACGAAAAAGAAAGAAGAAATAGTGTAGCGTTTGATGTGCGTAGCTGGTGGCAACTGGTGTTGACATGATGATAAAATTCGGTCGTAAGATTTGTGCCACGTCATTAATGGTAGCCCTCAGATAAACGGCATGTCCGGTACACCAGGGCTGATATCGATTTTACCCTAGTAAAGGTTAGGATTTATGTTCCATTGTGGCAAATACACTGTCATGTGTTCCCTGCCACACCTACCGTATCATTTGAATAGCCTTATTAAGGGCGCTTCCGTGCGCCGTAAAAAAAGATAATTGATGAACATTTCTGCCACAAAATTACCCCTTAATTTAACATTTAATTGAATTATACTTTCTACAGCTTTGATTAAAATTTGTTTAGGCTTGAACTATTTCAAATACAATACCTTCTAATTATTCTTATAGCAACAGTTTTTAAGGTGTCCATAGGGATCTCAGAAAGTGAATCAGATTGAGAAACGCACTATTACGGAAAATATTGTTTTCGCAGCTTGGTTTAATAATGCTGTTAACTCTATAAAACAATTCACGTCCATTGAAATATTATTTATATTCTGATTTTGTGTTTAACTTTAATTGTGAAATTGTTTAAAGTACATAAAAAGCGGCAAATACATTTGTCTGAACCCTACTGTGTAAAATAAAGAGGTACTATATTATCAACTATGCCGAAAATTGTTGAGCCTATATACTTCTATTACAAGGAAAGTACAAGGACATGATAACAATTCAAAAGGAATACACAAACCTAAGACAAAAAATGATATTATCAAGAAATAACACCAGGCAATAAGAAATATACATAATATAAAAGGGATGAAAAAAGAAAAAAGGCCTAAAAATAGACACAAATGACTCAATCGTGCTAAAAGCAGCAATGGAAAACTTTGTCAAAGAACATTTAGAATTTGAAGTTAAAGACGCGTACAAAATAAGTAAAAATATTTGTTTAATAAAACTTAAAAATGAGAAACAAAAAGAAAAACATAAAATTTAAACTGAAGCTTGGAAAAATTACCACGGAAAAATTATTCATAAATAACAATTTAACAAAAGGGGAAAGAGAAGTACAGAATCAAATAAAGAAGAAGGTAACCGAGGAAAATATAAGAACAGAAGCGTAAAAATTCGATACAACGAAGTCACAATAGAAGGAACAGAATGGAAATGGACAAAGGCACCAATAAATTAGCAGAAATAATCCAATGTAACACATAAGGATGAATCTAAGGCAACAAATAAAGCAAAGGAAACGGATATGAGAAAAAATCAGTATTAATAGTAAATGTAGCAAATAAAACTGAAGAAAAAGTGTGTCATAGAACAATGTCTCAAAAAAGCGACAAAGCACAGAATGAAGAAAACTTGTGGAACGTAAGAACACTATCAAGACGGTAAACTTAAGCAGCAGCGTTACAAATTTGATTAGTTAAGAGTCAGCGAAACAAGATGTGCAGGGTGTGAAGGAATGAGCATAACAGAGGGATGTTACTTTTTCTACTCAGGCTTTGAGAATGCAGACATGATACTGTAATGGAACCGCCTCGGTTAAAAATAAATATTATTAGACTTACCACAAGAGGAAGTAGAATACCAATAGCACATGGTTATGCCCCAACATCAATAGAAGATCTACTTATTAGGACGATAAACAAGACAAATAAAAAAAGAAGTACTCATCTTAATTGGCAATTTGTATGTTAAAGTTAAAGAATTTGAAAAAGCAATGGGAAAATATGGTTTGGGCAATCGCAATGAGAACGGGGAACTTTCAGTGGAGTTTTGTGGAAACAATTTTCGATCATAGAAACTGTCATAAGATAACTTGGGTTTCACCAGACAAAAAGACTGCAAATTAAGTAGATCTTGTATGTATAAATAAGTAACAGTAGCATGCGTAATAAGATGTTTATAGTAGACGAGGAGCGGACATCGACTCCGATCGTAACCTGCTCTTAGCTAAGTGCTTAGTAACACAAAGATGGGTGCTCCTGAATGGATTAGTACAGAATCGTGATAGAAAGTAGAAGCAAGAAGGAAACTTAAGGAACGTGGACTGAGAACGAACACAGAGGAAGAGAAAATAGAAACACCAAGAGATTATACTAAATATAGCAGAGAAGACAAAAATAGTATAAGCAGAGCAGCCATACGCAAAAAATACAACAACTGCCGGGGGGGGGGGGGACACTATGTATCTATAAAATAGAAAATACCATATGTATGGTGGAATAACAGCTACAACGATGGAAAGAGCATTTTGAAGAAGTCACTAGTGCAAAATACTGACCGTATACCAGATGACAGATGAAGAATGTTAAATCAGCTGGAAATTATATAATATCTGTTGAAATATTAAAGACACTTTGGCTGGTTTAGTCGCGCGTTACCAATTTTGTGGTTGCGCCACTGAAACAATTACGTTGTTTATTACTGCGGAATTAAATTCAGTAAAATACAACTGTTTGTGGAACACAATAACATTTGACATTACAGATATATTACTCTTTCACCAGACCTGTCACAATGTGAATTTCACTTTTTAGTTGCTTTAGCACAAAATAGATCTGTCTCGACGCGAATTTCACTTTCTGATTTAAAAGTGCACTTAGTGTCAAATTTCAGTTTATGGCCGTCACTTTCACGACATACGTTTTCAGGACAATTATCACGCCACGCTACAATACATATCTAAACCACCGCAACTGTACTGTACTCTATGATTGAGAATGTGTGGCTAGAAAAAACTTCCCATCCGATTGGAAGGAAAGTATTATTGTAACGATACTAAAAAGGGCTGACCTGTCAAGATGTGAAAATTGGCTGCAACTACTATTTTAAATGTAACTAGCAAAGCCTTTTACCGTACTTATCATATTAAACAGAATTGGGGGAGTTATCGAATGCAAGATTAGAAAAGAGCAGCGAGGATTTAGACGTGGATCGATAATATAAATACTATACGTATTATTATACAGCAATTCCTTGAATACCGTCACCACTACAATGGATGTTCATTGAGTATAATAAACTGTTCGATTCCGTTAGTAGAGAGTGTATTTGGATTGCAATTAGAAACATGGGGCTTCCGATCGAAACAAATTTAATTAAGGAAGGATACGGTAATTGTAAGTGTCCTGATGTGCTGCACTAAGGTGAATTATCAGAACCATTCTAATCTAAAACTGGGGTAAAATAAGCGTGTATTTTATAGCCGCTTCTGTAGTTAATAATAATAGATATTACCTTAACGAAAACTATGAAAGGTAGGACAAGATGCGTTGTATAGAGTTTAATGGGCGTCCTAGAAGATCTCGAATACGCTGATGACGTGTGCTTGTTGTCTACTTAGTGCAAGATTTATAAACTAAGTTAAATGCCTTGGCAATGGAATTGAGTAAAATGGATCTAGGAATTAGTAAGGGCAAGACAAAGTTATTAGTTATAAACACGGGAGTAGCAAATGGGGTAACACAGGGCAATAATCCTATAGACACAGTGAGTGACTTTACTTACCTGAGGAGTGTTTTATCAGGGGTGGGGGTACGCTAAGAGATATCCAGCTTAAAGTAAATAAAGAAAGATCAACCTTCTTCAGCATGAATAGAATATGGCGTCCTACAATATTGGGCGGTTTTACTTTATGGTTCAGCGACTTGGTATGTCACTGTTCCAATAATAATAAAGATATATATTAAGGATCTGGCGGCCAGAGCATATATCAAATACTGAGTGATGGAGAAAACTCAAGAACATACACATGGAAATAAGACGAAGAGGTTATGCTGGGTCGGCGAATAGTTGCTTGCAAGTTTAATGAAGCATAACTGATATAAGCAACAATAACATCCCTTATATTATTATGAGAACACACAATAAAATATGCAGGAATACATTTTAAAATGGTACAATTATATGTGATGCTTACGAACACAATGCTTATTACATAAAACATCTTAACTGCACCATTTGAAATTTACACGATTGTCGAAGTATTTAACGTTAGTAGATCAGTCGAAATTAATAGTATGGAGTCAGAACCAAGGCTCTATAGTTGATCAAAGTGATCGAACTAGGAGGGCAAGCTAAATCTGGGAGCTGACCAGATCCTCCAGAAAACTCAAAGTAAGCAAACTGGAATGGCAATATGTAATGTCTTGACGTCAATCCGTCTCTGGTTATATAGCTCCTGTTATGCAAGAAGAAGGGATTTTATGATCATTAGCTGCCTCGTACCAGTTTGGGCATACAATGGCCCATTGTCCATCGAGTAGAAGGTCCGAGCCCGGCGATAGGGTTTATTGGTTCTGGTTGCCCTTGCGTCTTCAAAGCAAGATTCACACAAAGGTTCAGCGGAAAAATCATCTTTAGGATTGAAGAAAATTTCATTTTCAGGTCTGGTTATATGATATGAAAATAAAGTAGGAATGGCAGCATCTTTTAATTTCCTTCTGTCATCCACGCTTACTTCTTCCCACTGGTTTTATTAAAATGGACTATTTTTGATATGCTGCTCTTAGCTCTTCGTTTTTAGGATGGTATTTTCATAGAAAACCTTGTTCGGATCTGTTTTTGCAGCCAATAATACACCAACCCCTCATTTCAGGAACTTATATAAAACTGACAAGTTTTGACGTAAATGAACAATTTGTCAAATTTGATTAATGGGAAACTGTTTCTAAGGCAATGAGTATTCAAATATACGACGCACGTGATCCACCAATCACAATGAATTCCCTCATTTTCTCAACTCTTTTGTAACTATATACAGGGACTCTAGATCTACCCAGAGAGTTCTGAGAATTCGTCAAAAATACACTTTTAAGATGCTTGTTTTCCATAGATTTCATTCTGTATAATATAGTACAGTAAATACAGAATTTTCTATGGCGCTTTTTGAAGTATATGTTATGTCTCGATAGTTTAGTAATGATCTCATTTGACTAAATGTCTCCTCTTCTACGACAAATTCCAAGTCTCGCTTTCTCAATAGGTTGATTGCTGGAGCCCAATACCTCTTGGTGGACGGGATTTTTACTAATAATAATAATAATAATAATAATAAATGTCTTTATTACTATAAACGTAACACATTAAAACAATTGGAATTTACAGTTAGGGCGAGATTCAGCACATATGCCAGCTGTATTCCACATACAATAACCAAATTCAAGCAATTAGCATACGTCTGCTCTTCCATCTAACCCCAAAGGTTTAAAGATGACAAACAGAGCAGCTAGAAATGAAAAATGAGAAAAAAAACAAGAAAAAATTACACAGTAATTGAACAAGATAACTTGTGAAGAAATAATTACCAATTTACGGTAACTAGCAAAACATAATATTAGCCAGGTAACAAATGATCAAAATGACAATGACCCACTACGAGCAACCAATAAATTATTGTTTCAAAAAATAATAGTAAAAAAGAGCTTTTCTAAGTTTTTGACCAGTTAAATATCGAAGTTCGTGCGGTAAGTTATTGAGCACGTTAGCAATGCAGTACGAGAAGGACCGTTTAAATAATTGTGTACGATGGCGAGGTAAAGTCAGAGTATGCTTATGCCTTAAATTAAGGGTATGCACGTCTGTTCTATATTTAATATTATGACACAGATATGGTGGAGATCTTTCCTTTAATAGCTTAACATAGAACAATACCGAATGCATCTCTCTACGATTTTTCATGTTTAACCATCTAATGACTTTAAATGTATGCTTGATTCGCTGAAACTTACGGATACCAAAAATAAGTCTAAGACAGGAATTTTGTAATTTTTGAATTCTATTGATATCAAAGGAATTTATGCAGGAATTATACAAAATGTCACAATAGTTTAATAAGGATAAAACCAATGTATCACACAGCAAGATTTTAACCGATCTATCTAAAATATGACGAGATCGAAATAAAAGTTTTAGAGCTGCATAACTTTTTTGTAAACAGATACTAATGTGATGAGTAAATCTCAACTCCTCATCAAGCCATACACCCAAATTTTTAACCTTAGATCTGAAATGTACGTTATGGCCATTGATAGAAATTGCAGAAGAATGTTCTTGTTTGAACAGCTGAGCGTGTGCTTTATTTCCAAAAATTATTCCATTAGTCTTAGACTCATTTAATTGCAAACAGTGGTTAACAGATAATTCATAAAGATTATGTAAGTCATAATTTAAAGCGGTTACTGCTTGATGAGATTCACCCGGGTAAAAAGACAAATATAATTGTGTATCATCAGCGTAATAATGTTGTGAGCAAGATAAAAAACAATCTGTGAAATTTGATATATAAATAGAAAAAAGTATAGGACCTAAAATAGATCCCTGTGGAACACCCGTGCTCACAGGTAAAAAACTTGATATATTTCCTAAATATTTTACAGCTTGACTTCTGTTAAATAGGTACGACTTAAATAATTCAACAGAACTAATGTCTAAACCACTATATAATAAAATAGAAAAAAGAAGATCGTGATTCAGAGTGTCAAATGCTTTCGAATAGTCGAATAATAATAATACCGTTAATTTACCTTGATCAAGAGCAGTCATTATATCGTCAGTTATTTTAAGTAGCGCAGATGTGCAGCTATGGCCAGATTTATATCCAGATTGACATGCAGGTATTATAGAGTTCTTGTTTATATGCGCTTGTAATTGAGTGTTGATCACTTTTTCCAAAATCTTTGATAGGGTTGGCAGTACACTTATCGGTCGTAACTGTTGCAAAGTTGTTGGATTATTAACTTTAGGTAAAGGAGTTACAAACGATTTTTTCCAGCGATTGGGAAATACAGAATGCGATAAGCAAAAGTTGATAACATGAGTAATGTAAGGTAAAAGAAAAGGCATACACAGATTTATGGTAAGAATATTTATGCCGTCTAGCCCAACAGCTTTACTTTTAATACTTTTTATTATATTAAGAACATCAATTTCAGACACTGGCTGAAACTTTAAAGTCGATTTTACAGAACTTTTTATACCGTGCTCATAAAAATGCTTAGTGTTATAATCAGCATTTAATTTTGGGACCGCATTTAAAAAATATTCATTAATTTCATTTACATTCCATTTATTGGATATATCCGTATCGTTACGGTCTTTTTTATAACCTACAATTTTTTTTTTTTTTTTTTTATTTATTGGATATCTATTTACAATCTGTATATATACAATAAGTAAAATTTATCATAGAAGATATAACGTGGCATGCTTAAGACATGGAAGTGACAGTCCTGTGAGTGTCACTCAGTTGTTACTGTTTACTTTATTGTGAGTTTTTTACGTGAACCGAGTTGGTAAGTCAAGAGGATGGAAACGTTTTAATCTATGAGTGTGTTCGCTGTTGTCGAGCAGATTAATTGCTTGAGGGTTGGTGTGGGACGATAGTTTATTAAGATATTTTGCACTGCATAAACTTATTTCATCTTTCACTGTGTACACTTTTAGGTCTTTTAGGATGTCCGCGTTTCTTACATAGTACGGAGCGTCACAAATAATACGAAGCGTTTTATTTTGAAAACGTTCAATTATGTGGATGGTGGAAGTAGCTGCTGTGCCCCATAATTGCAGTCCGTAAGTCCAGATGGGCTTAAGGGCTACCTTGTAAAGTAGCAACTTGTTTGCGAGGGAGAGTTTGGATCTGCGTCCGAGTAGCCAGTAGTGCTTCCTTAGTTTCATACCCAGTTGCTTGCGTTTCTTCCAGACATGGGTCTTCCAAGTGAGTTTCTTGTCTAGGTGCATCCCTAAATATTTTAGGTCTTCGACTTGCGGTAGAGGGACGTTGTTAAAGAGGATGGGCGGAGAGATGCCTTTGCATTTGGTGAAAGTGATAGAAGCTGATTTCTCCGCGTTAATCTTGACTCTCCATTTTTTGGCCCATTTTTCCACTTCATAGATCTGCATTTGCAGGAGGGTAGCCGCTACTGTTGGATCTTTGTGTTTTGATAAGAGGATCTTGTCGTCGGCAAACATGGCCGTCACTGAGTGTCTGCTTGTAGGAAAGTCTGCTGTGAACAATAGGTACAACATTGGGCTGAGAATGCTTCCTTGCGGTACCCCGGACTTGATGGGATATATCTCCGACAGATTTTGACCGGATTTTACTAGAAAGAATCGATCTTCCAGGAAGGATTTGAGTATTATGTAGTAGCTGTGCGGGATGTTTTTTTTTAGTTTAAATAAGAGCCCTTCATGCCACACTCGGTCAAAGGCTTGGCTGTCGTCCAAGGAGACCGCTGCACAGTATTTCTTTTCCTCAAAGGTTGTGTTGATTTCGTCAATGATCCTGTGTACTTGTTGAATTGTTGAGTGGCCTTTTCTGAATCCGAATTGATGGTCTGGGATCAGGTTCAGGTCCTCAATAATGGGTTCTAGTCTACTCAGGAGTAATTTTTCTAGGAGTTTGCCCATGATAGGTAGAAGGCTGATAGGTCTGTAGGAGGAGGCCTGGTTTGGTGGTTTATCTGGTTTTGGTATGAGAATCATTTGTGCAATCTTCCAGTGAGCCGGGAAGTAACCTAACCTTAACACCGCGTTGAAAATTAAAGTTAGCATAACAATTCCTTTGCGGGGAAGTTCTTTGAGTGGTTGACCAGTAATGAGATCAAAGCCAGGAGATTTTTTGGGATTCAGTTTGGTGTTGATCAGTTCTTTAATTTCTCTTGGTGTGGTGAGTTTGGGCAACGGGGACATCTGATATGGCATGGCTAACGACGCGTTGATTTCTTGTTCCTCTTCCAACGTTATTTGGGAAGGTAAAGCTTGAAATACCGATGTGAGGTGATTGGCAAAAGTGTCAGCTTTCTCTTTGTCGGAGCGTGCCCAGGATCCGTCGTTTCTTTGTATGGGAGGAATTGGTTGATGTTGTTGTTTAATGTTTTTTGTGGCTTTCCATAATGTATAGTCTGAGGCTGCGGTGGCGCTCAAGTTTTGGAGGTACTTTTCAAAGGAGTCGTTTTTGAGGGTTTTTATTAAGTCTTTCAGTTCTGCGGTTGCTTGGTTGAATCTCCTTCTATCGGAAGGGTAACGGGTGGATTGCCAGATTCTTCTTAGTCTTCTTTTCTCAGCGATTTTTTGTTTTATTATTATGGGACACTGTTCTTTTATTCTTTGGGTCGGAATTTCCGGTGTTGCTTCCCATGCGGCATCTTGTATTATCCTGGTAAATTTATAGACTGCTTCTTCTAGATCCTGTTCAGTTTTGAGGGGAATTCGCAAGTTTAGGTTGTTGTCCAATATTGCTCTGTAGAGGTCCCAATTGGTTCTCTTGTTGGTCAACTTTAATGGTTTTTCTGTTTCTATGAAGGAGGTGCTCACTGTGGCTATGACGGGGGAATGATCGGAATGTAAGTCCCAGTTTGGTGTGATATTTAGGTAGCCGGCAGCAATTCCCTTGGTTAGGAAAAAGTCGAGGAGGTCTGGAATTTTCTGAGGGTCCGTCGGCCAATAGGTAGGTTGGTATGTTGAAAGATGACCTAGTTGGAGTTCTTGAATTACTTGAAACAGAGCTCTACCTCTACCTGGAGGTGATAGTCTAGATCCCCATAGGGTATGTTTTGCGTTGAAATCTCCCCCGGCTAAGAATCTGTTTCCTAATGCGCGGAAGAGTTCTATGAAGCCTTTTTTATTTACGGGGTAATTCGGTGGACAGTATATAGCTGAGATTGTTAGGGGTCCTTGCCAATCCTCTACTTGGATGCTAGTAGCTTGTAGAAAGTTTTCTTTAAATTCTGGTAATTGGTGGTGTTTAATTTGGTTTCGAATGAGTATTGCTGATCCACCTCGTGCGAATCTGTCTGCGTCCGGATGGTTTGTTGTGTAGGTGACATAGTTCGGAATTTTAAAATGAGTTCTGTTTGAGAAGTGCGTTTCAGATACTAGAAGGATGTCTATATCATTGTGTTTAAGGAATATTTCTAGTTCTTGTTTATGGTATTGGAGTCCGTTGGCGTTCCATAACGCTATTTTAAATATTTGCGCCATTTTTTCCAGATAATTCTTCTCTGAGAAGCTTGATTTGTTGAGTAAGGTCATTTATGGTTTGTTGTTGATCTTGAATTGTTCGTTGCATAGCAAGTATGACTGTTGTTAGATTTGTATTTTGTTGATCGTGAGGTGGGGGAACTTTTTGATGGGTGTGTGGTAGGGGTGGGAATTGGATGTGGTAAGATTCTGTTTGTGACTGACCAGGTGTTTGGGAATTAGATAATGGTTGGTGTATGTTGTTTTGATTGGCTGTGGTTGGTATTCTGTTTGTTTGGTGTTGATGTGAAATCTGCGGCCGGTGAGCTTTAGCTACTGTAGGGTTAGATGTAGGGTGAATGGTTGATTGTCTGTTTTGTGGGATTCTGAGTTGTGGATGATTGGGAAATCTTCTGTTTAGTATTTCTAGGTGGACTTTGCAGCCTTTGTAATTCGCCGGGTGATCGCCTTGACACAATACGCATCTGGCTGGTTTTCCGTCCTTTTTGTTTTTTGAGCAGGAGCGGTAGTCGTGTAGTCCAGCACATTTTACACATCTTGGTGGTCTCGTGCATCGATTCCTTGTGTGGCCGTAGCATTGGCAATTTTTGCATTGTGGAATTTGTTGTTTCCTTCTAGGTTCTTCCACCTCTACTACTGCGTTTCCAATGCGTTTGATTTTGAAGATATCTTTATTGTTGGGTTTTTGTAGTAGATCTATAAAGAATAAATTTTTCTTCTGTTTGGTCTCTCTGTTTATTACAGTCATGATATTGGTAGCTTCGTGGCCTTCTTGTTTTAGAAATTCTTTAATGAATTGTTGGCTGGTGCTGTGATGCAGGTTCCTTATTACCACTCGGTACTTTTTCTCTTCGTCTAGGCTGTAAGTGTGTCTTGCGACCTTATGCTTGTCAAGTGCATCGCGTATCTTCTTATAATCGGCTATATTGTTAATTTGTAATTTTACTTTATTGCCTTGCATTAATTGGTACCAGTAATTTTTTTTTCTCGATTTGGGATTCAATTAGTGTGACCAAAGGGGATATTTCTGTTACATAGTGGAGGATGAATACCGGTACATTCTCCTTTTTTTCGTTTTGTGGTTGGTTGCTGTTAGGGGTGGAATCTTTGGTATTTTTTTGCAGTGCTTGGTATCTGTTTTGTGTAGTTATCGTGTTTGTGGCATCTTGGGAAGTGCTTGTTTTTTTTCTTTTGGATCTGCGTTTTACTACTTGAAAATCATTTAGAACTATGGTTTCTGCATCGTCGCTGATAATTGACATGTTGTCTGTCGTGATGTCTGTCTCGGAGGGCAATGTTTGTGATGTGGAGGCCAGATAATTATGTGTGGGGTGCGCGACTACCGTGGGCTGGTTGATTTGTGATGAGTAATTGTTGGTCGGCGGTCCGTATGAATAGCCGGTGCTAGGTAAAGTTGCGGGAAATGTCTCGGATTGCTGTTGGTAGCTTTGTGGCGGCATAGGTGGCCACTGGAGCATCTGGCTGAATGTGGGATTTGCGGGGTTGATTTGGTTTACAGGTAACGGGTTTTGTGCATTAGGGAAGCCGTATGCGTAACTAGGATACGTTGGTGTTTGTGTGGGTGTGTATTGGGAATTTTGCTGATAAATTGCGGAGTTGGAATAGGAGTTATTGGGCTGAAAGTTCAGATTGGATGCGAATCCGTCGCTGGTGTTTTGCATTTTTAAATGTATACTGTTGGCCTTTAAATAATAAGGAACTTACTTGCTGTATTTCTGCCGATTAAACTTGACCTTAGGTCGATAAATGCCTGGCCTGAATGATAGCGTTAACGGAACAATTCAGACACGACTATGCACTTTGGAAGTAAAATGCGAACTGATAACCTACAATAGAATTTAATTTAGACCACATTTCTTTAGACGAGTGGTTTTTTAAGCTGAATTTAACATAGGCTTTTTTTTCTTTTTTAATGGTTACAGTTACTAAGTTGCGTAATTGTTTATAAAGTTTCCAATCATTGTTGCTTTTAGTTGTCTTAAACAATTTAAAAGCTCTATCCCTATCACACATCATAGCTTTGAGTCCGTCAGTTAACCAAGGAGCATACTTTTTTGTGATTCTGAAACATTGAAAAGGAACATGTAAGTCCAAAAGACTAATGATATTATTTGTTAAAAATTCTACTTTACTATCTACATCATTCAACTCGTATATCACATTCCATGGAATTGATTGTAAGTCATTATTAAATTGATTACAGTTTAGATTTTTGAAGTTTCTACAAGTGACAAATCTAGGTGCATTGGTATTTATTTTAAGATTAATACTAAATACAATCATTTCATGATCCCCTATTTCTGGAATATGCTTGACTTCCACATTAGATATAATTTGGTCTTCAGAAGTTACTAAATAGTCCAAAAGAGTAGCTGTCAGAAAAGTAATTCGAGTTGGCTGATTTATCAGTTGTTTCAACCCAAGGCCTTCAAAGGTGTTTACTACTAACTCACAAGCCGATCTATTAATATCTAAAAGATCAACATTAAAATCACCAAGGCAAAAAACATAATCAACTGTAGGTTGAATTGAGGATACTGCAGTTTCAAAATGTTCAAAAAAATATTTATGGTAACTTTCATCGGGGTTATAAACTACGCCAAAAGCGCAGCACTCAGAATTTAAAAGTAAAATCTTCAACCATATCTGTTCAATTTCCCTACCACTTGGAATAAGGGAATATTTTATATTGTTTTTTATGTAAATACCAACTCCTCCACCTCTGACATTACCCCCACGATCCATTCTTTCAAAAACATAACCAGGTACCTCAATTACATCATTTCTTATATTACTTTTTAGCCATGTTTCACTTATAGCAAGTATATCAAAATTATGATGTAAGATTATAGTTTTTATTTCAGCAAAATGTGCAACTAAAGAACGAGCATTAAGATGGCCAGCCCGTAAAACCTTTTGCATGATTAAAACAAGTAGTTAGGTAGATTTATTAATGTCAATTTAAGATGGTACTTTAAATTAATAAAAATCTATCAAAATGATTAACTCAAAGTAGGTCTGTATCAATTAGAAAAATTAAACAATGAAATAAAATAACCTAAACAAGTACCTATAAAAATGGTAAAATTTATTTCCTCACAATTTGCAATGATTTCGAGAATGTTTAAAGGTCACAAAAGAGCAAAAATAAAAGACAACCAATACATAAGGTGAGGTCACCCTCCAAAATAAATATAATTAAATTAAATCACCCTATCATTGATATTTGGTACCGTAAAGTCTAATATATAATTATTCTATGTACGTGCGTACAATTTAAGAATGTTAATGTACTCATAATGGTCATTAAATGTAAATACTGTGTTAGTTAACTAAGAATAAAGGTATGGCGTACTATGATCCGTAACACTACAGTATCTTAAGGTGGTGTGTGAGGGCCTTTACCTGTAATGTGCAACGATTTAATGTCAAGCATCATAGTTGGAGTCCGCGAGATTTTCAGAAAAGACCGTCGCAAGAGCTTCACCTAAACCGAATTACTTCATCTACATATTTGCAAAAAACAGTTATCTGAACAGCATCCAATGGCGTAAGTTGATATAGTAAAGCCAGCTAAGAATATTAATCGGGAATACTATTGCGTTAAGTTCTTTCACATTTAGGATATCTTACTATCAATGCTCAAGTAATTGATACCGGGCACTGATGTTTATTAGAAACGAAATATGACACCTGTATTGCAGCTTTTAGTTTCCTTAAAGTATACGTTAATTGCCTTTGAAATCCCGAACAGAGATAATTTACAAAACAAAATTTTCCACGAATTATGGTGGACGTGGAGTTTTCAAGTCACAAATGTGAAAGTATTTTCTCCCGTAAATTCAAATAAAAATCCTTATTAAAACACTAGCGGTTTGCGAATGGTACCAATCAAATCAATTAGTCAATCCGACCCTCTTCGATTTTTGATTTGGGATAGCATGACCCAGTATTTGCATAAAAACGAGTGCATAGAAAACAAGTCCAGGAGGAGGTAGTGTTCGCAATTTCAAGGCGACGGATGCTAAGCTCGATATGTTGTTTTACTTTATAATAAAATATTCTTATAACACACACGCTCAACTTTCAAATTCATGAAAGCTGCATGACTGAAAATGGCTTTTCATTAAAGCAGTGACCTGGAAATAACCGGGGATCCTTGCAAAACTTTATATTCCAGGTGCTGGCTGTAGCACGTTAAATTTTCAATGTTGATTAACATACAATTGTTTACGTGCGTACTTCCAGAGCCGGAGTCGGCCTTAAATATTTACATATCGGGGGTGTCGCCGGTTTAAAAAATTAACACCCTCGCAAGTGGCAGGATTCAGACGCCTGTCAGGCTTACTCGATGTCGTTAGACAGACGAGTTGGGTAGGACTGCCGTTTAATAATAGACAGTACCTACTTAAAACTTCCCAATTTTTGCTGGATTTTGGGGCCGTGTTTGAATGTTTTAGTTCGGAAGTTCCATAAGCGGCGATTATGTATACTGATTATAATTGTTGCTCATTTTATTCCTGCTATGCGTTTGTTGTCTAAGATTCTGATTTTTATTAAGGCAACCGTGTATCGTTTTACAAGCGAAACGCTCCATAGTTGTTACGAAATAGCTACGAAGAAAATTGTCAAGTTTGATAACAATGCACGTCAAACGTTACAATGTGAAAACTTCTAAATGGTAATATTCAACTAGAGTTTAACCCCGCGAGTTTGGGTCACAGTGATCCGGAAGAACTTTGATACTCCACTTTACTTGAAGAGATGGGGCGAGCCGATTGACAGTCCAGGAACTTTCAAATCAGTTACAGCCTGCTGTTTACGCGTGAGCACGTATCACTACGGTTGAATTTATTTGCAATTTACGATTTTCTGAAAATGTAAGTCACCATCACCCAACTCGCCAGGTATGTATTTTTTTCTTTTAGTTATTGCAGTAGCAGGAAGGCTGAAGCCAAATGGTCCTGCATTTGAAGGCTAAGCAAGATCGTAAAATGAGGAAGCTGAAAGTAAGCGAAATGGTGATGAAAGATACGTCGTAGCACCAGGTTTCGTGAGTGATAACGACAGTGGATCAGAAATAGAAGCATCTGATGTGGAGGAAAGACTGGTTCTGCAAGTCCTGCATCTCCAGCAAGTCTACTGCTGAATTACTACACTACTTTCTTATATTTGGTGACCCCGACCTTTTGCAATTGCAACCGCATCCGCGACCTGCGCTGGTCTAGTGCGTGCAGCAAACTCTTGTGCTCGGTTCAACTATTGACCCTCACACATTCACAGAGGCATTCGCAGCCCGCTGTCGCTGCGCGCATGCACCTATGACCTACTCTGGCCCGTGCATGCTGCAGCAACTCGTGTCCAGTCTTGTATCGTTCCCGGGCAACCTCAATCGTAAACATCGGTTGTTTGTTCGGGAAAACGCATACAATAGACCTCGCACACCTTTGCAGTTGCGAGCCTAGTTAAGTTTTCTTAAGTTTGCCAATACACAAATAGCTACATATCACTGGAAGACATTGCCGAGACAGTCCCGCCTACTTTTTAGATCAACAAAGCTTTCACGCTTCCATGTGTTTATTTGTTTGTTGCCTATTATTTTTTTATTTTTTCATGCATACGCTTGGCGGAAGTAGAAGGACACGCATACGGGGTTATATTAGTTTTCCTACCTGACCTCTTTCCCTCCTTTTCTTGTTTTGGGAGGGAGTAATGTAACGGATCATAGTTGCCATATCCATATTGGATAGGCAATTATCCGTAAACAAAGTTAAAACAAGTTTATTATATTGGCTTCATGAAACAACACGCATTTTATTCTAGCAGTATATGTAAGCGTATTACGCATATAACGCCCTAAATGCTACTAATACTATAATAGTACCAATAAATATCATTATTGAAAAGGATATCACATATTATGGAAGAGTTCTTTAGCATCTTTACGTTAAATTAATTTCTTAAACGACTGGAAGAATCCATATTAATATTACACAACAAGCAGGAAAGCCTCACGTATGTTTCAGAAATTAATAGGAGTCGGGCCTGGCCATATTTGTCATCTGGGAAAGAAAGGGCCGTGAATTTACGGCCGCGCTCCTCCCGAGTTTTCTTTCTACAAATTTAAAAAATTCCGGCGTGCGTGCCTATGCTGAACGTGCGTGAGCCCCTCTTCGCTCTCGGCGCCATACAATATTCATAAAAGAATCTAATTAAACTAGAATTATGCCGGCGCAGTTGTATAGGAAGTTGACCGGCTAAATTATGTCGCGCCTTAAATATTCACGATGTTTGCTCTGCAGTTCTAGACAAACAAGTAAATTTACTTTGAAGCAATTATTTGCCGCTAGTGCCGCCGAAAACAGCCGCTTTCCCTTTCGCGCGGACAGAAATTAAAATTATTTATTAAAGCCCGGCGTTGCGGGCCTCTTAAGAATTTTCGGTTGTGCAGCTCCTCTGCTGCGTTGCGATTGCAGCAATAAATAAATTACGGGGCCGCGGGGCTTCCGAATGATTTGTAACGTGCAAGAACGATGGGCTTTAATCCTCATTTACCGTGTACCTGCGGCGCACACGTACGGTGGCTCTAAGAATGATTAAATGGCTTTCACCCGTAATTCTTCCTCAACTGCACTTAAAGCAATAAATGCACAGCTCAGAACAAGGCCCCATGTGCAGTACCTTTAATATTAATCGTCTATCCTTGAAATAAAGATGTACACGATATTTTTTAGATATCCAAATTATTAACCGAATCCTTAAAAAGTGGATTTAATAAAATACATACAATACTTGCTCTTTTCAAGTATATGTATAAATATTTAGTTATCTTGCATTCAGCAACCTAAAATCCTATTTTTACAAATAAGTATGCATCGAAATGGAATTTTGACCTGGCTTGGTGTTAAGATAACATTTCGGTACACACGCCGATTTGTGCATATATTATATACCGGGTGTCCTTTCTCAAAGTCGAACATAGGCAATTAAAATTAGTGCATTCACTCGTTCTTCATTGAAATAATTCATCTTTCTGTAGATAATTTTAACAGACGTTGACCGAAAATACGTGATTTGGGCCAACTAATTATCAATTTTTTTGACAAATGCTATTTGAACTTGAACTTGAAAAGCAAGGCATGGCATATTTAAAAATTCCAAAGCTTTAAATTAGAATTTAAAAAAAAGTCTCATCTTTAATATTATTATTGGTATCCTTTAATGCGTAATAATTTTATCTTTCCATTGATACCATTACCTTCCTTGTAAGTTGAAATGGCGAGCAGGAATCGGCAAAAACGTTCGATACAATGTTAATCGCCTATGTTCGACTTTGAGAACGGACACCCGGTATATGTATTTTACTGTGTGTTCATACAATTTAAAAAACGTTTGGCAGATTTACGAAACATATATGTACTTGTTTGTTGTTACTACTTCTCTATTGCTTGTCGTAGCACAAAAATTAGGTGCTGAGTGCTCTAGACTTTCTTAATACTGTAATGGTGATGTGGTCCGTGTAATGTCCATAAATCATCCTGATAAATGCTTATAATTCAGCGAAGGCAATAATGAAAGTGAATACTTTAGAACGATAAGCTGTGAAGCCTGAATCGGCGAAAAACTAATTGCCTAATGTAGTAAATAGAGTAACTAGTGTCGCGAGTGATACATCATATTCGCAATTCGAGTGTAAAAAGCACGTAATTTATAATTCAGATCGCGGTCACCTGCGAACTGCTCAATCTCTTTGAGCAACAAAAAGGCGACTGCGGACGAACCATACCAAGTTTATTGACTGCCCGCAGATAAAACAGTCGAGTAATAAAACCCCCAAGTGACGCAAACGTTCGGACAGAAGTCACCTAACCCGATTACCGAAAAAGATCCGGTTGCAGTAAATAGGTTATAATCCCAAGTCTCCGGCACCAAAAACGGAGCACAATAGTCAATTGCACTTTCGAGAAAACGCAGAGTCCGCCAGGCCACCGACAAGCAAGAAAAAACCACATATCCAACTTGGGATGTTATACAAAGACGGAAACGAAAGCGCCATCATCTAATTCAGATCTCAGTAATTAGTTCCAGTCTTTCGGTTTAAAACCATTGGCACTCCGTGTGTATCTCGTCGTGTATGCGTCGCACCCGTGTAATTATTAATCCGTTCGTTAAAATAGCCTGTCGAAATATTATCATGTGTTAATGGTTAGCATACATCTGTTTTAATCGCGCACTCTATATATGTATTTGTATATCTTCCTACATATATGTATACATGTGTGTGGTCATTAGCAATTTTGCTTAAATAAATAAATGGTTGTGGTTTTCGATACATGTTCAGGTTGTTAGCAAGACTCATGGTCCACCAGCACCCAAAATACATATTGTATTTCCCATGCTCCTTACCCTTGATATTTTTCTTGCATCGTAAATTGTTATTTAATAAATTTCTTAGTTCTTTCTTCCCGGTTGCCTCTATAAGTTTGATTTATGGTGTTATCATCAATGCGTGGGGCTTTACCTAGTGTTATATTTGGCATAGCTTCTTTCAGTTCTTCTTTTGTGATTGGCCTGGTTTCGTGGTAGTCACTATTTCTGTCTTCGTTTACTGCCTTATGTCTTTAGCTTTCTTCTCTTAATTCTTTAAAATTGTGCTATTCTCGTCTACGACTACTACTATTTTTTCTTCGCAGTTGTTTCAGTGTTCTATAGAAGAGTTTTCATCATGTCTGAAGTTATCTTTCACGTTTTGGTCACATTTTCTCTAAGAATCTTTTTTAATTTTGTATTTCTGGTTCGTCTACCTTTTTTGATTTATAAAATGTTTTTGTGCAGTTATTTTCTTCTGGAAAATAATATTAGGAAAGTAAAATTGAAATATTAGCAGCAAACGAGTTAAAATGGATGCACAATACTTAGCAAAAGTAGAAAAACGGAAAAACGTAACATTTTTGACAGTTTCTATACAATTCTAAATACATTTTTGTTGTTGCAGACAATACGTACTCGTAAGCATGTTTCTTTCATTTTACTTGCAAATCACTAAAAGTCCATTAAAAGAAGCATACTGTGTTCTGAGTATAATACAATAATTATTTGTGAAAAGCCAGATCAAACTGAAAGTCTCAAAAATATCCTATTGTGGATTTTATTCATTTGCGTTAAACGTGAATGCAACAATATGGAAATCAGGCGTCGAATTTTTGATACGTATTTGTGTAGTAAACGGAAAAGGAGTGATACGAGACAAATTTTATAAACGACCATATTTCCGGTAGTGCCCAGATAAAAACTGAAAACACTGCGCGTTGAACAATGCAAAGTTAATAAACAGACAAGATTGCCACTTGGAATCATCATTCTTTTCTATTTCCGGGGCTTTGCTGCGTCTGGTGCAAAATAGATGGCGCTGGCGATTCCGAGCCGAAGTGTCGTTTAAGTTTCAATATCCATAATTCAGGTATGAAATATGAAAATGCATTCTATCGAGAGCTGCACTTTTAAATCACCATTATCTCCGTAATTTCAGTTTGCAATTGCCGCGGGTAACGGATGGCCGCTGCTTAGGATTTCCATGCATTTATCACCGGCGCAATATTTACTTCGCAGGAATGCCTTAGATCTATTCTCATCAAGGTGCTAATCGACTTTATCTGCCATTATTCACCCGAGATCTCTCGAAGTGGGCGTTATGAGGCGCGCTCATTTCAGGTGTAATTTTCAAGTTTTAAACTCGTTTCGCGTTTAAGAGGATTGCCTCGTCGCAGCTGCAATTTCACTACTCAGATACTTCAAAAATCACGTTACGGAGCCATTAAGTAGCAGAAAAGGCTATAAATACAGCTTCCTGCCATATTTGCGCGCATTTTAAAACAGAGCCGCTCTTCAGCCACCTCGTGTGAGACGTGAAGCGCCCACACTATCTCTTGCAGTGAAAAGCTCCGTGCCTTTATTTATCTGAAACTTACAGGTTCTTCCTTCAGACTTTATATAATTTTTAAGAAATCTTATTGCAGCACTTGAGAACAACTTCCACATGGCGAGCTTCGGCTTTTAGACAATCGAGCTTATCTAAAATTGTTAAGTAAAGCTTAATCAGATCCATCTTCTTGGTAACATTAGTATTTTTATATCTCATCGATCAGTTATATATTGTAATGATTTGCATATAAGAAGATTCAGTTAATTTATTAATACAAGACAAGGGTTTGATAGTATATTAAAAAGATGATTAAAATATTTTATTAGTAAATTTAGAAAGACGAATTTGGGTATAATAAAAGAATATCAGAACTATTAACATGTATTTTGTAAAGTAATGGAATAATTTGAATTCGGTTGAACAATGAAACATTAGAAACAGAAGGTTCTAAAATAATTTAAAAGTTACCTGAAATAGATTGGAAGATTGATAGCAAATACTTATTTGAGAAATGTTATTCAATATAGCGGATGTTACTAAATGTGATAATAAAATATATAAAGTGTTGAACTGTAAAAAAAATATGCAAAAACGATATCACTAAGGAGATATTAACTTTATGCACACAAATAAATTTTGATAGAAAAACATATAATAATATTTTGTAAAAAGCTGAAATTTTAAAAATAAACTCTTTTCTAGTATGATTTATTAATCAATTTTGGTATATGAAAGGGTTTAATTATAATTTAATTGTCGCGAAGAGAAGAAGTGTAAATTTTAAAACAAGAAGAATATAATGAAGATATAGAGAAGATGTGTATGGCAGGAAGAACATAATTTAAAATACTACAGGCTATTGAAATAATTTCTGGAATTGGATGTTGAACTTGGTTTATTGTTAAATAAATATATCTTATGAATTGGATAGCGTAAGGTGTATTTACTGAAAATAGGACACCGCAGGATTTTTGGAGTGAGAGCCTTGGGAATTGGAAGTGGTTTTCCATCTGATGGAGTTGAACTTTGCTCAAATTTTGTTGGAGTGACGTTTTGAGATTGGCACTAGTTGAGCTGACGTCCTGTGGCTTCTGGCAGATCGGGATTCGCATTATTTGGATTGTTATTATCTTATTTGGAAGGGAGTGTGTTCACTGCTGGAGGATTTTGTCGAAGTTCGGGTTGCTGAACTGTATGCTGATTGAGAATTGGAAGGACGCATTTTCGAGGGTGTTTCCAGTTCTTGACAGTAGGATGGGCTTGTACTGGAGTTACTCTGTAGTTGGTATACATTTGGATCTTTAAAAAGGCGGATTAAGTTCTTTGGACGAGCTACAGTCACAGGTATTTATTGAGTAAACTAAAATAAACAGTAACAGAGTGAAGTGAATGACAGGTAGTGTAAAAAGAAGGTACTTGAGATTGATATTCCATGTACCTACATGATTTGAAGTGACACTGACGTTCATTAAATTGTCATAAATATTAGACAGTTTTCATTAAACAAATGATTTTTCAGAAATAATATACAGTCTTAATATTGCGTGAACCGACTTGTTTTTGAGAGTAATTATGTTCTACTGGGATAGAAACATTTAATAACTTAATATAGACAATTCATATTAAAGGGCATAAGAAGTACTTGAATTCATTTTAGTTGAGAATTTATCTAAAGCAAAATACAGTCATACAGTCAAATGTGACATGTAAAGAATATCAAATAATTGTCGTAATGTAAAATAATTAAATATCCAATGTGTAGTCAATCAGTGTACAGATAATTAGATGCCGCAACATAAGGCTTTAATAATATTAGGTGAGGCTATTGCAATATATTTAATGCTGAATGTGCCAATACTATAAATACACTGGTTTTAGAGCACATTTTCCAGAATCATATCTCGAAATATAACGAACAAGTTGGGGCAATACAACGCTCATAGTAGTAATCGTACCTGAACATCTTATATTGTGGTCGTTAAAACTTGTTTCCAAATATTATGACAAACAGAATATAAAATAGCGATTGAAAAATTTTAAAAAATGTGAAAAGGTAATTTGCTTTCTGACCATCTGTAGACTTCGATTTGAAGAATGAAAATCTTTTTGTTAGATGAAATTTTAAAAATCCTCTAACAGAGCACTTATTGAAAAATAGTCTTTCCAATTGGGACTAAAATAAGATCTGCATGATTAGCCGTAGAGAATTTAACGCTAAAGCATGAGAAATATCATTTAGGGTACAGTACTACACGCACAGTAAATTTTCAAAAAGAGTTGAGAAATGTTCGCAAGTTTCCAGTAATTTTTTAGGGAGTTTATGTAAAAGTAGTCGTTAAGTTTACAACTAACTTAAAACTTTTAATACATTTTGAATAAATCTTTAATAGTTTACGGGATTACTTTAGTTTACAGAAAATTTGTACCAAGTATTCCGTAAATTCTTTGTTAGTTTTCCAGGAATTGCTAATGTTTCTTTTGCCAATTTAAGCTAAAAGAAAATGTTGGAAAGTACGCAGATTGCTATTTTTGACTAGTATTTCATTTTATTTTGTTTTTAATAACTTTAGAATAAATCTAGAGCACATTTAGTAAAACTTCATAGAACATCTTCAGTGAATCAATCATCAGCAAGTTTTACGAAGTGTTGTTAAGTTCACAGAAAAGCGAAAATTAATAAGTTTCCATAAAATATTGCGCGAGTTTGTAACAATATTGTAGTAAGTCTGGGCAGAACTTTAATTTTTTTTGTGGTGGTGTGGTCTGAAAATTTTTCAAAACATCTTCGTAAAGCATTTTATGAGCTTTTAACAAAGTTTGCAGCAAATTTTTAGCAATTCTACAGGAGTTTTTAAAATTTTAAGCAATCAATTTTGAGTAATCTTGCAGAAATATGTATACAGCAGTCTAAATCTTTCTATTTGCAGAAACTTGTTAAGTGCGTGTCAATTTTCAAAAAATTTCAGTACATTTTTAGTAAAATTTTAGTAAACTGTCAACTTCTTTGTGGTATTTTGTTACGTTTGCAGAAATCCATTGACACATTTTTAGACAATTTTCTGTAAATCTGTTGACAGTTTGTAGTCGATCTTCAACCAGCTTTCAAAAAATTGTCAAAAGTTAGTAAATTTCTGTCTATGGAAAGGTGTGCAGAAGATTGTTAATATGTTTACAGTAGGATGTCATTTGACAAAATCGTTAGCAATTTGTAGTAAATCTGAAATAAAGCTTTAGCCACGTTTGGAGCGTTCAATTAATTATTTATGCGTTTTCAGGAAATTTTTGGTAACGTTTTAGTAAATCTTTCAATTTGCTGGAAATAGATTTACAGAAAAGACATCAAAATTCGTATAAGTTTTGAAAACATTCTGGAATTCCAAAATAATATTAGTTTTGTATTCATATTTTAAGTTTTCACTATTTTCTGTAAGAGAGCTTTCAAAAAAGTTTTTGGTACATTTTTAGTTGCTTTCAATAAATTATTCGTAATATATTTTTAGTACATTCTCTGAAAATCATCGATACGTTTTTAGGGATTTTACGAACATTCTGGTAATTTGTAATAATATTATTTCCGCAAGCTTATTGTACAGTTTTGATTAATAAGTCTTTTGCACAACGGTCTGAAGTACTTTACAAAAATTCTTTACACGCTTTTGAAATATTATTTGCAGTAAATTTTCAGCTAGTACATTTGCTTTCATAGATAAACGTGTAGAAGTTTTTTCAGCAAATTTATAAAAAAGTTATGTTTGGGCCAATTGTGGTTAAGAGAGCATTTAGACAAATTTTGACAAGTTTTTTACGCATTTCCAGTTAGTTTCTAGTAAATATACTTGTCGAAACTTGTAAAACACTCTGAAAGTGTTCAATAATTTTATGTCGGTTAATATATCGTCAAACGTGCACCAAATACTTTGAGAAAGCTTTCAGGCAAATTTATCGATTTTTGGGATATACGCAGTTAGTTATCGGTAAACGAATAAATTAGTAAATCTTAGTACATTTTTTATAGAATCGCCAACAATTATCGATGCATTTGTATAACTCTTCAGAACAATCTGGGAGTTTGCAGTAATATTTTATCGGTAAGTTTATAGCAGATTCTTAAATACCAAACTCTTACCTTTGCGTTGATTTTCTTAAGAAGTTTCAAACTAATGTTAACTAGTTTTTGGCATATTTTCAGTTAGTTCTCAGTAAATTTTTTGTAGTACATTCCTTAGTATATTTGTTGACAACCATAGATTAATTTAAAGTTGCTAGAATATTCTCGGAATTTCCAATAATATATTTCAGCAAGATAGTAACAAATAATAAATATTTATATTTGCACAAGTTCTTCAAGAACTTTCAGACTGCCTTTAACAATCTTTAAGCACTTTAAGTGCCACTTAATTCTCAAAAAATTATTAGTAGTAAATTTTTAATACGTTTTTTTACAATCTTATATTAATAGAGTGGACTTGGCAGAATTCTCTGGGAATTTTTAATGGTAGTATTTCATCTGGCAGTACTTTGTTAATAGATCTTCAATTTTGCAGAAATTTTCTTCACAAAACTATCACGGAAATTATGATACGCTTTTGGTATCTTTTCAGTAAATAATTGGTAGTAAATGTTTAAGAAAATGATGACTAAGTTTCAAAACTGTTTAGAACATTCTGAGAATTTGCAATAATCAACAGGTTTACATCAGATTTTGACTCAATTTCAGTTAGTTTTCAATAAAGTATTTCTAGCAAATGTTCAAAATATTAATGAAAATTATCGATATATTTGTAGAAGTTTTCAAACCATTTCGAAAGTTTCCAATAATATTAAGTCAAAAAATTTATAGCAAATTTTTAGTTAGTGAATAGTTAAATTTGTACCATTTTTTAAGGAAGTTTTAGACTAATTTTAATAAGTTTTTGGTACATATTCAGTTAGATCTCAGTAAACTATTTGTAACAAACTTTTTACTATAATTTCTAACAATCATTGACGCACTTGAACTTTTAGAACAAGCTGGAAGTTTTCAATAATATTATATCAATAAGTTTATAGCGGGTTTTTTAAATACTAAATGTTTAAGTTTGTATCTATTGGCATAAGAGGTTTCTGACTAATTTTAACAAGTTTTTTTACGCATATTTAGTGAAGTTCTGAGTAAATTATTTCTAGTAAATTTTTAGTGCATGAGGTAACAATCATCAATGCATTTTGAAAAGTTTTTAGAACATTCTGAGAGTTTGTAATAATAGCAAGTTTACTGCAAATTTTTACTTAATCAATCTCTAAGTTTGTATCAGTTCCTTTATGAGAGTTTTTAGACAAATTTTTCCAAGTTTTTGACACATATGCAGTTGGCTTCCAGCAAATTATTTTAAAGAAATTTTTTGCAGGTGCATTTGTTAAAAATTATAGTTAAATCTGTTAAAGTTTTGAGAAAATACTAGGCGTTAAAAATAATATTACTTCAGCCATTTTACTAGAAACTTGTAGTTTGGCATATTTTCAGTTAGTTTTTGGTAAATTATCTCTAACAAATTGTTAGTGCATTCACTGCAAATTATCAATAAATTTGTAGACGTTTTCAGAATATTGCGGGAGTTTGCAATAATATTATTTCAGTAAGATAATCTCTCAAACCATCTTGTGGCGTGGTATAACTTATGCTGTTTTGGGTATTGTGCCACCCGGAAAAATTAGAATTATTAAAACTCGAACGTTTTCAAGAACAATTTGTACTAGTTATCAACGAATTAACGATTAAAATTAAAAATAAAGAAGGAAAACTTGAAGTTCAGGTCAAGTAGGTAGTCAACTGTCGGTTTCTAGCAATTTACTGTAGGTCTAGTAAAAAGGTAAGTTTTTCTTGTGCGTTTTCAATTCTTAATTCGTTGATAAGAAAAGTAAGTGTTCCTCGAAACGTCCGATTTTTAATAACTTTAATTTTGCAGTTTGGCGAAATGTCCAATAAACAACATGAATTATTTCAGTAAGTTTTCAGAACATCGTGGGATGCTGCAATGCAGAAAGTGTATGGCAGATTTTGAGACATCAAATCCTTACATTTCTACAGATTTAACTAATTTTAGACTAGTTTTAACTGCTTTTTGCCACAAATCTCAGTTAAGTATTTGCAGTAAATCTTTAGTACGTTGGCTAATAACGTGTTTTCAGAACACTCTGAGAGTTTGCAATGATATTATATCAACGGGTTTATAGCAGATTCTTAGTTGATCTCTGAATTTGCAAACGTGTATTTAAGTGACTCTTCAAAGAAATTTATCAAGTGTTTGGCACCATTTCAGTTAGTTGATATGATATAATTCATGCCGTTTATTGGGTATTGTGCCACCCGGTAAAATTAACATTCTGTCCTCGTTATCAAAGAACTAACTAAAAATAAACAAGGAAAACTTGAAGATCATATAAAGTAAGTAGTCCACTGTCAGTTTCTGGCAATTTACTGGAGGTTGGTCGCTTTTCAGTTGCAGTAAAAAGCTAACTTTTTCTTGTTCGTTTCCAATGCTTAATTCGTTGATAACGGAGACAGATTATTCCTCGAAACGTTCGAAATTTAATAACTTTGATTTTGCAGCGTGACGAAATTTCCACGAAACAACATGAATTATTTCAGTAATTTTTCAGAACATTGTGGGAGTTTGCAATGCTATTTCAGAAAGTTTATAGCAGATTTTTAGATATTAAATCTTTAAATTTGTACATGATTTTAGACTACCTTTAACTACTTTTTGGCACATTTGCAGTTAAGTATTTGTAGTAAATTTTCAGCACATTGGCTGGATACGTTTTCACAACACTCTGAGAGTTTACAATAATATTATATCAACGAGTTTATGGCATGTTCTCAGTTCATCTCTGAATTTGCATACATTTCTTCAAGCGACTTTTCAAACAAATTTATGAAGTTTTTCGCACAATTTTAGTTAGTTTTTAGTAAATTATTTTCAATACATTTTTAGTACATTCTCTGAAAACAACCAGTAAATTTTATTAAGTTTTCAGAACATTCTGGGAGTTTGCAATAATATTATTCCAACTAGTTTATAGCAGATCTTTAAATAATAAATGTGTAACTTTGCAGACTTTCTTTAACATATTTCAAACTACTCCTTGGTTTTTGGCACACTCGTAGTTAGTTCTCAGTAAATTATTTATAGTAAATTCGTAGTGCATTCGCTGACAATTATCGATGCATTTTAAGAGGTTTCAAGAGATTTTACAGTAATGTTATTTCACCAAGTTTATGCAGATGTTAAGTTAATACATTTTTAAATTAGTCCTATTTCTTCTATTTCTTTAAGAGAGCAAATTTTAATACGCTTTTTGCACGTTTTTAGTAAATCATTTGTAGTAAGTTTTTAGTACAGTGGCTGATTATTATTGAAAAATTTGGAGAAACTTTCAGAACATTCTGAAAGTTTGCAATAATATTATATCAACAAGTTTATGGCAGATTTTAAGTTAATAGATATTTAACTTAGCACCAATTTCTTTAAGAGAGCTTTCGGACAAATTTTAACAATCATGTGACACATTGCAATTATTTTTCAGTAAATTATTTGTAGTAAATTTTTAGTGCATTTGCAAAAATAATAAATGTTTCGAAGTTTTTTTATTATTATTATAAGAAAGCAGTTAGTGTACAGTAAATTATTTGTAGTAAATTTTCAGTATGTTTCAAAAGCTCACCGATATATTTGTAGATATTTTCCAAACATTTTAGGAGTTTGTAATGATACTAGGTCATGGAGTTTACAGCAGCCTCTTTTAGTTTAGAACTTTTTAACTAATTTCTATAATAAAGTAGTGAGTATTCAGTAAATGATTTGTAGTAAATTTTTAGTGCATTTGCAAAAAGTGGTTGCTAGATTAATAGTTAATTTTTGGAAAGCTTTCTGTGAGTTTTGAACAATATCCTTAAGGTTACAATAAAGGTTTAGCAGTTATAGAAAAAAAATAGTTAATGTAAAATAAGTACATTTTTCAGGAAAATGGTAGAAAATTTTCGGAAAAACGTCAGCAAATTAGTAGAAAATTAATCATTGCAAATTCTTAATGTTATTCAGCAACATTGGAGAATTTGCGAAAATATTCATCAATACCGCCAGTAACGAATTTTCTGGAAAAATTCAACGTGATTTAACAAATTTTGAACCAAAATGTAAGTTCCTTTTCAATAAATGGTCAATGTGTTTATTGTGCTTTTTTAGCAACAGAAGACCAGAAATTTCCAATAAATTTCCATTTATAGTACTAGGTTTAAGGATTTATTTTTATTCCATAAAAGAGTCGCAGAGCAAGTTCTAGAACTGCTGCTTTAAACAACCATATATACAGGGTGTCCCAAAAAGAATGGGACACCGATTAGTCATAGATTCCTTACGTTATAGTAAATCGATTAAACGTAATATACCTTAGTACAAAGTCCCTCCGGTAAGAAGTTATAGGGCCTTGAAGTTCAATTTTTTTTTTTAAATGCACAAATGTACAGATATCGATTTGAATGTTGGTATATGTGCTTACTATTATGTACTGCACTAATAGGAAAAATATTATAAACTAGACTTGACTGTAAGGGGCACTTTACCTATGGTTCAAATTTTTTTTAGCTCTAACTTCGTTATCTGTAACACTTTTTTTAAAATTTTATGTTACTATCTGAAAGAGAATTAAAATACACAAAAATAATGTACTCTTAGTTCATAAGCGTAAGAGCAACCGTTTAGCTTAAAATGCCTATCAAAGGTTTTTGGTTGTCATTAAGACGTACGATTATCAAGTAGCCATGATCACAAAAACAATGGGTAATGATGGTAATCTAGTAGACAACAAGAAGAAATCAATTAATGAAGCTGGTGACATCAGATTTTTGTCTTTTGTACTTACGAAAATACTGCGACATAACGAACCTTTCAGCATTGGAGTATTCGTTATGTAGAGGCATTTTCTTAAACATGAAAGAACAAATTCTTATGTCACTAATATCATTAATTGATTTATCATTGTTTTTTACTAGATGGCCATTGTTTTTTGATCATGACTACTTTATAATTACGTTTAATGTCATCGAAAAACCTTTGATATGCATTTTAAGCTGAACGGTTGCTTTTAGGCTTAACAACTAAGAGTACATTATTTTTGTGTTTTTTAATTCTCTTTCAGATAATAAGCAAAAATTTTAAAAAATGTTACATATAACAAAGTTAGTGCCTCTTACAGTCAAGTCTAATTTATGAAAAAAATTGTGTTAGTGTAGTACATAATAGTAGATATATATATACCGGATTTCAAATCGATATCTCTACATTTGTGGAAATTAACAAAAAATTAAAAATAAGAAATTGAACTTCAGGGCCCTATAACTTCTTACCGAAGGAACTTTGTACTAAGGTATATTAGGTTTAATGGATTTACTATAACGTACGGGATCTATGATAAATCGGTGTCCCATTCTTTTTGGGACCCCCCGTATACATAGTAGATCAAAATTCACTTTCCAGAGCTAGGGGGTATTTTAATAATAAAATAAAATTATCTCAAAGGAGAAAATGTCCAGAAAACTCAAAAGAGGCTAGACGCTTTGGATCTATCTTTTGACATAACACCTTCCGACGTTTTTCTGTAAATTAAAGTTTTAAAAACATTGCTCCTTGTTGAAAGGTAATTTCAGTTTTCTACATTCGACGTGTTTGACATCTAAAATGCTTTGTAGCCGTTGCTCTATTGAAAGTTATGGGCTTACATGAAATCCAAATCTCATTCCAGAAACTCGGAACTTACACAAATCCCAATAGTCGCCGGATCCGCATGTACTTGTCGCACGCCGAGTCCAAAAAATTGCGCCGCCGTACATTCTTGTTCGCAAATCCAAAACTGGGCATAAATTGCACGACCAGACAACTAAATCCGGCCGCTTCATAGCGGCATTGGCACACTCGGGATTGCTTTACTTATTTATAGTTTTGCATCGGTAATGCAGGCGCCTGTTTGCAGGCTGTCCACAAAAATTCTTGACGAGACTTCGAACAGGCCCATAAAGCCGTGTTTGTTTTACAGCCTTTTAGCCCCATATTATACAGTTTATGCGTTTCACTTCCAACTTTCGAGTTGGAAAAATACACTGATGCCTGGAATTTTAAGCTGTAAGAGCAAGCATTTCCAGGCAGTAAAGCTCTTATTACAGCCCTGGGGCATCTCGCGCTTTTATTCCTGCTTGAGTTCAAGGAAACTTTTTAATGCAATAATTGGCTGTCCCCTCCAAATTGCAACCTCCATTATTTAAAACGTTCTCTAAATATGGCCCAGAATTGTTTATAAATATATCTATAGAATGCTACAATACGATTGGTTAAACATCAAAGCGGCTAGTTTTCTTATTTTAGCAAAATGCACCAACTAGCATTGGGGAATGGGTTTAGTATAAAATCGTTAAAGGTGCAATTCTCGCTTCACTTTAATGATAAGGGTGCTGGTATACGTATATACCTCCCAAAATGTACAAAAAATACGCCCTAAATCTATTGTTTAAAGCAGCCGTTCTATAACTTAAACTTTGAGTAGATACATTTTTAGCAGATTTCATTTTTGACGTAAATATTTAGTGGCATTCTAGAAAAAGCCTCAAAAGCTTAATATAAACTGCTTAGGAAATTATTCGGCGACGTTACAACAATATATCAGCTCGTTAACAGGATATTTTCGTTAATTGTAAAGTAGGTTTCCATATTTCTTAAAGTAAATTTGCAGATTTTTAGCAAGCTTACAAACATTTTTGAAAGGTTCTAGAAGACATTTAGTAGGTGTGCAGAAAATTCTCAATTAGACTTCAAGAAACTATCAATGTTTTTTAACTTTTAGTTTATAGAAATACATTTGAAAATGTGCAAAACATTGTTTGCAAGTTTTCCATACTACGCACTTTTACAGTTAATATTTAGCAGTTTCACAGATCATGAGTAACTCTGTAATGAATTGAACGAGTTTTCAGTAAGCCATCAACAAGTTTTCAGCATATATTTAGTAAATTTTCAGAATTTTTAAAGTAAGCTTTTAGTAAATTTTCAGAAAGAATTTAGAAAGAGCGCAATAAAATTATTGGGAAGGTTTAAAAAGTATTCTACAAGTTTGCAACAATATTTCAGTAAGTTAACAGTAGAATGGGGACAGAATTACCCCACCACTTCCCCTAATCAATTAAATTGCCTGAGGCGACGGCCATTTTTTTGTCGTCACAATAAAATTGCCTGGGGCTCCAACTGATGTGGTCACGTAATTAAATTGCTTGGGGCGTCAGCCATTTTGATTTCGTCACACGGCGGCCATTTTGGATTTTGGTTTCGCAACATGTTGCTAGAGCGCCATTTTGTTTTAATTGAAGTGTCGGCTATTTTGGATTTTGAATTGTCATCATTTTGTTTTAAGCGGCCATTTTGGATTTTGAATTAGCCACGTGATGTTGGTGCCGTTTTGGATTTTGATTTTGCTCGCGCCATTTTTGGATTTTGAATTAGTCACGTGATAATCTGTATACTTACTCTCTCTCTCTCTCACAATCGTGCTATCTCTCTTGTATGCGTTGAAAGCGCTTCTTTATCTTTTGTCGTACTAACTGTAAGGCTGCCTTGATCGTTATAAAGTCATATTTTATTTTAAAAACTGTAATGCTCCATGCCGGATTCGAACCTGCTGCCATCGTATGGCGATCCTTATAAACTAACCACTGAGCTATCGCGGCTGGTTATAACTTTCTTTTTCGAAGTCCATCACTAGGCAAGGTGTTTGAAGTGTTGCCTATATTTAAAAAAGACTTGTCTGCTCTAAGTCGGATTCGAACCTGCTATCATTGTATTGCGATCTTCATAACCTATCCACTCGACTATGGCGACTGGTTAGTACTTTCTCTTCGATGTGCGTCACTATGAAATCTTGATTGATTTTACAAGAAACTTCTTGTTTTTAAATAAAATATTCTTATACTTTCAGTTGTGACAAACTTTAGGTTAAAATAGATGCAGTACTAATGTTTAAATTATTTTTCAAACTTACGAATCGACGAAACGTGTTACGTAATGTGAAATAAAAGATTACGTGCAAATAATTCGTCTAAGGAGCGTAGTACACAAATACATTCTGAAATAATAAGAATATAGAGGCAAACATCCATTAATTAGTCTTACTAACTCGTCGTTCAAATTAAAAAACAGTTCACGGATATCACAAGAAATAGATTTTTAGGAAAAGGGTTGAGTAACAAAACTAAATAATTTGAAAGCATTGTAAATCCCCTGCGAACAATTCGAAAAAAGATGTCGATGCATTTGTGTTAGCGCCAAAACGCTATTTATTGTAAATTTTGTAATTGTAAATTACAGAAGGGGTCCAGTACAAGATATATATATATATTTGGAGACACAATTATTTAATGATATCGTTATGTCACACACTAAACATTTTTTTTTTCTTTCTTGCTAAATGTTTTTGCCTATACTTACTCTCTCTCATAATCATGCTATCTCTCTTGCATTCGTTGAAAGCTATTATTTATCCTTGTCGTACTAACTGTAAGGTTACGAGTTGCACGTTCTAAAGTCGTATTTTTTGGGATGTTCCATAAGAAAGTACATGTACCTAGATAAAACCCCTAGATTTAAAAAAGTCACTAGATTTGGGAGCGTCTGCGTCCTAGATTTACATAAGTGAATACGAGGGTATGTCATTAACCTAAAAATCCTCTAGATTTAAAATAAACTGTTAGATATGGGCGTGTCAATAGCAATGATCCGTGGATTTGAAAAATCACTATCTATCTGGTGAAAACGTGAACACACTATATGTAAACGGTAATTTTAAATTTAGTAGTCTCTGTTATCTAATGAGTTACTCGGACATATGTACATCATCCTGGAACTTCCTTTCTTTATTTTTGGTAGGAGTTGTTTTAATACTATCTAACTTCATTTTTATCTTGTAATACATAAGTCTATATGTGATTCCTCTATTTCTGTTTCGATCCAGAAGTTGGATACATACAAAGCTTCAATATTTTCGAACTGTAAAACGTACCGATTCTTGTTTCTGTAATAAATTTGTCATGCTAATGTTGGAAATTTTGTCTTTTACACACTTTTTTTAATCCTTTAAGTATCTTGGATAATAATGGTAATAATAAGTAATAGTAATAGTTCTACTTTGTACAGAATTACTACAGGATTTTTATATTTTTTTGTTAATATTTTCCAGACCTTCCTTTCCAACAACTTGTATAATTCCTCTTGACATTCTGTTCTCACTTTGCAGAAGATAAGGTAATTTTGCTTTTACAACATGTCTAGTCGAAATAAATTTCGCGAATTTCCCTCGTAAGTGGCTATTACAAACACAGCATATTTCCTTTTTAACAATAAGAACACTTTTCCGTTCACTATCTACAAGATCAATAATTTTAGCCAACATTATATTGTCACAAAACGGTTGTGTAAGACGCGTAAGTAAATTGAAATTGCTGACGGTAAGGAGCTGTTAGATTTCTGTATAATTTATATTTCCAAAATCTGTAACTTATGTTATAAATATATTATTTGTATAATTTATATTTACAATATCTGTAACTTATGTTATAAATAGATTACTATAGAAAATCTCGAAAAGTGTTGAGTGACAAACTAAATAAATGGAACGCATTGTAAATCCGGAAAACTTTTAGTTATTGTGCGTTTACAAGATGGATCGTTTGACAAAGTGGAAGAGCCAAACTATGCTATTGAAAATATACAGATTTTTCATTGTTAATTTGTAGATAACAACTTAATGTAAATTCGTATTTAGAACATTTTAACGAAAAGTATTAAAAAATGCTTGACTCATACAACTTTTAAAGTAATTTCCTAAGTCTCATTACTATTATCTTGTGTTCTTTCTCCAGGAAATATTTGTATTGTTCTTTTATAGCAATTGTATTTTGAACATATTCTACAGATTATCGGGTAATTTAATATGTAAACCAGTCAACTGTCGTGTGTTTCTATTTCCCCCATAAAACATTATTAAATACAACACCACAACTATTATGCAGAGTATTAGTCAATGTCTGCGAGCAATATTCGAAAGAGCCTGTCTAGTCTGTGGCTGGTACACAGTTTCCTACGTCCTGTGCTAGTTGTGTTACTTGATTGTTCGAAATAGTTGAGCGCGTTAGGTTAGGTTAGATCCTCTGGAAAAATGTAAAAAACCACTAACAGTGTACAAACACGGTTAATTTGTTTATAGCAACTCAATGTAAATTGGTATTTAGAACAATTTAACGAAAAGCATTAAAACTGCTTGACTCAAATACAAATTCTCTGCACAGTATCACCCCAAGTTTGTCATAACTAAAACATATAGTATAAGAATATTTTATTTAAAAACACGAAGTTTCTTCTAAGATCAATCAAAATTTCATAGTGACGCACATCGAAGAGAAAGTACTAACCAGTCGCCATAGTCGAGTGGATAGGTTATGAGGATCGCAATACAATGATAGCAGATTCGAATCCGACTTAGAGCAGACCAGTTTTTTTAAATATAGGCAACACTTCAAACAACTTGCCTAGTGATGGACTTCGAAAGAGAAAGTTATAACCAGCCGCGATAGCTCAGTGGTTAGGTTATAAGGATCGCAATACGATGGCAGCAGGTTAGAATCCGGCATGGAGCATAACAGTTTTTTAAATAAAATATGACTTTAGAACGGTCAAGCGCTTTCCATGCATACAAGAGAGATAGCACGATTGTGAGAGAGAGAGTAAGTATACAGATCATCACGTGACTAATTCAAAATCCAAAAATTGAGCGAGCAAACTCAAAATCCAAAACGGCACCGGCATCACGTGGTTAATCCAAAATGGCCGCTTAAAACAAAATGGCGACAATTTAAAATCCAAAATGGCCGACACTTTGTTACGTGTCAAAGGCATTTGATATTAATACTAGTGTTGAATGAGGAATCTAGTGAGAGTGACGCGATAAAATTAATATCAGATTGGCTTTGTTCGTTGATAGGGAAGAGATAATAAGAACGTTGGTTTGTTTGTGAGAAAATTTGTATATCAGCTTTTAAAAAAGGCAAGAGTTTTCGTGGGGTGTAAATGACAATCTCGCCATTTAATGTGGTTTGGTGATAGTAAAGAATTAGGTTACTGGCCAGCCTTTCCTGTATGGGAGATAATTAAGCGGATGTCATTTTTCCAATGAATATTTATATTCAAGCTGTGAAGCGATCTGGGAAACACGAATACAACGATTGCGAAGTTTATTGCCTGTGAACAGGGTATGTAGTTTAATGTGGAATTTGCCTTTTGTTACCTGGAAATTCGATTTATAGCAACAACTATTAGGCGGAAAATCTTGGAAAGCTAATCTACCGCAGTATTGGGGGTCAATGTATAGCGAATGACAGCCGAGGTTGGAACCTGTCAAGCTGACATGTGATAGGAGTAACGGGACGTATTAAATGTCTGCAAGTATATCGGCACAAAGATAAGTGTTGTAGCTAGAATCTGATGATATTTTTGCATATAAAAACTGTGTAACCATTAAACTTACGAACGGTTTAAGTTAAGCGATTTAGGGTACCCTGCGTGAGGTAGTAATATTAAAGATGCTAATTGTCTGATCGATGGTAGTAATGTTCGAGTAGTAATAAACTAGTTACAAGTATTGCTTTCTTTCATATTGATAGGGAGTTCAATAATCGTATTGTTATTAGTTGATAGAAAGTGAAGTTACAAGTTTCTTGGCTTATATCAGTATATTTGAGTTTAACTTGTTGGCGCCAATTATAACATCATAAACTAGAATCCGCGACGTCTTCACTGATGCTAGAGACGGGCCTCAAATATACTTTTATAGTGATCGATTGTTAACTAAGAGATATAGCGATGACCTAAAGGTAGGTAAAGGAATTTATAGATAAATATAGCTAACAGCTTCAATTAAAACAAAATGGCGCTCTAGCAACACGTGGCGAAATCAAAATCCAAAATGGCCGCCGTGTGACGAAATCAAAATGGCTGACGCCTTAGGCAATTTAATTGTGATGACATCAAAATGGCTGACACCCCAGGCAATTTAATTGATTAGGGGAAGTGGTGGGGGAATTCTGTCCCCATTCTACTGTTAACTGCAGATTTTGGGCAATTCTGAAGTAAACTTACAAATTTGTAGCAAAATCGTAAAACATTGTAGAAAATTTTAAGCAACTTTTGAAAAAACGTTGGACATTCTTAGTACATGTGCAGCAAAATCTCAGTTTCAATGGATTTTTAACGTATTTTTTAAATTTCAGTTTACAGAAAATTAATAGACAATGTGCATAAGGTTTTTAGCAAATTTTAAGCAGCGTCCTGTCACTTTGCAGGAAATTTTTAGTAATTTCAGGGATTTTTTTTTAGTAAGTTTGGAATAACTTTAATCACAGTAACATTGAAATCCTATCTTTTCAGTAAGTCATAAAAAATTGTAAGCAAGTCTTCAGTAAATTTTTAGTGAGTTTTACAGAAAATATCTCAAAAGTTTTACGAAGTTTTCAAAAATATTCTGCGAGTTTGCAACAGTACTTCAGTAAGTTAACAGCAGAATTTCAGTATTTATGAAGCAAATCTTCAAATTTCTTGAAGAAACATTTTAGCAAGTTTACAGAATAGTCGTTGATAAATTTGTAGAAAATGTTAGGCCAGTTTTAAGAAAACATTCCGGCAAGTTTGCAACACTATTTCCGCAAATCTACAAAAGTAACTTCCGCAAATACTTTTGTTTGCAGAAAAAATATGGGCAATTTGTCGAAAATAGTCTACACGTTCACAACGATGTGTCTATAAGTTTACAGCAGATTTTTGGTAATTATTCAAGAAATTTTCAAAGTTCAAATAAATAATAAGTCTCAGAAAATCTGCCACTTGTTTTCGGCAAGCTTTCAGTAAATAACCCACATTTTACTTTCTACTGAGAGTATTTAGCACTAGTCAAATGTATTAGAAAAAAAGTGATATAAATTGGGGTTTAAAACTGCCTTCGACAATTAATTTTTTGTTTATAAATTTATAAGTAAATATTTAACACAGCTGAATAAGATACTAGGTGTTCCAGGATAAGTGAAACAGCACTGTGATTTAGTAATTGTGAAAGCTATTAAAAATATAGTAAATAGACCTCAAGCGGTAGGAAAAATTCAAACTAGTTGATGTAACTCAATATCACTTTTTGCTTCAGCTTAGTTGTTGAATAATTTTGTGGTGTTATCTCTTAGAAATGTACTTTTGTTTTTAACAGAATCAAATAAAGCATATCTTGATGAGCGCAAAAATTCTATAAATATAGAAAAAAGGAACAATTCCTTTAATAAACCGTAACGTTGAATTTGTAACATACTATGGATTTGTTTATTGTGATTTTTATTACTTGTGCCTCTTCCACAAAGGTCATTGACGGTTCAAGTTGCTAATAATAAATATCAGAATAAGTTGAACTTGTCGATTGCATTTACGTAGATAGTTTTTTTTACTTATACTGGAAGTGAAGTTGAAAAGTTATTCCAGTTACTTCTTGCGTTACAGGTAAAGTGTTTTTGAAATAATTAAAGCGTTATGTAATGAATACAGTCACATGTGTAGTATTAACAATTACCTTTCGTAACTGACCTTGATAGTACTGGCTTCGTAAATGTTCGCCCGCGCGGCATGGCCTACTGTTTATTATGACATAAATTATAAGTTTCGTAGATGCAAACCTTTGTTAAATCGATATTTATGGATTAAAAACAGTAAAATTAAGGTCGTAGATAAAATATTGTATGCAACGAGTGCTAAAAGTCGTTTATGCACGAGACATGTTATGAAACTCAGCCTTCGGCTTCGTTTCATAATTTTCATGTCTCGTGCATAAACGTCAACTTTTAGCACTTGTTGCATAAATAGCTATTATCTTACAGTAGCGCCTATTACCATACATTACACAACTGTTTTCAGTGACTAAAATGAAGTTTTATTCACAAGTGAGTTTTCATTATTTATACTACTGCACTGTTGGTAGCACTGTCAAGCTATGTCAAATTCGTAATTTTCAGGTTAAGTTTTGCGTCAGTCTGTGTCAAATAACAAATAAAACCTAACCTACGAACCTCGAATTTGACATAGACTGACAATACATTTCAGTACTGCCAATACACTTCAGTACTGTCAAACGTATATCACAAATCATAGGCGACTAATAATTTATTTCGCGACATATTCTGACTGCGTAAACTATTTAGGCACAAGAATTGCTACTGTAATTAAAACGTCGTATATCACACGTGAGCGAAATGCCATTATAACCTCGTGAGAAATTGTATCGCTCGTGCTGGGGCACTCGCGATTCAAAATTCTCACTCGCAAATAATGATGCATTTCTCTCACTTATAGTAAAAAGAGATCAATAAAAAACCAATTAGGATAAGCTGTGATATGTGTTATACGTTTGGCACTACTGAAGTGTATTGTCAGTCTATGTCAAATTCGAGATGTGCAGGTTAAGTTTTACGTCAGTCTGTGTCAAACAACAAACAAAACCTAACCTACTAATCTCGAATTTGACATAGACTGACAATACACTTCAGTACTGCCAAACGTATAACACATATCACAGCCTACCGTAATTGGTTTTTTTATTGATCTCTTGTTATAATTTACTATTGTATACAGTTTATAATTACAATAAAAAAACTACTTTCATTATACCATTATTCCTACTCAATAAAGTATGAAACGTATTCAGCAAGTTGTCTTTCATGAAATTTATCTTAACCAATAATAAAAGTGGCACCAAATCCAAAACCAAATCTGGCAACCACGTTTTGTACATTAACATAAAATTATCATTTTGTATAAAATGGGCATAACCTAACTCTTGTTAATAACTGACAGAATATTTACAGGGTGAAATTCATCACCCTAACATGGCCTCCTATCGGGAAAGTAACTATTGAACGGTTTATATGTCAAATTCGAGATTTGCAGGTTAAGTTTTGCGTCAGTCTGTGTCAAATAACAAACAAAACCTAACCTACTAACTTCGAATTTGACATAGGCTGACAATGCACTTCAGTACTGCCAACTGATTCAGGCTATCCAGAGCATGCTGCAATTGAGTTTTTAAAAAATCACTCTTTAATAATCACGCTTTATGTAGCACGCAGTTTGGTATGCAATTGTATTTAGTTGAAATGTACCGCTAGCAGAATATTGCATGTGAAATGTATTGATTGCAGAATATGTAGCTTTGAACTTCAATTAAAATACCTTAATCCTTTCAGCTGCGGGAAAATAAAAGATAATTAAAATATTGGGTGTTACTATAATTAACCTGGCTCTAACAAAATTAAATATTCAGAAATATATGAACGCATTGTGCCTTGATTTATGTTTTAATGCTAACGTCTTTTGTTGCAAATAAAATAGAATGTGAAATTCAGAGCCGAAAACATATTCTTATAATTGTTAATATTCATATTTTAAACCGCCTCTCTCGACAGTTACAAAGAACAACCAAATTGCATAAAAGGAGATATCGGAAACACTTTCTCATCCACGCAGGGTGTAGGCGTATAAATCTCGCAATACAATAAGAAAAATTACATTTTTGTAGCTTTTTGGCTTCATCATCACGTATGTTATAAAATATTCCTCAAAGAAGCGGCTGAATATAGACGCGTGTGTAGGAATGCCAATCGTGCGATTTTCTACGCTGTCTATAAATGCAAAATTCACTGATACAAATCAGTGGCTCCCGATACCCGTCATATCTCAAAAAATTTTTGCCATAAGCGAGGATCCTAACAGTTTAAGCAGCACGGACGATCATTATGAAATTTAAATCAAACAAGTGTTAGTTCTAGTAGATTACAGCATAGACTAGTACCATTGTTATTTACCAATAGATAATTAGCAATATACAATAAATCACAAGGGTAAGCAGAAGTAATTTTAAATAAGTTAAAGTAATGTTATTTACTACTATTATTAAGCATGTTAAAGTGATGTAAAGAGTGCACTAAAGTTAACTCATCGAACGTAACGATAAGTAATATAGTAATTCAGTAAATAAGAATACATTGTACCGGGAAAAGAAGCGAGGTATATCATGGGGCTATGGTAATTAAACTAAATAAAGAAATTTTAGTGGATTTGTAGATGTAGCAAGAAATTATGACCTTTGACGGCATGTCGTATGTGTCCGCTAGACAGAAGATATGCTGCGTCTCGAATGAATCGAAGTGTGTACAAAATGGGAACGCCCATCCATAGAACTACAAAGAAATTTAGAAGCTAGAAACTAGAAGCAAGACGCTCATCGAATCAAATTACCTGAACGTATACGGCCAAAAATCGTAGAAAGTAAATCAAAACCATTCGTCGAAAAATTGCCCCAACCGACGAGTACGCAAACGAACGAATTAAAAAAAAAGAATAATAATAATGTCTGCAAAACTATTAAAATATATTTCATCATTTTACATTGATTAGACACCAAATTTTTCTGGAAACGTGAGTTCGGATCCCTTCTATAAATACAGGAGCGATCCGAGCCGTATTATAGCTACTCCCATCACCTTTATTCTTCGACCAATCACGTACTTTATTTTATTTTATTTTATTTAGTTACTCCCAACATTTTAGAATACTAGGTACTAGCCATCTTTCTTTGTCGGGTTTCTGGCGACTTCCCTGGTAATGATAAGTAATTAAGTGTGGGACTACTGAGCCGGTGATTTATTTATTTTTATTCATATTAGTTGTATGCTGCCTTTATCAGCCGATGTAGTTCTGAAATTCAAGGAAAACCTCTAGATGAGAACAGTTGACCTACTAAGCCGGCGCATTAAATAATTGCGGCCATCAAGGATAATAATGCCATTTCGCGTCAGCAGGGCAAAGAATGGATCGAGAATGCCGCGGATGCTTACTTTGCATGCAAACAATTAAATCCGTTCAACAATTATGAGCGGATTCTCAAGAAGGGATGCTGCATTCCGGTGGCGGCCTTTGGTGGGCGTAATCCCGCCTCGCGATGAATGGGACCCATTACAGATTAAGTCCGGTAGTTTAACATTCCTGCAGCATGTATCGCGCATTCCTTTACATCTGTAGAAGCTGCTGAAAGCCCTTTTAGGTCTTACTTCACGGGAACTTGGCGCGATCCTCCTTTTGCCCCGCTCCTGCATTATGAAATAGAAACTGCTAAATGATGGCGGCTCCCCGATATCGCCGTCTCGCATGAGTCGCTGATCCCTTTTGCATCACTTTGCTAAAATTGTCAGTAACGTGAGTTGCTGTACTGAAGTCCGATAAGAGATAAATTTCTAACTTTATATTTGGAAGGAATGCACTCTATATTAAGTTTTTAAACTACTATCACACGTTTCAGAAATTATTAAATATACGTTTTATCTTGCAACAGACTGCAAATAAAGCTCTTCTGGTTGCCGAATTTCTTAAATAACATAATGCTTTGCTGTAAAAAATAGTTGCTTGACCGAATAGGTAAAGAGTCACTATTTTTCTGGTGCAAATTATATATACTATTAAGGTGATTAGCTCCACTTTGTGTGCCCAACTTGTGTTAAAATTGACTTACACCTTTACTTAAGTTTATTCCCAATCAAGTTTTTTAAATTGGATTTTAATTAATTTATTTGCCCTATTTTTTATTATGGATAATCAAAGTTATTTACTGCCAGCCTCAGTAGAAAAACTTGACTGAAAATCAGGTCGGATTGTTTATAATCTAGATTGCTTATATTCTGAAATTTGATTTTCTTATTTTTATGACAACTCATACATCTGCCAACTGACACTTCAAACCAGCCTTGAAAAATCAATTACAAATACTTCATCGTTACATTTGTCATTCGACAATCTAAAATGGTAAGTACTTCCTTAATTAAAATTTAACTCACTTCACTCTTTATTTTCTTTCAGTTTTTATTTTAAACACCTGTATTCTGTTACCTTTTTTGGACTTAACACTCTCCTCTAACAAACTCAATACATCCAGCTCTTCAACTCACCACGCTACAAAACTGCTCCACACACGGCGAAGGCCTCAACTGACAACCAACTGCCAAGATGAACAGAATCCGGATCCAAATCAACACAGAAACCCAGTTCGCCACAGGAACACACGAAAAACAGCTCGTTTTACCAAATCAGCACCTACACCTCCACCACAGTATGCATCCAAATCGACTTTAGCTGTAGGTGCTTTTACTCTAATGCTCAACCAAATTACACAAATGAAGCCTGCTACAACCCAGCACCACGAACCCTGACCAGTACTAAGCCACAAATATGCTCACTCTGCTAATGATGTCGATGTAATCTACCTCCTTTATAAACCATTCCTTGTTATCCAATTCAGTCGATGTAATGTAATTCCACAATAAACTCAATTCACATTCCCTTACTTTTATTTGCCTTTGTATATCATACCTGTACTAGATTGGTTTTCTCACCATATTCTAATCTTCATCCATCTAGTTTGCAAATCTTTTCTTTTAACATTTTAGTTTTTATTCTTCTTCACCACGCCAATTTATATTCTATTTTAACCCTTTTTTTACAAGATATGTATTTAAAAGGAGTTTATTTCTTAATTTCAAACGTTACAAATTGTATTACATCATTTTCGTTATCAAAATTTTTATTCTAATCAATAAACTATCTCCTTAGCGATCTAGCTTATCTTTTTACAGTCGAACACACTATTAAAGGTTTTTTATATGACTAATAGCTACTATGTTAAATAGTATATTTCGAAAAAATATTAGTCATTTACTTCCAATTTAATTTCAGATATTAAATTAAATTAAAATCCTACTGTTTCTCAATTAGCTTCATTTAATTAAATGATAAATTCTATTTCCTGTCTTTTCTAAATACATCTTAATAATTTTGATATCCATTTCACATCGAAATTCATCTTTGTAATTTTAAATATTGTATGCTTTTAATTTTATTAATCTTATTTTTAAACTCCTGTACCAATATCATAACAATACATTGCAACGCCGCTGATTGGTTGCAAACCTACCAGGCAAAGGACCATTGATATGGTCTTACAGCGCTGATCTCTAAGTTCTAACTATTCTACTCAGGTTACAACTTGGATACACGAAGTAAATATTATTACTTCCTTTGTGAATAGGGCAGCCGAGCAAAGAATTCACATTAGGTTTTTAAACAGTGGCTAGCTAGAACATAACGCGCGGCTTGGAATGCTTTCATGGTTCAGTTAAAAAGAAACGAAGAGAACAATATTTTACTACACTACAACACAACAGCGTATTAATTATTTATATTCTTATTGTTTTCTGAGTTGATCTCTCTTTTCCAAACCTGAAGTGTTATGAGCTATCTATTTGTGATCTTCTCATTTATCCCTTTTCTAATTTAGATTTCCTCTTTGTGTAAGCCTTTATACAAGAACAGTAATGCAATCAACGTAGCTTTTCCACATCTCCCGTCATTAAAAAAAATTCAATGCGAATGTCGCGTGAGGTATAATTTGCTGAATTCTATTGAATTTTTCTGTTACGCCAACGGTTACTTTCTTAAAATTACTGTTCAATACAAGTACATGTAATTTATTGCCAGTATTTTAAACATACATTTGAATTCATTTGCAAGAATTCAATGGATACGGGCTGCTGTTTATGTTCAAAAGGGTTCTTTGCATATTAGAACTTTGATATTGCGTTCTAATTCAGGAATAATTTAATGTTGCTCCTAAAAAGTGTTTGCTTCCAAAGTGCTTCTTAAAGTTATTGTATTCTGCTGTCTTTCGAACACAATTTCTTTCCGTGTCAGCAAAACTCATTTGATAAATGCCATTTGGCATTTCATAATTAGAATAAATTACACTAGAAAGTATACGGATGTATTCTTGTGATACTTCTGGAATTTAGTGGACTTCTTGGTGAGTGTAAGAAGTAACTTTTAAAATTAATAAAGAATGTTCAACCATGTTTATTTGCTGTTCAAACGTCAGCTGTAGTCTTATAATAACACAGCGAAAAGTGGAAGAAAAACAAGGCTGACGTAAACTATTCCTGTCAGCGTTCAGTCTAAACCGAGGTTCTGCAGTAATTGCTCTTTTTTGCGTTATGGTGGTGCCTACGCAAACAAGGGCGTGTGGGATATAAACTTAGAAGTTTGTGTATGCAGCAGTACACCTAAGCTCACCTCCCGCCGGCTGATAGCGGTAACAAAATACGGAATAAACATCGGAATGAGCGGGATGGCGCAGAATGCAGGATCATGTGCTGGAAATATTCCTTCTCGGAAGACATCAGATGCTGCACCGGTTTAGACGCCGGATATTTGCAAAACAGAACATATTTCAGGATCAAACGCTGGACTTATAAACAACTTTTCCCAGAAATTGCGCTTACATTCAAATTGATTCCGATAATTTATGGACTCTTTGAAGTCTCTTCCTTTGTGCACGGAGAGCAAGACTCCGTGTTTCAATGAATTTACTTAAAGTGCTCGAAGCTCACTGTATCTAAACTGAAGCTGCGAAGACTTTTTATATCTTAGCTCCTATGTGTTCCGTAATTTTTTCATTTCTTATCTTTCCGTTGTTTACTATTCGATAACAAGAACAAGATGAAAAAGTGTATATTTTCTGAGGCGTTACGGTCATTGTCATTAAGTAACAAATGACTTCCGCAATTGGACCGTGTCATTATTGAGGCCAAAGAACTTAACGTTTCGCTCAATTTTGTAAGGGGCTTCATTAGGAGTACAAGCAAAAGAGCACAGTAACTCAACGTGTAAACCACGCCAGAGGCGAAACTTCTCTTCTCCAGAAGAGTTTCGCCTCTGGCGTGGTTTACACGTTGAGTTACCGTGCTTTTTTATTTTTCCTCCTGGTACGTCCCTTACTAAAGTGGGCTCTTTCACTTCAATGTTGACGAGGTCCAATCCAGGAAATCGTTTGTTAATTACATATTTTCTGATTAATAAGATAATTGAATGGATTTTCATAATACTATTAAACGTGTTAGTTTTTGAAAATGTGAAAATTCTGGTTTAGAATCTCACTTAGTTATACCTGCATGAAAGCATAAATACTGAAATATGAAATCATGAAAAGAAAACTCGCGAAGACTGCCTTTAGACTCTCTAGTATTCCGATGGTCAGAACTTAATGGCAGAAGACGAAATGGATATAAACTGCTCGTATGTGATACGCCAATTGAGGCCGGAGGTGTATGACGAAATCTCGAAGTTGATAAACACAGTATGGAAAATTTGAATGGATATAATTCAACCACTATTTCGAACTTTAGAAGCTGTAGTAAAGAAATTAAAAAAGTTTTTAACTAATCTAAAGTATTAACTAGACATCTTCGTTCGACTATATAGAACAAACTGCTTAAGAACATTGACCGTGGTTTAAACGATAGCATCAGAAGGCGAATGAGTGTAGATACCGCTAGAAATTTAGAAATAGAATGTTTGAAATGTCATTAAATCTTCGACAAATGCAAAATGAAAGTTCATCCGAGCAACCAATCAAAAATACTTTCCACATGAACATGCTTCCGTGACACATTGAGTGAGACGTTATCGACTGATACAAGAGAAACGGTAGTGAAAGAAGGTACGAGAAGACGAGAGTAAACATGTTGTGTGAGAACATTTTTTATTTTGAAACGCGTCAATTCGTGCCACCTGTATTTATTCAAATTATATCTTTTCATTATATAATAATTAGCAATGAAGCCTGACAGTAATTGCGCTTGTATTTATGCACGTAGTTTAGTACTATAGAGTGATATTTAATGTATACGCTGTCAATGACTATAAGGGCGTTGTGCCGCGAGTTCGTGAAACAATGCTCCGACCAGGCAGTTTTCGCGCGGGAATAACCGGCCGATAAGTGAATCAACGCTGAACGGCTGCAAGAGGCATCATTCGCCAGTAAGCTCGGCGAATCGAGCGATTCGCGCCTAAGCCAGCGAACCTAGAAAAGCTAAAAGACCTGCGAACAACGCGTGCCAATTTGCTTCTGTAGAAATGGACCCTTATTATAAACAATCCTGTATTCGCGGTAGACGATCGGATCCCGACCCCGCCTAATCGCGACTGGCGAGAGGGCCTTGTTTTTGACGTTGTAATGATTATGAGAGTTATTGTGGTTGTGAGAAACTTTAACTGTATAAAACCGCTTAAAAGGAATTTGGTGTTTTCGATAACCATACATGGTGGCAGCGAGACGTGAGTAAGTGACTTTTTTCTGGGCTGCGTCAGTGAAGAAGCAAAACCAAAGTCATGTCGACCCCACAAAGTTCTGTGTATCAAATTCCAGCACCCGAACTGTTTACGTTCAAAGCAACTGATTGGGGCCATTGGCAGCTTATATTTCTAAGGTTTCGAACTGCATCTGGACTAGATAAGAAATCGGGAAGTGATCAGGTGAATTCGTTGGTGTACCTAATGGGGCCTCAAGCCGAGCCGATTTTTCAGTCATTTAAACTGCCAGATACTGACGCAATTGATTTTGAGACTGTTATGTTAAGGTTCAAAACACATTTTGTTCCGACAAAAAATGTGATTTATGAACGATACTGTTTTCATACCCGATGTCAACAAGAAGGAGAGAGTGTGGAGGATTTTATAACTGCACTTCACACAAGAGCAAAAAGTTGTGGTTTTCCTGCTGGGTTTGTTGACGAGGCGATACGTGACAAAGTTGTAGTTGGAATAGTGGACAAAAACTTGTCAGAAAAATTGCAGCAAGATCCGAATTTAACCCTGGAAAAAGCAGTTACTGCTGCAAAAAAATCAGAGGCAGTTAAAAGACAACGGGAAACTTTCCGTGGTGTGTCTGTGAAGGTGGACAAAGTCAACAACATGAAAAACAATGAAAAACAATTTTACAAACCGAAAAGCAACCAGAGTGGAAGTTGTAAGTGGTGTGGTCTTGCCCAAGATCACCAGAAGACTGAATGCCCTGCTCGTAATGCTGTGTGTGGAAAATGCAAGTTAAACGGACACTATGTTCGTGTATGTTTGAAGTCAAAATTTAAACATGTAAACGAGGTGGAACCAGTAGACAATGAAGACTCTTTTGTCGGTGAAGTTAATTCCGTGACTGATCAGAAGAAGTGAATAACAAAAGTAAACATTTTGAACCGATCAATTTCAGCAGAAGTAGATACGGGGGCTAATGTAAGTGTGCTCCCAGAAAGCATATTTCGAACAATGTTCTCCAAAGCAAATCTTCAAGTATCAATTACTGTCATCACCGGTCCTGGAGGAAGTCATCTGGATGTTACAGGAGTATGGTCAAACGTGAAGGTCAGTTCATCAAAGAACACAGCTTTTGAAGATTTGTAAGTTGTTCGAGGAGCAAGTCAGTTCTTGTTAAGCTACAGGGTGTCTGAAAAATTGGGTCTTCTGCGAAGACTGTTTGAAGTTGAAAAGGCAGCTGTTTTTGATCCAAATAAACATTTTCAAAACTTTTTACTGGTTTAGGTAACTTAAATCAAACCTACACTATAAAGCTAAAACCAAATGCTGAGCTTTATGCAATAAGTGTACCACGTCGTGTTGCTGTACCATTGAGACAAGCATTGAAGATGGAGTTGGAACAAATGTGTTCAAAAGGTGTTATAGAAGCAGTTTCTGAACCAAGTGATTGGTGTGCTCCCATGGTTCTAGTACCCAAGAAAAACGGACGAATAAGATGATGTGTCGACCTTCCACAACTCAATAGGAATGTTTTAAGGGAACATATCCCTGTTCCGGATGTTGATTCCACGTTAGCTCTACTTGAAGGTGCAAAGATCTTTTCAAAAATAGATGCAAACAATGGGTTCTGGCAGATTCCATTGTCTCCAGAAAGTATGGCGCTGACAACGTTCCTGTCCCCTCAGTAGGTTCAAGTTTCGAAGATTACCATTTGGCCAGTCGTCCGCTCCTGAGGTATTCCAGAGGCAAATAAGTCAATTGCTGCAAGGATTTAAAGGTGTCATATGTCACCATGATGATGTTATCATTCATGGAAAGGATGTTGTAAAACATGACTAGAGACTACATGCTGTTTTGTCAAAACTATTGCAAACTGGATGGACATTAAATTCGGAAAAATGCGAATTTAGAAAAACTGCAGTAAAACTCCTGGGACACGTCGTTTTCAGTGATAGTATCATTCCCGATCCAGCCAAAATCAAGGCGATAGTAGGTCTGCCAAGTCCACAAAACATCACCGAACGGAAGAGATTCCTAGGAATGGTCAATTTCGTAGGCAAGTTTGTCCCAAATCTGTCCACTATAGCACAACAACTATACGAACCTTTGAGGTCTGAAAACCAATGGCTTTGGTCCAAAGACCAAGACAGATCTTACAGTGAAGTGAAGAGAGCTTTATCTTGTTCGCCTGTTTTATCACTATATGATAGTCACAAGCAAACGAGGCTGTCCGTCGATTCATCGTCGCATGGCCTTGGTACTGTCCTTTTGCAGTGCGCATCTGATGGTCAATACAAACCTGTGGCCTATGCATCACGCACACTCTCCGCAGCAGAGAAAAGGTACGCTCAGATAGAGAAGGAAGCTCTGGCCATAGCTTGGGGATGTGACAAGTTCTCAAATTATACAGTTGGTAAAATGATCACCATAGAGACGGATCACAAACCACTCGTCTCTCTACTTGGATACAAAGACTTAAGTAGTCTAACCCCACGTTTGCAGAGAATAAGAATGCGACTGACTGGTCCTAACGTCACAAGATATCTCAAGAATGTATTCTATATTGGGAACATAGGAACAGAATAACTAAAACTGAAAACATTCTTATGAAAGATTCTCGTATTTTCATTCCGCAATATCTGAGAGAAGACATCTTGAATAGACTACATATCGGCCATCAAGGCATAAGTAAATGCAGATCCTTAGCGAAACAAGCAGTATGATGGCCTGGTCTATCCACGCAGCTTGAACAAATTATAAAGAACTGTTCGGTTTGCATAAAAAAACAATCTGATCCAGTTGAACCTATAATTCCGTCAGAATTTCCAATAAGGCCTTGGCAAATAGTAGCTACAGATCTTTTAAAGTTAAATGAAAAATGGTTCCTCATTGTATCGGACTATTATTCCCGTTATATTGAAATAGCAAAACTTGAGAACATGACTGTGTAATTACCCATCTTAAGTCAATATTTTGCACGACATGGCGTTCCAGAAGTTTTAAGGAGTGACAACGGTACTCAATTCTCTCAAATCGTTGGATCCTCATATTTGCAGTTCTCTAAATATTATGGCTTCAAGATAGTAACATCAAGCCCAAAATATGCACAAAGCGATGGTTTCATTGAGGCACACGTGAAGAATTGCAAAGACCATTTCAAGAAATTTGATAATCCCTATAAAATGTTAATGGCACTTCGGTCAACACAACTTCCGAATGGATTTAGCCCAGCTGAGCTGTTAATGGGAAGAAAATTAATAAGCATTGTCCCAATGATACCTAGTCAACTTGATCCTATTATTCCGAATTATCCCGAGGTTCTCCAAAAAGAGAAGGAGAGGAAATGTAATCAAAAAACAATTTTGATGCTCGCCATAGGGCAGTTCAATTGCCAGAACCGTCTATTGGTCAAAAAGTATGGATATCAGATCTTCGTCAAGATGGAACAATATCCAATGTCCACGACTCACCAAGATCTTATATGATTCAAAGAGAAAAAGGAACATACAGAAGAAATAGGAAGTTCTTACACCCACTACCTGAACTGGGTAACATTCCAAACCCTGAGAAGGAAGAACCAGAGAGCCATGAGGATGAACCTCCAACATTGGAGCCTACTTAAAGTCCTGAACGTCCTGATCAACCAAGAGTGACAGAAAACCCTAGTTCACCAGCTCTGCGTCGCAGTGGAAGAACTATTCGACCTCCAACGAGACTCAATCTTTAAGGGGGAGATGTAGAAATGGACCCTTATTATAAGCAATCCAGTATTCGCGGTAGACGATCGGATAACGAACCAGGTGAAATAGTACGTGATACCTCCACGGTTTAACTGGAGACCTTCGCCTGGGACCAGCTCGGAATTATAGCAGCCCTTGGAAGAAGCTAACGACTGTCAAAGCTACAGGGTCCGGCAGCGACTCCGAGCTACGAGAGGAACAATAAAAGACCACCAGGTTAGTTCTGTGTGTTAATTGCGAGTTGGCCGATCATTGCTGAAATAAACCATGGCGCAATAACCAGCAAATGTGTCGTTACGGATTGATAAGGGGAAAATTACCGTACGACTGCACGTTATTTTACGGCATGTGAAGTTTGAAGCGTGAATCACAATGCGTCCTCGGTAAAACAAGAATAGACAGCGCCCCGTTTTGGAGTGCGTGAAATTAACTTTGTCGACTCTATTAAACGTTTGTGGTTTATTATAAGGTACTCTATTCTGTGTAGTATATACCTACGTTGTGTATTTGTTTTTATGTATATTTTCTTTGTTTGTTCTTGTTTATTTACAGATTATATGTATTAAACGTAAATTGTCGGACCTCTTATTGTCATTCATATTTACGTTGGTGAGTACAACATTTCAGGTGTCCACGAGCTGGCCTTAAATAATATTAGTTTGGTCTCAAACAACATTAGCTTACCCTTAGCTGCACTGAGAATGAAAAAGGAGTCTCATAGATACCGACTGAATCAGCTAGCGAACCCAGGGCAAATTAAAGCAGTAATTCAGTAAGTGTAGGTAGGTAAAAGAGGGGCAGTGTTACAATTTCTAGGATCCCAGTTCGAATTTGTGATATTCTCTTGATTCTGAATCTAAAATCTCGCTTGTATAGGAGAATTTTTAAACACTTGCCGGCTCACAAGCATTTCTCGGCAGCTTAAGGCACGTGTTTTATTATCGATCCGTTTTTAGACGTGAATTATGTTGAGACACCAGGTTTAAGTCAAGAATTATTTCGCTATAAAAAAGAGTCAGTTGTATGAGCAGGAATGAGAGAGAGCAAACTTTTTTAACCCACCTCATCTTCTGGCGCAGGCCAGAGGCTGTTGACATGTGTATAAGCTTTGGCGCGAAGGTACTCGTCGTCCCTGTCTGGGTCCCGTGGATTTGATTTTTTGTAGAGGATTCCAAGTTGCCCTGTGTAGTCTCCTATTGGAGCACCCCAATTCCATTGAGTGACGCCGGCACTCCTTCTGCTACAGGTTGGGGCAACGGTCCTGTGTGATTCTTTCCCGATATCAGTCGTTTTACGCGCTAATCATTTAGCTAATTAGTGTCATGTCGTAAAGTTCCGTTTATGTGTAACAAACTGGCGCCATTGTCATAATGTAGTTTTTATGCTGTAACAGTTGCCATATATGGACCCGAAGACTGAGAAATTACCAAGAAAAACCAACCTTAAAGCGGTTTCTGAAAATGGATCTATGGAAACGTAACTGCTTGCTAAAAACAATAATTTTTTGAAGAAGAATGAATATCGATAATTTTACCGCAAAAATAGAAATAAAATGATTCAACTGGTACCGGCATTTTCAACGAATGCAGGCCAACGGCGATGAAGAAGATATGGAAAACGGTGGTTAAAGTATTGCCAGCTATGGCGCCGAACTTTGAAAAGTTATCAAGAATATCTGATCAAAAATACACGTCTGAGAGCTAAACGCGACAACAGCCGAAGGTGAATGGATGTAGACGATTTCACTATAAACATATAGAAATAGAACTGTTCGAATGGTATAGACATCTTAGACAAATGCAAGACGCGCAGTGAACGAACAAGATATTAGAAGACGATGGTTAAAGTGTTGTCATCCATGAAGCCGAAGTTTGCAAAGTTGCAAAGAAGCACTAATCAAACGAATGTAGTTGATACCACCACATAAATATCGAAAAAATAGTTCAAATAGAAACTAAACCTTCCAAAGATGCAAGATAAACTGTGAACGAACAAGGCATTAAAAGACGGTGGTAAAAGCGTTGCCATCTATAGAGGCGAAGTTTGAGATAGTACCAAGGAAAACCTAATCAAAATACTTTCTACAGAAATGGACTCCTAGAAACGTCTCCGTGAACTGAAAACAACGATACCTAAAAACAAATGAATGTATACGATTTAAATATAAAAGTATAGAAATAAAGCTGTACGAATGGCATGGACATATTTGACGGATGCAAGGGTCACAGTGAACGAGCAAGGTATTAAAAGACGATGGTTAAAGTATTGCCATCCATGAAGCCGAAGTTTGGGAAGTTGCAAAGAAGAACTAATCAAACGAATGCAGATGATAAAACTACATAAATATAGAAAGAAAATAGTTCATATAACTAGGAACAAAAACTTCAACCGATGCAAGATAAAACGTGAATGAAAAAAGCATTAAAAGACGGTGGTGATATTGCCATCTATGGAAGCAAAGTTTAGGATGGTAGCGAGAGAAACTAATCAAAAACATTCTCTACAGAAATGGGCTCTTGGAAACGCTTCTGAGAACTGAACAACAACACCCGAAGACAAATGAATAATTTAACTGTAAAATTGTAGAAATAGAACTCTGCGAATGGTATGGACATCTTTGACGGATGCAACACCAACAGTGAACGAACAAGTTATTAGAAGACGATGGTGAACGTGTTCCCCATGTAGCCGAAGGAGAACTAATCGAAAATACTCTCCATAGAAGTGTAATACTGAAGAAGCACTTGTAGGCTGAAAACGGCAGCATCCGAAGGCAAAATAATGTAGATGATACCACTACTAAAACGTAGAAAGAAAATAATTCAAATCGTAATGAAATATTCGGCGGGTGCAGGTCGAACAGTGAACGAAGAAGGCATTAGAGAACGGTGGTGATGGTGAAACTGTTGCCATCTATGGAGCTGACGTTTGGGAAATTACCAAGAAGGATGAATAGAAATTTCCTTTTCCAGATATGGACTTCTGAAGATGCATGTGGGAGCTAAAAAACGACAACACCCGTAGGAAAACGCATGTAGACGTTTTCATTTAAAAAATAGAAATAAAGCACTTCAAATGGTATGGTCAGCTTCAAATGTGCTCGAATAATGTATGAGAAAACCGTGCTGAAAGTATTTCCATATATAGAGCCGAAGTTTGGGAAGTTACCAAACAGAACCAATGAAAAATACTCTCGACAGAAATGGACCTCTGGAGACGTAATTTGAAAGGCGAACGAATGTAGATTATCCACTGTAAAAATATAAATGAAATACTTCAAAGAATACTAAACCCTTCGACAGCTGCAAGACGAATGGTGGCTCAAGATAAAAGAATGAGTGTCCAGATATAAGCACAAGCGAGGACGGCCGAAGTTAACTTGGAGAAAAAAAGTAGAAGACGATTAAGTTGATAGAAGAATTTTGCGAGCGAGCAACGCAACGAAGCTATTGCACCCAATATATAAAATTAATTTTTTGTGGAAAAATATGTTTAATTACATTTTAATCAGAATTGTCTTAATTTGTCAACCGTTTCTTAGTTTCCTGTCTGTCGTTTATTCAGATTCAATTGTTCTTCATTGTCTACTTTGACACAACAAAGAAGCTGACCTGCGGTTAATTAATTAAAATAATTAACGGTGATAGCAAAAGACCGCAGATCAACCTGCTTGCTGCGCTTACTACACAGCAAATACAATAATTTCCTGACACTTACCGCGTAGGCCGAACTAGCTCAATTTCGGCGGCCTTGGATTGTAGATTCTTATCAACTGTACCACCCTGGAAATACTTCGAAACAAAAAAAAGTGGGCGCCAGGAATCATAAGATGATTCCGAAAATAATCAACCTACTGTTTAATATGGTTTATTAATAGCATAAAAATCTGGTAATCACCAAATTTAATTTATGTAATTCATAAAATATTTGAAAATGTTGGTACACTATGCAGTCAAAACTAATTGAAGGTGGCCACACGCATTACCACAAATAACCCCTTTTAGGGTCGTTAAATTACTTGAAATTGCAAAGTAAATCTAGAGATATGCATATCTCTATCATTCATAAAAACCTTTCTTTCTAGGTTGATGAGAGAAAAAAACGTGGGTGCTCCTTTTACAAAAGAAGGTATAGAGTACACATAAAAATTCAATAGTTTTAAATGCTATATTTAATTGAATTTGCTGAGTGAATGAACTATCATGTTAGTAATAAATTTAGTATCCGGTATCACCAGCACAAGGTTGACTTGGTAGGTACATAACCTGTCCTCGATTGGCGTTGTAATAAAAAAACGAACCAACTGACCTTCTGGGCTCATAAGTTTAGGGTATAAACGCTAGCCGGGAGCTGCTATAACCGGTAACCCGCATACAGCAAGGAATCAGCCTTACGCAACATGGGTGCAGAAGCAGAAGCGATGCAGAAAACAGCAGGCGTTCGTTTCGAATTAGGACAGGAAACCGAACTCCAAGTCCAAAATCATCGGGTGAAAATTGTTAATCCCAAGTGCAAGTTGTGAATTCCAGGTGAAAATAATTCCTGGTAAAAGCTAAAGAAATGCAATTAATATGAGGATAACAGAAAGAAAAACTCATCGTACCTGAATCAAATTATCAGGTCTTGGAAACAAAATGCTTGTAAAAATTGGTTGAGCGCACGTACTTTTGACTTATTTAAAAATCAAACCTCGACCGCGCAAAACGCGGCGGCCGGGGCTAGAAAACAAGTGCCGGGCCCGAAACGTTCGCTTCAAAATGAAAGTTCGCATTCCTACGGCCAGCGATAACAAATAGCGCGGGTCAAAAGGGCATCGTGCGAACGATAGGAACTCGATACAGGTACAAAATGCGCTGGTTTGGAAAATGTAACAATTAGAAATGCAATGGATTATAATTCAAATAAAAATATACAGGTTAGGCATGAAATAATTTGGTAAATGGCAAAACAATTAAGCGAAGCCAAAAAATTGTTTCAACGTATTCATTTTAATCAGTAAATTGCCCTATTTAGACTATTTTTAAGTACACATTGTATGTAACCTGTGAATATATTTAGTTACAAGAAAACTGTTACTTCGAATTTCCGCTGGCTGTTGCTGCATGTTCAGCAACTTGGTACGCCATCGTCTATTTCGAGTCGTCCAAATAGTTTTTGCATTCCTTCCTTTCGAAAAATTCCCGTACATAGTTTTAGTATGGGAATATTTTCCCGGTTTTCAATTTCTTTTCGAAGGTTTTTTTTCTCCGAGGTTTTCGTTTGGTAATGCTTTAAGAGCAGATTTTCTTCCGAAAAATTGTCGATAATATGGGGCAAATTTGGTGTTCTTGGTTTGGTGAATAACTGTATCTATTTGGTTACCGAAAAATTGTCGATAATATGGGGCAAATTTGGTGTTCTTGGTTTGGTGAATAGCGGTATCTATTTGGTTACCTCAGGAAGTTATAGTATTTCGGAATTAATCCCACATCGAAAAACCTTTGGATATCTAGCACGCGTCGCGGCTATTAAGGTCAGGTTTTTCAATTATTCCAAACTCTATATTAACTGACATCACATCTCCCGATTTCCATTACCCAATCATGGAAATCACCAATTGTAGATCTTAAATTCTTGATTGAAACTCTTGTAAATTGTTTACGAATTTGACTTAATTTCAAGTTTGTTGCTGGTGAGCAACCATCTGTTACTTATTAAATGTTATTAATTTTTAGTGTTTCCGATTTTATACACACTGTACGTTTTTGTTTGTTAAAAATAGTAAGCTGCTAATTTTAAGTATATACGTGATCCAAACCGGTTATTGTGCGACGAATTCGATGTAATAACTTGTACCTTATCTATATTCGCGTACCTATGTTCGGAGAGGTGTCGTCGTGCGACGCGATATGTGGATTATGTTATCATGTACCTTTTTTTGGAGAGTTTGATGAAGTTTATCGAACCTTGACTGCTCCCTACTGTTCAGTGGAGTGTCTCACGGTAACTTGCTAAACCTAGAGCCATTAATTATTGGTTTGCTACTGCTTATGACAATAAGGCAAATTCATTAAGCACTTTTTATACCTATCGTCCCTCTCAGGCAGTCTTGAATTTTAACAATTGCTTTTCATAATCAACTTCTTAACCCTAAAGGGCGAATCATATTGATTTGTCAACTTCAATTATTCCAGAAATTGGAAAAAATAACCGGTGGAATGATGCCATAGCCAGTTATAACTTCCATTTACGAATTATATGTTTATAATTTTTGGCAGTAGTCTGCCATTGGCGTTTCTTTCTGGTGCTTCAGTTGTTTTTTTATAGTTGACTTACTAATCTCAATTGTTAAATTGTTCCAATTTTTCGACTGCTTTCTAATGCTCATTTTGCGTAATTCGCAATACGCTAAAGCGGAAAGCTGTTACTTATTTATAACAATTGTCTCGACAAACCTATAACAATGCTTCATTGAATAGTTTATTATGTTTTAGAATAGGCGGCATTGCATTATTTAACAGCAGCTGTGGTGTCTGAATACGAAACGTGCAGCCTAGCTAAAAAGCAGATCAAGCTTAAGCAATAACCTTCAGTTTCCTGCAAAATCCCGTTTTCTCGGTAAGCAGGCAAAAGAAATGAACCGGGGCGGATCTGTTTAGACCGCGACTGTAAGCAACTAGCGAGGAATGCCGAAAGAATCCTGGGCCCGAACTATTTTTAACCTTATTATCGGAATAACGCGTGAAAGACTAATGTCTGGAGATTCCAGGGCTTCAACCATATCGATTATCGGCAGGTTGATGTCGCCTAGGATGTGAAAGACCGCGTACAGACATCGGAATGTCATTTCCCGGCGATTCCAGCGCCTTCTCTTTGTTAACTTGTCGACCACAAGATATTTCCATTCTAGCGGAAGATGCCTCGCATTTTTCATCCCTCTTCTTGGCGCCCCCACTTTCCCACGCGAGGAGGACGCAACAATACGGGCGTTTAATTCCAACTTCAGTTTTACCACCGCTATCGGCGGAATTTAGGGCGATCCTCTGAAAAACTGACATATGCCGCACTCGACCCTTTCAGGGGTGTCCGCAAGAGTGCCCACAATACACTGTTATTTGCATGACTGTTGGGATTGGGAAATACCAAATTAATATAGATTTTGCAATTAAGCATTAGATATTGACTTTTGAAAAGGGTTTTCATCTTAAAGATTTTGTTGTTTAAATCTACATTAATGCATAATCCACTGTCTTCGATAGCAAAATGACATCATTGACCAAAAATCTACTAAGTAATAAATTAAATGCCAAAGTAGAAGCTAGTGGAAAACTTTAGTTTAGCTATATAAAATAAAAGAGGGTAAAGATCAGTACAGCTCTGACAAGAAAATGACATGGCCTTTATATGCGGAAATTACCATAAGACGGTGAATAAAATATAGTGAGAAATCAAATAAATTAGCTACTAGCAGAGCTAGTATCACTATCATAATAACCCTCTTATACCGAAAGCACGGTCTACCGTGTTACCATACCCACAAATGCAAAAGCAAAGCGCTATACTGGCAACCATACTATTAACTTAATGTGTCACATATATTTAAGATAATTTTAAAAATAATTCGTTTTAGGCGATATAAGGTGTAAAACATATTCCGGACACCCACACTGGATTTGGAAATGGATTAGCAGGTACATCTTGCTTGTATTGTCTTAACTCAGTGCTGAAACTATAGAATATTAGTTTGCCGTGTGGACTATAACCACGATTTCCAGTGCTTTCCAACGAGAGCCATATGGCCTCCCAATAGCCCCGGAGGATCTGTAGGAAGCCACAGAAAGAATCAAAAAATGAGGAGCCATAGCAGCTTTTAAGCGGCCCACAACAAGCCGAAGAAAATGAACGTTTTGTAGACGAAATCACGAAGAGTTTCGATGTCCTATTCACATTATTATTTGGCGACTCATAAGTTTAGGAAACCGACAAGGAAAGCGTCTGCGTCCTCAAGTGGCGTTATAGTAAAAGCATCGCCGGAAATACCTGCAAGGGACAGATCCAGACTATTACACAACTGTAATTCAACGATCGTCACTTCAGGTGGCTGATTTTGATTCTGTTATTCGCAAGCAGTCATCGGAGTCCGAAGCTGTGTCAATTATTAAGAGCAGCGCATGTGCTCTATTTTTAGTTGTTATGTGCGCCTTTTCAATAAAACTGCGGGGTAGAGAAAGCTGTATCGTCTGCGTTGGAGTTTAGTTATTGTTAGTATAAGGACGTAGTAGCATAATATTATTTCAATATACATATCTGCTGTTCATTTGTATGTAACAAAACTGGCTTCTTTTATTACAACCTTGGAGCAGTAATATTTATAGCTTAACACGAGACCAGGGTCAAGTTGTAGGTTTACTGGAACAAGGGCATTCACTAGCTACGCACTAAGGTAAACAAAATAAAAGAGGTCTCGTTGTTATTGAGCTAGATGGCGATAGAAGAAGGTAAATTAATAAAGGAGTAGTGGCATAAATGTTTCAACAAAAGTCGTCGTGGTACAGTTTGCTGTTCAAGTGTACGGACTCGGGAAGAAAAATGTGGTTAAAGAACAAACCAGCTCTTTAGAGCAGCAGCATTAAAATGGCAGAGAAGATAAAGAAGACAAAATAAACTCGGTGTAGCATTATTTTCCAGCTTGAGTTCGTATGCGAGTAAAAGTCATAACATGTTTTGGTAGCTATGGATCTTATATAAAACGTACGTACAGAGATTTCTTAATAATATCGTCTGGCGGTGATAGGATAGCGTATAGCAACCCTATATGCTAGTACACACTTGGGAAAGATTACTTTTACCTTTATATTGAGCATCTCTGCACTCTTGGGGAAATGGGAGCCCCCATGTGTGGAAACAGATTGCTTACCTAAAAATAAAACAAAAAGTTAGTACATATGTCCCTAGCAGCTTAATTTTCGAATTACAAACACCATATTGTAGTTTTCAATAAATTGGTACATTGGAAATTCTTTATATATTTTTATTTCCCTAATATTTTACTAGGTTCTTAATATACTAAAAAAATGTCACTTCAATTCCAAATTTAAACATCATTATCTCTACAATTTTTGTTGTTGTTATTTGGTAATATGTTACTTTCAGTCTTGAATTTACTTAATGCGCTGCAAAGTATAATTTTCGTGACTCTTGCAATCGGAATTATCCTGAAAAATCGCTCATAATCTAGTGCAGGATTGGTTCTACTGGTTTATTGGATTTCTGCACTCATTTGTTACATCAATATCCTATAGTATCTGGAAGTAAACACTTTTTGAGTTGCAGGGAGCGCAGGTAACCCTGGTGTGGTGGCTCAAGGTCAACCTAAAGTTCACCAAACTAAGGTTAATCAAGATACAAGGGCATGCGTGTCTTGGCATAACAGGGACAATAAGAACAACGCCCATTGCTGCAATAGAGACTCTTCTATAAAACCACCTCTTCATATAGAAATACAGGGCGAGGCAAGATTGGTAATCCGTAGGTTGCAAAATTCATTGTACAGCTTTCGTTTACGTACAGAACACAGGAGTATAGCTGACAGTACAGAGGAGCCTCTACTTGAAATGAGGATGGAATATATGACTCCGAAATATCTGGCCAGGTCACTCTTCAAGGTGTTAATTCAAGATCGTGAGGAGTGGAAAACAGCCAAACAGGATATACCTCCTGGAAGCTTGATCCGTTACACGGACAGTTCTAAAACTGAGACTCGTGCTGGATTAGGAATTTATGGCGAAAGACCAAAAGAGAATCTCAGCTTCTCACTGGGTAAGCACGCTTCCGTATTTCAAACTGAAATATACGCGATGCTACAGTGTGCGCAAGAAAACAAACGGAGGACTTATAAACGTAAGCGAATCTACATAATGGTGGACAGCGAGGTGGCTCTGAAAGCTCACTCATGTAGTAAGACATCTTCTAGACTGGTATGGGAGTGTTTAGAGGATATCAATGACTTGGCAGACCGGAATGTCGTGAGACTATTCTGAGCACCAGGTCACTGTGACATAGACGGTAATGAGAAAGCCGACTAGTAAGGCAGGGATGGAATGAGGCTTACCTTGGCCCAGTACCAGTCTTAGGAATTTCAAGAAGTGTTATCCGAGGCTACATAAGTGATTGGATCGCACTTAATATGAAAGGTTGGATTCACCGACCAGGGCAGAACTACAGCAAGGCGTTCATAACCGGACCTTGCAAAAATAGAGCTGTAGAACTACTTGTCATGGATAGGGAGCAACTCAGGATCGGCACAAGTGTATTAACATGACGTGCGACTGTTAAGAAACACCTGCGGAAGATCGGAAAATACAATGAAGATCTTACTTGTAGACTCTGCAATAAGGAAGTAGAAGTCGCAATACACATTTTGTGTATAGGTGATGCATTGGGAAGGAAAAGACAGCGCATATTCGACCAGCCTACTATGGAACCGAAGGGAAAAACGACTCAATCGGTGTGGCCTACTAATTAGGGAATGCACAATAATCCTTCCAGGCTGTAGTGTCCCGGGAATCAGTAGAGAGACAGGCCCTGAAGAAAAAGGCTGTGGCTTGATGGTGATCCTCCCCATCTTTAACTAACCGAAGCACTTATTATAACGCCCTACTAATTAAACTAGCGTAGCACCAACGAAGTAAGGTTAATATGTATCGCATTCTCCATCTTATGTGTGAAGAAACTCTACCCTAGCTTATACTTCTTCTGCCATTTATTGAGTCCAGAATTGACCATATAGGCTCTTCTTTCTCCAGTTGTCCCTGTTCTGTGTTATGGTTGTCCACTTACATTCACCAACTCTCTTTAAGTCGTCTTGCCATCTTGTAATTGGTCTTCCTGTACCTCTACCCTAGGTTATTATTTATACTGATATTGACAATTTTACCACCGATTCATGAGCGAAAATCATTATGTTGACCCGCTACTACGTTTGCAAATTCCCGACCTTGCCGTGATTAGTTTTTGTTTTTAGATATTCAGCAGTCGGAAAAAGACAGCTGTTGGTGACATCAGCCGCCAGGTTAAATGGTAAGGCGCATAAGTGCATCTGCATTGACTTGTTTCAGTTCCTATAACTTACTCCACGACTGAACCTGTGCAGTTGAAATTAGTACGTCCTGATATTGTAGCTGTTACTTCCTGTGTGTAAAGCTGGAAATATTTATGTAAAGCATAACGCATTTTATGAAATTAAAGTGATTTCCGACCTTTGCCGAAATGAGGGAAAGTTCTTATTCACTTGAGACATAACTAGAATAAACTGGACTTTTATGAAAGAATGAAATTGAAGTGGGGAATGCAACTACTCACTGTTGACTAAGGCTGCCTAAGAACATAGCTAATGTTGCTAAAGGTTTTTAAAATTCTGTGATAAATAATATCCATAACTGAAGAAGAATTTGAAGGTAGCGCCATGGGAAAATTTAGACTGTTGGATGTGCCCATGATTATTACCGGTACCTTCATTATAATTTATTATTAGGTTAAACAAAAGTGCGCGTAGGAATTTTAATGAAATTATCGGAAGTAGAGAATATCCGAGGCGTTTAGCTCGAGCAAATATTTTTGCATGCATTTGTTTAGTTCGCTGAATACACAAATACCGTGTACAAACCAATATTGCACGCTGTTTGCATTGCAGCGCTGCTCATTTGCGCGAAACGGAGTAAAACACAAACAAAGTTTCATTATTATCAGAAGCTTAATCAACGAGCTCTTTATTTCCGGGGAATAAACGGCAGCGCACTCGTTGCTGCAGTCCTCGAAAACTATGACCTTTCGAGCCCGACGTGGACACTTCAGCCATTTGATACTTGTAATTGTAATTCCGAAACGCGGGCTTAATAAAAAACGCAATTACGCGGTTAGGCAGTTTCGAACGCGTGTTTCGGGACGCCAATGGCTTCGGCTACGGGGAGATAAATTTTTACGTCAGCGGGAGTCGCGGCTGTCGCCTGCCGTTTTAAAATGTCCATTAAAATCTTGAGTCGCAAACAGGAATGGCGCTGGATCAAATCTTCTAAGCGATTTCGCACATATAATTGCAGATGTAATCTGCTTAATGGCACTAACACAAAGTGAAATTGTGTGAAGAAGAATTATCTTTTGTGAGACGCGGGAGAACTGAAATGTGGCATGTTGCGACTTTTACTTTTATCTGCCGCAACGCCTCGTCAGCAACCTTGCGTTAATTGAGAAATATCTCCACATGTGTGGGCCCAAGATAAACCCCGATGCAATTATTGTCGCTCGTTTTATTCCTTTTGGTGTGGAAACGCGATGCTAATATAGATACACGCTACATTTAAATAGAAATGAGCTCAAATTGGACATGAGTGCTTAAGAAAAAAACTTTTATAATATATTGTTTGAAGCATTTTAGAAATTCGTGCTTCTCTTTAATCGGTCGTGTAAATCTGGAACTCGGTGGCGCCTGACCGCCTGAAAGGCTGTGGTTTCTAGATCTTCAACAACATGAGTCCAATTGTTACTGTTTATCCTGTTTGGATGTTTTAATAACTTCATACAGTCGGTTTTATATTCCTAAGTCCTAAACTGCTAGAATGACGACTGGACGGTCGATTGGCATGAGCAAAAATAAGTTGGAATAGCAGCTAAGAAAAGTCTAAGCGAAGTGCTTTGATCATCGCTATAACATCAAGGAAGACAATTACGATACACAATAATTTTTGGAAATATGGTTTAGAGCTAATCCATTTTGATCAATACGAATACCAGGGGAACGCTGATGCTGATACTAGCATGGAGGCAAATATGTATTTTTTTTAGCATTTGTTACAGTACCATAGAGATAATTATGTTAAATTGATCTATAATGAATAATATGTAATACGCCAGGTATCAAAGAAGAAGCCTCAAAAATAACTAATTGTTCCTCTGATTATAACCCAGATTGGTATAATATTTTTTTTTTGTATTTTATTATGTCTTAACGACATCCAATTAGGAAAATAAGTTCTATATAGCAATGAATTACAGACAGAAACATTTTCAGTTTTTAAATACCTCATTTTACTATTGCTGCTACTTCCATAAACCCTCTTCAATGTCCCATTCTTTTGTTGTTTAACTACGTAATTCATCAATTAGGAAAGTAGCACCACAATAAATAAAAGATGGTAATCCTGTAAATTATCATTAATTGAAAACCAATACAAATATGTTTAGCGCCCATTTTCAGTGTTGTATCAAATATCAAATGTATACAAGGGAATGTATTAATGATTATCAAATAACAAGTGCGCTATGTACTTGAATACAGTTTCTAGTCAACTAATCCTCAGTGACATTTCCTTGTTCAACTCGAAGTTTGTAGTAAGCTTTATCGTAGATAGGTGGCTTTCTAAAGATGTGATCACCCTTATTTTGCAGTTGAAAGTGTATTTACGCAGCATAATACCACACTCGATGTAAATAATTAGTATGGATCCGTATTTTTGATCATAATTGGTTTGGAATTAAAAAAAATTACATTTAGCTCTTGTATTCTCCTGTTTCATGTTGAAGACATTGTGCTATCCCAATAACTCAAAAATATGTCTAATAACGTCGCCCTTTAAGTTGTCGATTGAAAACAAAACTCGCCAGAAGCAATGTTTTCAAACACGTTAGCTCTAACGTAGCAAACAAGATGCTCCAATTACTCTATAAACACACGGGAAGCTTAGCGGTGAAGATCCTTCAAAGATCTCGCTGCATCTTTGCGGATACGGCATAATAATTGAACTAATCGCGCCTTTCAAGTCGCATTTCTGCGCACACCTCCAGCGTTATCAAATCAGGAGAATCCGCTTTCTACATACCTAAAATAAAGCACGCATCGCTCAAGAGCTCGCCACAAAGTTGAGTAGCTCGTCTTAAGTGATAGGCAACACCCGTACAGCTGCAACGTGAACCTCAAACGGGTGATATTGCCTTGGGAACAGATTAGATTTCGAATAGATGCACTTTATACTTCGAACGAGAATATTGTTTTCCGTCTTTGACACGGGAACCTACAGAAGAGCGAGAATTTTATTGCAGCGCGAAACTGGGCCGAATGAAAAACTTGAAAAGTTGCATAGCTTCGACGGAAGTTCAAGAACGTTTATATTACTTAAGTGACAAATAAAATAAATTACTGTGAATGGATTTTCTCAAATATGTAACCTGGCGAGCACACTGATTTCTTTCTTTTTAATTTTTTTATTATATGATATAGACGATAATTGGCATATAACATCAATGGCCAGCTTCTATCGCAAAGGTCGAGCTTAGTGAGTCACAGACATTGATAGACGTTGTTGTGAACAGCTTTTCGTTCAAACAATAATTCACAGCATTTACTACAGCTTTATGTGGCTTTCCACTGTTAATTAGACAATGTGTAACTTAGGCAGGCTGTGTGGTTGCGTACAGCAAGCAGGACAAATTTGTAGTTTGTAGTGCACATACCGCTAGTCTTTGCAATTTTCTATTTGCTGTGATTAACATAGAATTTAAAGCATTTGGGCTTTTAATATGTTATATAAACGATGCTCCCATTTATATGCGAGAACGCTAATATAAATGTATGAAGTAATTAAGGAGGTTGGGGCAATCCTGTGCGGGACGCGACGTAAGGGGGTTGGCCTGTGGTAAATGCATATACTACGGCAGGCATTGCCAACTTCAGAAAGACAAATAAAGTATAATGTTTTTCTCATTTTTGAGTACATAGTAAAGATGAATGTATGGTTTTTAAATATTTTTTACGATTTTGTACCTGTAATAGCAATGAGAAACTATTTTTTACAGACAAAATGTAGTTTCGAATTGAATAAATTAAACGCTGAAGTTTGGCAACGACGAAAGTGCAGGATAGCGTGTCGCACGGAGTAGAAGGCCGGAGAATCGTTGACATTCCGGTGTTAGCCAAAAACTTGAAATGCCTTGTCTGTGACCAAATTTTGTCGTTATCGTGCATAGAAAATGAAAGCAGCCGTGGTCTCGCAAGTGTCTTCAAAATTCGATGCCATGTCTGTTTGACAGTTCGTACTGTGCCAACGAGTGGTTACTCTTATTCTGACGGCTATGTTCGACGTAAAATATACCACGTTAATTCTAAAGCTGTTCTTGGGGAGTAGCAAGTATTCAATTAATCCGACATACGTATTTCGCTTGCGCATGAAGCGCTGAGAAAGCTGAGACTTCGCAGCGTTGCCGCATAAAAGTGACAGGCAGGCCGATCGGAGCCATTTTTAGTGCACAACGATATATTTTTCACTAATGCAACAAATGCAGCGAGTGAATCGAGTTCAAATTTTACCAGTGTCTTCGGAGAATATTGCATTTGGTTGTGCAAAGTGTTTCATCAACATTTCTTCGTTTACTTTTTTTTTAACCGTCCCGAAGGTTTCCGCCCATAAGAGCCCATGTATTTTTACACGATTTTACTATTTATTTTCTCCTATTCTGACGACAATTTTCTTCAAATTTATAGGGGAGTTTTTAAATGCACTTTTCTACAGTATATATTTTTTTTACGATTTTCTATTCGTCAAGTACGTAACGCCCCAACCTCCTTAAGCGACATGCCCATAAAGTTATAAGGTTCGCCTTAACCAATTAACTTAAAAAACAATTTTCTTAAAATTTGTTTTGTAAATAGGGGCGTAGGTATATACTAGGACACTATTTTTCTTTTGGGTCTATTTTTTGTATTTTTTATTGTAGCAAATTGTTATTTTACAAATTAAATAGGAAATAGGTTAGGATTAAGTAGGTATGATATAAGTTTGAAAGATTATTATATAAAGCGTACACTGTGATAATGCCACTATATACCACATGTCCCGATATAAACCACTGGGTGGTATGTACAGGGACAGCTGCTGGTACAGAAAGGGACAGCTGTGGTGCATTAAACAACATAAGAAATTTATAAAGTTATTTTACTTTTTAACAATTACAAATATGACAAGAGAACAATATTTAGCCAATATTGTATTCTGTTAAGTCATAGGAGAAGATTAGCTGTTCCTGAGCACGTTTACTTCCACCAGCTTTTTCTGGTCTTGGCAATTTTAAGATAATATCATCCATATCTATAGTATCGCAGTCACTTTCTTCAGGAAATACAAAAAATTTTGTAAATCCTCTTTTTAAAAAAGAAAACACATCACATCAATTTTTGTTCTGCACGTGACCTACATAATACTGAACATGTCTTTTACTTGTATATTTTGCTAGGACATAGTCACCAATTGAAACCATATCGTCATCGTCAGCGTTCGAAACTTCTGCTTCATATGGGCTATCAGAATCATTACACAGGACTTTTACATCCGCATTTTCGCCATCTGAGGAGCTGTCTTCAAAAACTTTTCGTGTAACCGTTCCATTTTGCTTCAATCTGTTATTTCGCATTTGCTATTTATTTTTTTTTCTTCTTCTCTTATAGAATGTTCTTACTCGATCATAAGCTTATTGGGTGTGTCTGTTAAAATTGTAGATTTGGCTCGCTTTTTCCCTTTTTTTATGTTTTTCCTGGGTTCTGCCTTTGCATGAGGTCTAGCTTGTTCAGGAGTCACAATGATATTCTGAAGAATATTAATTTTTGTTGTCGATGGAGTAGCTTGCTGAAAAGTGATGGTTTCTCTATCCGTTTGTTTCATTTCTTTCTCCACATTTTCTGTATTCATTTCACTATTTGTTGATGGACCAGATTGATTATGTGAAATAGTATAATTTGCCTCTTCTGGGGTAGGACGATCTGTAACATAACTAGACAAAAAAAGCGTCGCTAAATACTTGTGGATCAAAAGGAACGATTCCACTCTTTTCAAATCCTTTAATAGTATTGGTTGGAATAAAAGCTTCAGGGAACGATTTTCCAACCACGAAAGCAATATTATAAATGTTGAGAAGAACGCCTGGGTGATTAATCAACCACTGATCTGCAGCTCTGTTATAAAATGCTTTAAAAATGCCAAAACAACTTAAATCGAGTGGCTGCATTCTGTGACTGCAATGGGGTGGTATGGTAAGAAGTATTATTCCACATTCTTTAGCTTTTTGTAAAACTTTAACGCCGTAATGGCTCTCGTGGTTGTCTCATATTAGTAAAATGTTATTGTCTTTCGAACAACGGGTGTATTTGACTAAATGCTTTATGTACTCTTCAAAATTAACAGCTGTCATCCATCCTGTCGGATATGCTGAACCAGCTGACCCAGGCGGTGCATCGTTGATCATGTGAGGTTTGAAATTTTTACGTGGGAATACGAAGAATGGAGGAACGAATGTCCCATTAGCACAAATTGTTGCACATAAAGTGACCAATGTACCTCTTTCACTCGATGTTATTTTACCAATTTGCTTTCGTCCTGCCTGTGCCAGAATTTTTGGAGGTTTGTGGACTGTCGTCACTGCAGTCTCATCGCAATTGTAAATCTGATTAGCTGTAAAACTATACTTTTTTATAGTTTTTTCCAGGTTATCGAAGAATAAAGCAACATTGTATTTGTTAAAACTGGTCGCTCTTGCCAGACTGGTAGCTGCTGGTACGAAGGCTGAGATTTGGGTACCTCTTACGAAAACAAAATAGCCATTCTTTTCCAGCACTTTTCTTTTGGTACCACGAATCAGGTATCTTTTTTTCATTTGCTACAGCAAAATCAAAAGCTAACTGTCTGGCATTTCTTTCAGTTAGACCATAACACATGTTTGCTGCATTTATTAGGTATTGTTCTAAAAGATTTTCTTCATCAGTAGTAAATATTTGTTGAAATCCATGTTTTCCCACGTTCTACATGGCGAAGGGTACTCTTTTCATTATGTTTTCGAAACTGGCTCCGAGGTATTTTCGACATTTTAACTAAATAAAAATAAATTAAGAACTGTTTTGGGTTGATAGTGGTATATAATAGGACATGTCCCATAATATACCATAGTAAGGTGTCCCACTATATACCATTGCCAGGCATCTTAATGCTTCACGCCTACCGTAATACTTGAGTTAGTTAGGGTACTTTAGACACTGCCAAAGAACACTGTTGAGGTTATGTGCAAAATTTTAAAACAAAAACATACTGCATTTTATTGCTATAGTAAAATACATATCACCCTGAATAAAAAAATACACTCACCTGATACTCTAAAGTTATTATATATATAGTAGCTGTCACAGGCCGTTTAGGCCCATAGCTGTACGATCTTCCTCCATTCTTTGCGGTCCCTGGCTGTGGTTTTCCAGTTTCTTATTCCTTTTTCTTTCAGTTCTCTTTCTACTGCCTCCAACCATCTATTTCGTGGTCGTCCTCTTTTTCGTTTTCCCTCAATGTTGATTTTTAGCACTGCCTTTGTCAATCGCTTATCATCTAGTCTCTCCACATGACCTAGCCATCTAACACGTTGCGCTGTCACAAAATCTGTTATTTGCTTTTCTCCATATAACTGTTTTAACTCGTTGTTTTTCCTTCTTTCCCATCCTTCTGCTACCTTTTTGCCTCCATAAATTCTTCTCAGAATCTTCCTTTCCCATATTTCAATTCTTTCCCTATCTGTTTTGTTCATTACCCATGTCTCGCATCCGTAGGTCACCGTTGGCCTCAGTACCGTTTTATACACTCTCACTTTGATATTACGTGACACACTTTTAGATTTAAATATTGCACTTAATGCTCCTGCGCACTTGTCCCCTTTCACTAGCCTGTTTTCAATTTCTTTGCTGTTGTTTCCATTTTCTGTAATTAGGACCCCTAAGTAGGTGAAGCTTTGGACTCTATCCACTTTCAGTTTTCTGTTATTGTATAGGGTGATTTCTATTTCCGGTGTTGTTTCTGTATTTTTTCCCATTATCATATACTTTGTCTTCTGTTCGTTTATTCCCAGACCGATTTTTCTTGCTTCTCTTTCCAGGTTCATAATTACTTTCCTTAGCTCCTTTTGAGTTCTTGCTAAAATTGTGATGTCATCAGCATATGCTAGACACTGGTGACTTTTATTTGATATCATTCCTGATCTATTTATTCCACTCTCTCTTATTATTTTTTCTAATGCTAGGTTAAAGAGTATCGTGGATAAAGGGTCCCCTTGTCTTAGACCTCTTTTGGCATTAAACGACTCTGACATTATTCCATTTACTCTCACTCTATTATAACAGCCACTTAGGGTTAACTTTACTAACTCAATTATTATATCTGGTATCCCTAATTCTTTTAACGCTTGGAGTAGTTGCGGTCTGCTAACTGTGTCGTAAGCGCTTTTAAAATCGATAAACAGCGCGTGAATTTCGGTATTATACTCATAGCATGTAGATTGTACCTCTTTCAGGATGAAGATTTAATCAGTAACCGACCGGTTTTTCCTGAACCCGCACTGGTACTCTCCTATAATCTCTTCTGCAAAAACTTGAAGTCTGTTTCTGACCGCAACAGCTAGTACTTTGTAGATTGTGTCTAGCAGTGCTATGCCCCTATAATTTTCACATATTGTTGTTTCTCCTTTCTTGTGTAGCGGAATCAAGACTGCCTCTTTCCATCGGTTTGGCATCACTCCTTGTCTCCATACCTCCCTAACTAGCTCGTACACTTGTTCATTTATTACCTCCCCACCATACTTAACCAGTTCTCCTGCAATTCCGTTCCCACCCGGACTTTTTCCGTTTTTCAAGTTTTTTATTACCTTGTAGATTTCTTCTCTTGTCGGCTCTTCCGTTGTTTCTACATTGCCTGTCTCAACTTCTTCTTCTGGATTATCCTCCCTTTCCTCTATATCTTCATTTAGTGTTTCTTCGAAATGCTCTTTCCATCTTTTTATCATCTCTGTTTCTTCCCCTATTAAATTACCCTTTTTGTCTTTGCAGAATAACTGTGTCTGTCGATATCCTCGCTTTGTATCCTTGATTTCTTGATAAAAGTTCTTTATTTCTTTGTTTTTATATTTGTCTTCTAGTTTTTGGAACTTGAGTGTTTGAAAAGCTCTTTTTTCTTTTCTATAAACTTTTTTTGTTTGACGCTTTTGTTCTTGGTAGTTTTCTTCGTCCTCTAGCGATCCAGATTGTAACATCTTCTCTCTCGTTTTTTGTCTTTTATCTCGTGCTATTCGGCATTTTTCATTGAACCAGCTCTCTTTTCTCTTCCTTCTTTTCTTCCCTACAACTTCGTTCGCAGCAATTTCTATTATTTTCTCTAGGTTTTCCCATCTTTCATTAATTCCAGCTTGTTTCTGTCTTTTCTCATATTCTTCTTCAATTCTGCCTTGATATCTAGCCCTCGTTTCATGTTCAAGCAATTTTTCAACATTATATTTTTGACAGTCTCTTTTACTTTTCTTTGTCATCTGCTTTTCATATCTAATTATTGCCCTTACCAAAAAATGGTCGGATCCCATCTCCGCTCCTCTCACTGACCTAACGTTTTTCACTTGATTTGCGAATTTTTCCTGAATAATTAAGTGATCTATCTGATTTATGGTGTTGTTGTTTGGGGCTTTCCATGTTCCTTTGTATATTTCCTTTCGTTGAAAATGTGTGCTTACTATGCGACAGTTCTTCCCTGCGGCAAACCCTATCAGTTTTCGCCCGTTCTCGTTCGATTCTTCGTGTTTACTGAATCTACCGATTGTAGGGTAGTATACCTCTTCTTTACCTAGTTTTGCATTACAATCCCCCATTGTTATTATAATTTCGTTGCTCGGTAGCTGGTCGTAGAAGTTATCGAGGTCTTCGTAATATTCGTTTTTTTCTTCTTCTTCCTTTTCTTCGGTAGGGGCGTGTATATTAATAAAGTTGACATTCCTGTGTTTTCCTTTAATCTTAAGATGGCACATTCTGTCCGACAAGGGGGTAAAATTTAACACTGTCCCCTTTATCTTTTTGCTTACTAGAAAGCCGGTTCCAAATCTTCTCGTTTGTTTGCCACTGTTAAAGAATATGTATTCTTCTAATTCTAGTTGTATGTTTCCACTTTGTTTTGTTTCCTGTAGAGCTAGTATATCTAGTTTATATTTTTGTGCTTCGTTTTCTAAATCCTTTAAGGCTCCCGGGTAAAACGTTCCCAACACGTTCCATGTTCCTATTATCAAGTCTGGAGATTTCGTAGGGCTTATTGCTCTATTTGCAAAAATTCCTACTTCCTTTATTTTTGATACCCAGTCAGTTTTTATTTTTTCGCTCTTTCCTATCGCTTGTAAGCTTTTAAGTTGTTCTTTTGTATATTTTAGCTTTGTTATGGTTCTGGTTGATTTTGGTAATCGTACTTTTTCCTCTAGGTTTGCTAGTTTTGTGTACAATGCTCTCCTTTCCTTGTTGATCTCCTCTTCTTTGTTTCTTAATTCCTCTATTAACCTTCGCATTTCTGTTTGTGTCTCGGATTGTATTTGTTGAATTTCCTGCATTTGTAGTTGTAACAACTGTCTTATATTATTTGTAGCTTCCATTTTCGTCGTTTAGACGCATCTACGTGTGTAGGCCGCTTTAGTTTGGTTATGTTGTTCTGTAAATTCGCGAAGGTCGTTGCACCGCTTTGTTATCTATCAGCTGTGTACTTAACCTTCTTGAATTGTTTGTTATTTATTTTGCTCTTGCTTGTGTTTGCCGGTGTTTGCGAGACTTAGATTTTTACGTCCACTTTTTTCTCTGCACTTTATTTCACTAATTATTCACCTTTTCCTATCACTTCTTTTTAAATCACTGTAAAAGATTAACTTTTACCACTCCGCTTCGTGACACGCCCGCGTCCCGGTAACGCGTCGCCGAAAAAAAAACAAAAAAAAAAGTTATTATAACTTAAAATTGTGAAGTTAAACTCGTGCAAATTTGAAACTCGTAACACGCACTATTTATAAGAGCGAGGTTGTGCACTACTGAGATCTGCCAACTAACACACAAAAAAAGTAATCTTGCTTGTCCCACTATATACCCTGTCCAAGTATATACCTACGTCCCCTAATTGGTTAATTCTACATTATTAGCTAAGTTTATATTAGACGCCACCACTGGATTTTTAATGCAGGCGGCAGAGGAATCGGATATTCCTCTCGTCGAACTCCTCCTCTCGCCAAGTTAGCGCTAGAAGCAATTGACTTCAAACAAAGAAAATTTGCGTCGGTGGTCGTTATCGTTCATTTACAATTTTGGAAAATTACGACCTTCGACGTATACATCCAGATTCTTGTGGGTACCCACTTCAAACCGATCTCGTCTAGTTTGAATGCCGTGATATTTCATATCAATATCCGACCGGATGTATTTAGAGCAACCCTCGCATCTCAACGCAGCCGTGTTGTCAGCGTGTAGATCAACGCCGATTACTCGTAGAGAAGGACATGCAAAGCGAACATTTCGAATATTTCTTTTAATTTTATATCCTTTAAATTAAATTAAAAAGTTGTAAAGACATACAAAATTTATTTTTTCTAGATAGGTATAATGTCAGGGTCATAGAGGTTCAGTACCAACCGGGTGTGACTCCAGGTGGTGGATAGACCTGGGCTTCAATCCATGTGTGGGGACTGGTGATAGGTATAACTGGGCGCTCTATGTTTATTTCCATGTTTAGTGCTTCCTGATTAAATCCTGGTAACTGATTTTTTGTTACAATTCTGAAGAAAAACGACAGGAAAGTGCTGACCTAAGCACATTGAAAGCGCTTTGTAAGAAATATTTTCCTTTTGGTAAATTAATTAAAACTATGATTTTGTTTCCTAAGTATTTTCTTCAATTATGTGACGCTTTGCTTAATTTTTGTCGAGTATTAATATAATATCCAGCAACATGCTAAAGGAGGAAACTTATAAGGCATCCGAAAGGTACTTAAATAATTTGACCTTTGTGTCGACGTTGCCAGATTAATTATATTGTAAAATTGTGATTGTAGTAGACATAACATAACACAAAATTCGCTTTATTTCTTTACATTTCATTTCGTTTTTGTACAAAAATTCTCAGATGCCCATCAGCCCAGTTTCTCAGAAAAACCTTGAACTTTTTGACTATTAAAACAAAACGTCTTGTAGATGTTGTTTGGGTTAGATGCTAGCTAATTAGAAATGAGATCCATTAAAATTGTATTTGAAACGTAAATTATGTTTTACTTAGTTTCCTAGCCATTTCTCCAGTTTGTATGAAGCTTTCGCTGTTTACCTTTTTCCTTGCTTCCCGGCAATAAAGACAAAGCTCGTGCAGGTACCGGACTTTGCATCGGAGTGCGAGACAGACATATTTTTCCGGGAAAGCCGGTTTAATCTTGGTCGGGAAATATGCCGAGATAATCGCAGACGGCCGGGCCGTTCTTCGCACATTTAGCAACACAAAAGCAAATAATTCCGATAATTCGGGAAATGGGATTTCCGCCGTTTTAATAGTGGAAAGGATTGTCTGTCCCGGTCCCGCCCTAACAGGATCTCTTACATATTCATCAGGGGTTATCTGTTGGACAAGCCGCAGCCTGTGGGAAACGATAAAGGAATATTTACTCTACTTACAGACTGTAATTAAGCACACCTATATTTGCATGCTTGATTAGATTTGGGCCGCTCAGATAGCCATTTGCATGGAGTTTTGTTTGTTCTAAACTAATTACGTCACATTTCGCCAGCATCAGGCAACACACATGCAGCCGCGTCTCGCTCGAGGAATTTAATTTGTTTATTATTCTGATTACATTTTTCCGTTTGCTTGCTTTTCGCTCGCTCGTCGTCGCTGCCGTGTATAAAGGCCGCAGGGCAGCTTTTAGCCTCTTGACGGTAATTTCGGTTAATATTTTCAGTGAAAACACTTTCGCTCCTGATTGACAAAAACTAGAGCGGCTGAAGTTGCTCCCTCGCTTTCTTTTGAGCAACTTGCTGCTATTACTTTATTAGGTTTCACTGATGACGCACAAAGTAATATTTCTGCTAAAATATAGCACTAATAACGCTTCATTAAAAGTGCTTGGTCTTTTTGTTGGAACTTATAACTCTACTAACTAATGAGCAAGGCCTGGATTTTAGGCGTGTGCATTTTTGTTTAATTTTTGGATTGTAGATAGACGACAAATTAAGTTCGAGTGGATTTAGGACTCGATATGGGCTCATTGTGCTTCACCTGAGTTGCTTGTGTCTATTATGTTTATGTATGGTGTGGCTACTCTATCTCATAGACCAGTGTTCAGAGGAGAACGACGTTAATTGTATCCGACGTCGAATACAGCCTATTTGTACATAATGATATGTATTTTACTATTCGTTTGTACACTTTAAAACCAGTTTGGGTAACGTAAATAAAAATTAGATGTACGCCAATTAGTTGTGCAGATTTTGAGCTAAAATGCAGGCGCTTGCCGCGAGGAGATGGCGAGGACTTTGGCCAAACGCGTCAGAAGCGTCAGGTGGCCCTCGAAAGAAATTGCTTTTGTTTACTAGCACCCAGTGACGTAGATTTGAAGCTCGACAGCGCACCAGCCGAAAGTGAAGCTCCTACTAATCCTGGGAAACTATGAAAGCAGAAAAACGAGAAAACAACAACTAGTAAGCGACACAAAGCGAGTCAAGGTTCTGCATATGGCGCTGTTTGGCGAGCTGAGGCCAGGAAGACAATAAAGGAAGCGGTAGCAACGGTAAGTGTCGCAATTATAAAGACATCGCCGTGGAGAGCCGTGGAAGCTCATACACCACTTTTTACACGACGAATATTTGGTAGACATCGCTGTACGTGGGTGCTGTAATACCTTATTTGGGTATGCAAGAATAGACAGCGAAGGAACCAGGTAAGTCATAGCATGCCGGAGTGCGTTTGGGGCGCTTTTCTTGTGTTCTATTCGCGCTGCGCATAAGAATATGCGCAGTGTGCTACCAGTTGTTGAAATGGGTGTCAGAGTGACTATACAATTTTTAGGTATGCCAGCAGCAGAAATAAATAAATAAATAAAATAAATACATTCTTTATTGTTTCATAGCTTACATAAACAATTGTGAAAAGAGAGTATAGCAAATAGTTTACAGTGAGTAAGCTATAACAATCACGAGGCGAAGTTCAGATTGACTATATGAAACAACTATTCGCTTTGTGGATTAGTATTTAGTTTTGTTATTAGTTCACCTTGTCTTTTAAAAGAAAACATAGCTGCTCGTTCTGATTTGCGTGTAAATAAATTGACTTTTCGTTGATTAAAATTTTTAAGCTAACATGTTCAGTTTAGCACCAGTACAGGTCCACCTCTGGTCGAATTCAATAGGCGCCTTTCTTAACCAGGACTGGGGGTAAATAAGGTAAGAGATATGTCATTGCAATTGAGCTAGCTGGCAATAAAAGGAG